>JAFIDM010000001.1:54445065-54520177 GCA_023159025.1 Thereuonema tuberculata | reverse complement strand
TCCTGCCTTCGGCTCGTCTTGGCGGGGGCACTGCCGTGCCCCCAGATATGAAATGTAGCATATTTCATTAGTCTGCTAACTGCATCTTATCCTGAAAATTTGAGCTCTCTAGTATTATTTAGGCCGAAGCATTGAGGGTACGACGTATTTCAGATCTTAATAAAATCCAAAGTATAAAAGCTAGATAAATGAAACTTAGCATATTTCATTAGTATGGTAACGGCATCTTATTCTGAAAATTTGAGCTCTCTAGTATTATCCAGGCCGAAGCTATGAGGATGCGATAATACATAACGAGACCCCCTCTTTATGAGGGGTTGGAGGATGAAAGTTACGGATTTCTTAATTTTTTTGTTGTTTGTGTGCTAATCCTAGCCTGCATACCAAATTTCAGCTTTCTAGGACTTCAGGAAGTACCCTAGAGGTTTTGATGATCATGAGTCAGTCAGTCAGTCAGTGAGTGAGTGACGAAATCGACGTATTTTAGGTATTAATAAAATCCAAAGTATAAAAGCTAAATAAATGAAACTTAGCGTATTTCATTAGTCTGGTAACTGCATCATATCCTGAAAATTTGAGCTCTCTAGTATTATCCAGGCCGAAGCTATGAGGGTTCGAAAATACGACGAAACACTTCCAGAAAAGGTACGTAGTGCCCTTCCTGCCTTCGGCTCGTCTTGGCGGGGGCACTGCCGTGCCCCCAGATTAATCCGTTCCAGACCTCCAGATGATGCTTAATGCATAAAATCATGCATAAAAACTATTTGAGTGGCCAGGTCCGGGACTCGAGTTCTACTTTCAAACTTTGTACGGAGTTCTTTTTTTTTTTTTTCAGTTCAATTGCCGTTCTCACCTGCTTTCCTTTTAGGCTTGGTTGAATCACTAATCTTTTTTGGACATATGATTAAACTTATTTTCAATGAAAATATTTAAAAACAATCAAGAATAGCAATGAAATAACACAACGTTTTACGGGGCTTGTACAAATGCTTAGCGAACGAGAGCCAACACAAGACTCGGACTCCATCGGGACGTGGTATTCTACGAGCCCTGACACACGAGGCGATTTCAGTCGCGCGATTCGAGTCGCGACCCTTCCGGCTGAAGCGATTGCGGGGGTCACACGAGGCGATTTAAGTAGCGATATGACTCGCGATTTGACTCGCGACCCGAGATTTTAATTAGTTTTAAGCATTAGTTTTAGCTTAGTTGAAGCATGGACACGGAAGAAATAGCAGCGCTCGCGTATGCCTATTTGATTAGTAGTAAGAAAAAACAGAAACGGCGATTTTCGGTTCATTCAATTATAAAGGAAAAAAAAAATCAAGTTTATTTTATTCGCTAAATCTGCATTTCAAAGGAGATGGTATCAATTTTTTTAATTTTTGCCATATGTTCCCTGAATTGTTCGATAAACTGCTTGATCGAATTTTTATTTTATATATAAACTCTTCTAGTGATTCAATAAAAAAATTGAAAGATTTTCATTTATGCAGATGATTTACTTCTTTGCAATAAACAAGATCAGAACCTTGCTTTCATGTATCTTCAACAAGAAATAAATATTTCAAAATGGGTTTCAGAGTATATGATGGTTAAAACTAAAAACAAAAAACAAACAACTTTCATTTCAAATTTCATGGTAACTCTTGCAATAATAGTCTAAACAGTAATAGCATAATTATTATAGAATTTGTACATAATCATCACGGAATTACTTCCGTGATTTCACGGGTCGCAACTAGTAAAATTTTTAATAATACTGTATTTACATAAATTACAAGATGAAACTACAGAAAGTTAATTAAAAATTAGAGCTAATTATAGAATCTTGAATATCGAAGAAAAATTTATACACATTATCATTTTTAAAAATTTTTATAAATATAAAAAAGATTAAAGAAAGTTATAATTCCAATGCAGATACTAGATTATGTTGACTGAGATGTTTTGAAATTTCAGAGATGAAATATAGTTTAGGCTTTAGAATAGATGAATATAATTATATACTTTGGAAAATTATTTAGTCAGATAAATTGGGAAATCTACAGTAGCAATAGTTTTAAAATAATTAAGACTCAATTAATATATGATATAATCAACAAAAATATTGTAAAAATGTCTAAATTACACATGGAACATTTTGATGTAAGCGTTTCAATTTAATTTAGCTAAACATATTGACACATATTAAACATCCCAGCACTTACGCATTAAAAATATATATTTAAATATACTATGAAATAGTATACCCGTCTGGACACCATCATGAGAAATGCAGTTACACCAGAAGAAAAATTAGTCTTGTATTTATTTATTTATTTAAAAAAAACACCAGGATCAAAAAAAAATAAAAGGGTATTCAGGGAATATGAACCTAATTAAATTATGTCGAATGAAATAAACTTAATGACAAAAAAAATACAAATAGTCCTAATATATTTAAAATACAACTACAAATAAATATATTTAATATTACAAAATAAAATAAAAAAATTCTCAATATTGAGTACAAATAATGAGAACTTGTTCCCTTCAAAAAAGTTCTATCAGATAAAGGACTTGAAACGTTGATTAATTTCGTAAATGAAGGCTTCAGTGTCAAGCTCAATTCTAAAGTCGCCGCTACTCAAGTCGCGTCGTGTGACAGGCTGTATAGAAAACAGTGGATGACAGTCTAGTCGCGACTTAAAAGTCGCTCGCAGAGTCGCCGGTGGTCGACCCTCCCCTCTAAATCGCGCGCGATTTGGTGAGAGTCGCGACTACGTGTGACCGCTCCAACTGAAATCTATGTTCTCACTGTATCGCGCGACTCGAATCGCGCGACTGAAATCGCCTCGTGTGTCAGGGCTCGTAAGGTCCGATTTCCGAGTCGAATTTTATTCGAAAAAGTTAGAATAAAGCGGATTTGTACAAGTAAACAGGTCAACAAATGGCGGGGTTCCACTGTATTTGGTCTTTTCTGAAAGATATTTCCCTCGGGGCGGATCCGTCAAAAATCCTGTGTAGAAAACTATCGGTAGTCGCCATCTTGTTTGTTTTGATTTTAATATGCAGTATTTGATTTATGGAAAATAAATATAAATATTATTGTCAAACGAAAAGGCAGATTGTTATCGAATTCCTTTAGAAAAATGAAATTTCATATTTAGAACGTTTTATTTCGCATTTCACAATACTTAGCTAAGCCGGCAAGTCGGACCTATTTTCTTTGGCGGCAAAATGCAAAAGCGGCGATTCCCTGAAAATTGAGAATGGGATCGAAATTAGTAAGATTCTGAGGGCCTTTATATGGAATACAAGATTCGCACTTCTATTGAGACACGGAGGTGATAGTGACGCTTTTTGACAACTAAACTTTAATTATTTGCATATCAAATGGAAGGTAGTTTTATAAGAAGTTTCATTCAAATTGGATGCTTCCTTCATGGTGCTTCCATTTTTTTTTATTTAGAATAGAATCTGTGCACCGCTCAGATGAGTACAACACAGAAAAAACATTGAAAAGATTAAAAATTATGTAAAAAAAATTACAATAAAGTGCTTTAAAATTTTATTTATTAAGTTTGCAATTAGATTTAAATTTTATTACAATGTTCACAAACTTCAGAAACACTGGAAGACATGATTTTTAATTAGAATATTAAGTTTGCATGGCCATAATATAAGAAAGAAGATTTCATAGTGAAATGTATCGTGCATATTCATATTAAGAACAAGTATAGTGTATATGTTCTATAGATTCAATTTCTTTTAGATTACATGAATAGTAAGTACTGTGTGTTAAATTATATTTTGCCAGTTAAGCATTTATATTCCCATGGCCTGTAAGAATTTAACCTAAAGCAAAGTTATGTAATTTAATATCAGACGTTAAAAAGTCTTGCACAGTTGGAAAAAACTTCCTTGTAACAATTCCCTTTGACGTCTTTGACCACTGTTCATTCCACAAATCTATCAAGTAGGATTTAATTACTTTAATTAAGATGGGGAGCGAAGTGATTTTAAGCTTAGCATCTTTGGCTGCTGATTTTGCTTCTTCATCTGCCCATGTATATTTATTAAAGTTAATTTTTTGTTAAATTTTATTAAATTTATGATTTATTCATAATCTTTATTATGAATCGTATTTTTAAAGACTAGGATCGCTTTCAGATAATTGTTTAATCAAATGCATGATTTAGAAATGGTTTTATATTATTTAGAACTGCAATGTGAGAACAATATCATGTAGGCCTAATATATCTTTTTCAAATGATATAGTTTGACGTATTTCTAGTTCTATACTGATTCTTACTACAACTATTTAAGTTTCTTAGAATTGAAGCCCAAATTTTCTTCAGTGCTATCAGTGATATTGTTTTGTAATTTGTTTTCTTGTTTGTATTACTATTTACAATTAATTTAAATTTTCAATCTAACATTTCACTAAAGTAGTTTAAACTATATAGTAATAAATAAATGTAAACTTTTGAAATAGTGCACATAGGATTACTTTTGAATGAATTTAGAATTTGAATGAAAAATAAATAAATATCTGCATTTAATCTTCTGCTTTTTTTTTAATTGATTAAGTTTTGTAACTGTTTTGATGCTTAAGTTTTTTTAAGCTATTTAATGAGTTTCCCATGTAACGGCTTCTTTGTTTACGACTTTATTGCAGCAGCTTAAATCTTGACCGAATTGAGGTTGACTTCATTAAAACAAGTGCTTGGTTTCTTTACTGTTTCTTTCTTCTCATTGTTTTCTCTGAAATTAACAATTGAAAGCGATTTGTTGTTGAAAGGATAAGACACCTTGTTAACATACCTACCGTTCTTAAATTCAAGATCTCTCTTCGAGATAGCAGCGATAATTTTGACCATGACAGGTATTTGTCACTGAACCTGCTACTCCTCGACTCCGTCTCCTTTCTTCATTATGTATAAGCATTTATTTTTTTCTTCTTTCTTTCTTCCTTTCTTCGTCTTCGCCGGGGTGTAATGGATCAGCCGAGTAAAAGACCTGCTAATAGATTTTTTTGTCGCAAGCTCTGCAATGAATTCGCTACGATTACTTTAGATCTGTGCCGCTAGGCTTAAAAACCCTTTCGCCCACTTCATTACCGTGTCAATCATATTTGAATGCATACTTGGAGTAAGGAAGAAACCATAGTACAATTATCTTTCCCAGCAAATTCAAACTCCCCTTTTAAATGGATTCTATACAGTGAAATTGATTCTTGCTCGAAATTTGGAAGATGAAATAAATAAATAGATGCATGTTAATTTGTTACGAAATTCTAATCTTTAAGAAAGAATAATTTTTTATTTTTTTTTATTTTTTTTTGTTTTATTTATTTATTACGTTTTGTAATCTACTGAACATTTTCAGATAAAAGCAGGATGGATAAAAGCTAAGTCTTTACTTTTTTTTTTTTCTTAAATCTTAAAATTCGTGTTCGTAGAAGTCTATATAAAAGTTTTGGACATTAATACCAAAGTTTTATTATTATTCCTGGAGATTACAGTTTTTAGTAAAATCTAGTTATGATGATTCATATTATTGTGGTTTATATACAAATTACCTCGCTTAGAAATAGTAGTCTGTTTCTTAAAAACTGTGCCAACGAAATCGATCATACTAAGAAAGTTAATTTCTTATTAGATGATATTTGAATGTATTTGCAGATAATTACAAGCTTGATAGACAAGTAATCTGTTTTTAAAAGTAGTAGAAACATTGTAAACAATGGCCAAGGAGAATATTTAATGAAAAGTTCTTGACAAGATTAATTGATTGAAGCTAAATCAAAATATTAAAAATTACGGTATTTTTTTTTCAATTTTCCCTGGAATTGATAAAATCTGTTAACACACTTTCTTAGTTTCTTAGACATATCGGGCTATTCCACCTTTTTCTTTTTTCCATAGTGAAAGAGAAGTTATAAAAGAACAAAACATTTATTTATTATAGTTAGTTATTATAGTATATGTCATCGTAGTGTGAGACTACTGATACAGCAACAAATGATTGCAGTTCTATCATTAAAAAATATTCATAAACTTGTTCTGATAATAAACTTAGTGATGACCCATGGAAACTACTTCACTCTTTACTCGTCATCATTTAAAGATAGAGTGATAAAAAGCGTAATATTCTAGCGGAATCTTTGACTTGTGGTATGTTTTGAAAGTTCAAAAGAAATAAAAAAAAAAGAAAAAATCGAGAGGTTTTGAAACAGTTGAGGCAAATGAAAAAAATAATTGACATTCAATCAGAACAAACTTCTATTTTCGCTCTTTCGTAGCCTCGTCAGATACAAAATAAATCCAATTGAAATGGATTGGATTCTTAGGATTATTCTGTAAAAGTTTCTGGAGCTATTTCAGCCGAGCTTTCTTTCTGTTTTGAAAGTGGATAGATGATTTGAATCCTTGGTTAAGGACTCTAATCTAGTTTTAAGATGGGCGTTTCCCAGTTTTTGGGTCATTTTTTTTAACCCACAACTTTTAACAGATTTAACATGGTAATTACATCAAAACTGAAAAGTTGTAGATAAAGAGCTGACATGTATGACAGTCCATTCGCACACTTGTAACTTTGCTTCTGAATTACTTGATTACCAGCCACAATAACTGTCTTAATAGACAGTTAATAGGAAAAAGCTCCTCTAGGAACCAATTACATACATTTTTAAACTTTATAATAACACCTTTCACTTACATAGATTTCTACTAAAACGTGTAGACTGAAGACAAAGTTTGTACTTATATTTCTTAGTGCTATTTGTATAGAAGTCAAATGTTTCAGTTAATCGAGCCATAAATTTTTTTATATTGTTTGTATTTTAAATGAACTAAAAAAAAGTATTCATTATTTAAATACAATTTTATAATATATCGTATCGTAAGAATATTCGACCAAGAAAAATCAATAGATGACTTTGGTGATTTATATATACAGGGTGAGCCAGTTAACCTGAAAAAGTGGAATACATCCGAAAAGAAGCTTTGTACAGAAAAATGTTCCAAATACCGTACAATTTGTGTGTTTGAAAGGGAAAAAAATAAGTAGCTCTATTTGTTTTTCATTTGATGAACGTTTACATCGTCATTTTATATTCAACTTAGTTATTTTAAAAGGAAACCTGTATTTCTTTTAGCGGCATCTGAATTTACGTAAAAAAGATGAATAACTTTTGTCTCAAACATTTTTCTCTTTACAGTCTTTTGATGATACCATTTAAGTGACAGTACAATTTGAAAGATAGGTTAAGAGTATTTTACGTTTCAAAATGGAAAGCAATAATTTTATTAGCAATAAAAAAATAAATAATTTTAATGAATAACTCCAACAACTATTCAAAAAGATGACCATCAACCTTGACACATTTTTCGAGATGTTGAAGAAAATTTTGATGAGTAGATAAAAGCGTTTCTTGATCAATATTTGCACAAGCATTTCGTATTCGCTCCTGCATATTTTCTGGGGTAGTTGGTACATCATGATAGACTTTTCTTTTAAAAA
Source organism: Thereuonema tuberculata (assembly GCA_023159025.1). NCBI lineage: Eukaryota > Metazoa > Arthropoda > Chilopoda > Scutigeromorpha > Scutigeridae > Thereuonema > Thereuonema tuberculata. The sequence goes on along the minus strand of JAFIDM010000001.1, from coordinate 54,512,668 downwards.
GTCGGGAGATGTTAAATCTGGTAATCTAGCGGGCCAAGGCACTGGACCACCATGTCTTATCCAATGACCATTGTTATGTTGATCTAACACTTGTCGAGCAGTATGCGAATAATGTGCTGGATAACCATAATGCTGAAACCACATCGTCTGTCTTTCTTGTAAAGTCAGTTCTTCCAGCAATAATGGTAATTCATCACTGAGGAAGTTGCGGAATTTTTCGCTATTCAAAGTACCGTCAATGAAAAATGGACCAACTAACTTCTCAAGGGCGTTGGTGCACCTTGCCTTACCATCGAGGATTTTCAACGGACCAATAATACATATTGAATCGGTTTACTTGCCCATGATTAGTGATGCTACGTCGTCTCATGAGAAAATAGAACCGAAAGAAGAAAAAATTGTTATCAATTCAGATGCCCATTGACAAACCACGCTCGATTGTGAAAATCATTCCCACAAAGATATTGAGGTACCAACAAATGATACCGGTGATTTATATTGTTTCAATAATCTTAGAATACTTCTCTGAGACATTCCAGAACCAGCAGCTACTGCCAGAGAGCTTACATGAGGATCATGAGCGATTGCAGCTAATATTGCAATTTGATTATTTTCGCAGGTTACACTTTGTTTACTGTTCTTTTTTCCGGTTGTACACTTCCACTTTCCGAAAATTGTTGCACAAGTCGACGTAAAGAACTAGACGATGGAGTACGTCTTTCGGGAAACCGTTCGCTATACAACACAATTGCCTGTTCCACATTTCGTCCACCATCGAAACACCATACCTAAACTACATATAAAATTTTCTCATCTACGTATGATGCAATTTAGAGAAAAATTAAATCGAAAGCCTTCAATCAAATGGAAGATGACTACTGTACAATTGATAAACGGACAACATTTGAAATTGTACTTACTTGAAAGTGATAAAAATATTGTATTTTTTTTTTTAATAAAAACCTTATCTCCATTAACCAAAGAGATTTTTATTTCTTCATTAGAGTAAGTTATTCATTGAAATTGTTTGTATTGCTAATAAAAATTATTGCTTTCCATTTTGAAACGCAAAATGCTCTTAACATACCTTTGAAATTGAAATGGTATCGTCAAAAGACGGTGAAGAGACAAATGTGTGAGACTAAAGTTATTCACAGTTTTGCGTAGATTCAGATGCCGCTAAAAAAACATAGGTTTCCATTTAAAATACCTCAGTTGAATATGAAATCACGATGAAAACATTCATCAAATGAAAAACAACTAGAGCTACTTTCTTTTCTCCTTTCAAACACACAAATTATTACTTGGAACATTTTTTTATACAATGCTCCCTTTCGTAGATATTCCACTTTTTCAGGTTAAATGCCTCACCATTTACATATGGATACTGTTACAGAGAAATTTTAGTTGAAAGTAGGCTAGTTTCTAGTTTTCGAAAACGTTGTATATCCATGGATGTCGGCTGTAATGAATTTGGAGAAAAGCAAAGTTTAGTAGAAAGCAGACGTAAAAAAAAGTATTTCAGTTCCAATTTGGTGGTTACACATTCATTTGACTTCAAATTATTTCGTTTTAATAGTAACTAGCAAACCTGACAAGTAAAATTTTTAGTAATTACGTGACCTTTGATTGGAATGGGGCTATCTGTAAAAAGTTAATTTCAATGAGAGGAACAACTTGTCTTTATATTTTGATCACCTAAAATGAACGGTTTAGTTTATTTTAGATGACCAAAGTCACATGACTTCCGATTGATCCACTCGTTGAAAAATAAAATATAGCCATCCTCAATATTATATCTAACATTTGACACCTTATTTGAATTTTTGTGTCGAATGGTTACGAAGAGTAGCGGACAGAAAAAATAAAAAAAAGTAATGCTTTCTTTTACATATTTAGATTAACTGGTATTTTTTAATCGAAAACAAACGTTAAATTAAGTAGATCACTAAGAATTATTTCATATGATTCATTTTCATTCAGTATTATGCATGTCATTTGAAATTTATCTTAACAAACAAAATACAGTCAACTTTTACTATAACTAAATCCCAAAAATCAAAGAAAAGACTTTGTCAAAATCGCTTTTCGTTTTATTCGTTATTGTACGTCTGTACTATTTTTGCTATTGTCATTACTTTTAATATACAACTGCACACAAATACATATATGAATAGTTATGAGTAGTTATGATAAAATGCACAATGATTAAACATAACATTTATTTGATATAATTAATTCACAAGGAAACTAATTCAACTAATAGTGAGGTTGATGAAATTCATTCACATTTTTCAAGAAGTTTTTCAATTGCGTTTCTTTCAAATTTCTTGTAACGTCAAAAGTTAGAAGGGATGTCTTTTATAGTTAAGATAAAATCGAAATTCTTGATCGAGCTCATTATATAATAAATAGTTTTTTTTTAATTTGGACTCTGCGCTGGACACCATCATTAACTAAACAGTCTTATTTTTTTTTTGATTATGATGGCTTTAAAAATTTGTTATTTCTCTTAACGCTCTGAAATGTCTTAACTCTGGGAAAATGTTGTTTATTAAACACACAATTTACAATCCAGTTTTTGCTCACAGTATCGTATTGTTAATGAGTGCGACTGTACTCACTTAGGTTTTTCAAGATAGTATGTTCAAATTTATTAAACTTATAGGTCTTTGACCAAACCTTCCCACTTTTCGGATAGATGAAATTAACAATTGTGACTTATAAGTCTTTAATAAATATAAGTTCACTTGAGGCTGTCCTATAATTTAAACCATATATCAATCGGCGGCTGATTCGCAAAGCCCTATTTATCAAGAGAGTTCTCGTAGATCTTATTTTTCTTTCCTCGAAAAACAAGTCCCGAAATTCTTCAGGTGCAAAACCCTATTTTGCGCAGCAGGATCGAGATTGGTTTCCTCTTGCAATATAACTATTTTGGAATGCTTTTTCCCCCAACTGTGCGGGTGGTAGGAGTTTCTCTCTTTACCCAACACCCCCCTTCCTCCCATTTCTTTTTGCCGTCGACTGTGCCTCGAATATCTTTTTTTTTTTAAATAAAAATTGCATTTTCTATATTTTCGGACCAGTTTTCAAAGGTTATTTTGTTGGTTAAGAAATGTGTGATTTAGAAGTCGGTTGTTATGAGAAATGTCAGGACTATCTGGATTTTAATTGCTTTCCTATTTCATATATTTTTTTAATCTGCCAAATAAGTGTGTGAAATATTACATAAATATGATTTAAAATGTTTTTTTTTCATATTTCTATGAGGATGTGATATTTAGATGAATTTTATTAAAAGCTTTCTTAATGTAATTTAAATTTGGTAGGATTTCGCTTAAGATTTATTGAATTGCAAATTTGATAAAACACCAATGGTTGTGTTCGTTTTCGAGGGCGAAAAAGCTTTTGAAGGAATTTTCAAAAATTTGGAAAATTTAATTTTTTTTTAATTTGAAGATACTTATACTGTAAAAAAAAATTGAAAATAAAAATTGAAAAAAAAAAAAAAAAAGGCAGAATATATCCCACTGTCAGTGTTTGTTTATCTTAAACATATTTTCAACAGAAGAAAAGTTATTAAAAATCATTATTATTATTAAAAACAGAAAAACTATTTAGCTTGTATTAATAATGTAGGTGTTCTGTTAAACCTAATTAATATACGAGTAAATTAAGCAGTTTCTTTTGGACTGTGTTTAATTACAGTAGATATTTGAGAGACAGAAATAGGTAATTATTACCTATATTTGCACTGTATAATGCGGATTTAGCTAATTTAATTTTTTTATTTTTTTCTGAAGGACTAATTGGAATTGAAAGTTTTCATTTCATAAACTCACTTCAAATTCAATGTCGGAACAATGTAAAAATGAAAAGAATTACAGTCATAATGAAGATTTATTATAACTTTGGCGATTACTTTTGTTTTTATAAGAAGTTTTGATATACAAGCTCAATGCAGTCTATGTACAAATAATCTCTCTATATTATTTTCTCATTAGCACACAAAAGGCGCTTCTATATATCGTAGTTCCATCAGCTACAAGGAGTCAGAGAGGCGTCTTGCTCTCATTAAAGAACTACAGAGGGGATAAAAAAAAACCAACAACATGAACTGAAGAGTATGTATAGGTAATGGGAGCAAAAAACATGACGGACAATTTGTTTTACCCCCACCCTTCTTAATCTTAGATACACTATCATTTTTTTTGTTTGACATCCTTCTTCTGGGCAGATACTTTCCAAAGATGGAAGTTCTACTGCGGAACTCTTTATAAAAACAAGAGATAAAGGGGTCGTTGGATGGTTTCTCATTGAAGTTTTGTACACAGTCGTGATTAGTAGATACCATTTACCCTGTTAAACGAGCGATTTGGACTCGGAAAAAAAATTAACAAAAAAAAAAAAAAGGAAGAAAGAAGAAATGGCTATAGTATCTCATTTTTATTGACGGCAAATGTACATACGCCTACAGAAAAACTCGTTTTGAAAGGTTTTTATCTTTGGACTTTCCACCCCTTCTGAAGGTTTCTGAAAGCGATTAATCAATTGCGACAGGGAAATTTGTAGCAGGTCAATTTCTGGCTGGCCGGCGTGGCGTTTCACTTGATGGAAGCGTGCGTTGACGGCAGCTTTGGAGATAGTGGGACCACGGGTGCAGATTTGACACATCCGCCGATCACATTCGTTATTCTTGTTCAGAGTGTCTGATGGTTATTATTTACTTTTTTTTAATAACCTTTTATGATATTCCTTATGAAAACTACATCAAATGTTTGTGTCAAAAATAGGGGGAAAGAGTCTATTTGTGATAAATATGAATGAAAAACAAAAACAAAAAAAAAATCTGTTTTGAAATCATTTAAACTTTAAATGTGCAGTAAATCAGTCGGTAAGATCCGTGACGATCCGATTGACAAGCAAAATTTATATTTATATTTAATCGTTGTCGTTCATCCTTTTTTATTGTTTGTCTAACTCATTTCTTCTGTATCAATTTCTGTAGGAAGATCATTGTCTTATGAAAAATTCTCTAAAAGTTCACACAAAAATCCAACTTTTTTCTTAGTGGATCGTTGGTCTTGTTTCGAAGAATGAACTTGATACATAAGTTATCCCTAGGCAAAGTTTAAAAAAATAAATAAACTTTGTAAATAACAAATTAACATAATTAAAGAAAAACGTTGACTACAAGGGAATTTATTTTCGCAACTTCAGTTGCAACAATCGCTTCCTTTAAATTGTTAATTTACTGGTATTTAATCAAAGAAGCAGTATAAGTAATTGTATATTTTTACCATCTGTCATTTTATTTTGTCTCTTTAGAGAAAGCAAATTAATTAAAATATATATAAACTTAAGATTCTTAAATTGAACGAAATTAAATTATGTAAGGTGATTTCAAATATCTTTTATTTGTTTTTTTTTTGACATTATTTTTACGTCTTATTAAAATAGCATTTGCTTTTTATTTTAGCTAAAGTAAAAGCTTGATTGTAAATAAGTTTTGTCCCATTATATCAAGATATTCTTCATACCTTTTCATTTCTGATAATGAATATAAAACACCCAGTAAAATATGTTTCTAAAACCTGTACAGTAAAAGTGTGTGTAATAACGTAATGAAAAATAATTTTTCCTTTTGTACCTTCAGAGGAATTTTAATAATTAAATTCTGGTGCGCATTCGAATAATTACCGAAGTGCAGTTAGGCTAGTCAAAGAATCATGAATTAAAAAAAAAAAGTCTTTAATTTTTTTTTTAATTAATAAAATATTTGTTTAAATCTGTTGAAAGATTTATTTATTATGTAACAATTTATTATATTTTATATAATAAATGTTGTTTTAATTATTGTAAGGTGTTTGTCATATTTTCGAAATTTCATACAGTAAAATAAAAAAATGTTCAATGGTGTTAATTTCGAAGAAATTATGTTATTTGGATATACTTCTTTTTTTAAGCTTTTGGATGTAATTCTGCAATGAGGATTCTGATATTCGAGATTTGATAGGAGTAGAAAACATCAATTACGGCATATCAATTTTTAACCATCAATTACGGCATGTTTCGTTATCTTTCGGTAATAGAAGCTAGTATGTTAATTATTACTAATGTTTGTTTTAATAGTCTCATATATGGTTATTTCCTGTTGAAATTGATGTTAAAAATGCTAAATATGATGGTACATATTTGATCTCGTAAATTTTGAGAACTTCTATATAACTAGATATCATGAACCTACGAAATTGCTTGGTGTAAAATCAGTGTGCAGTGAAATTGCAACAAAAACTGATTCTTAAGGTACGCGAACACGAAGAAGTTGCCTGGGCAACTTTGCTGCTTGAGCTCTTTACAAGCTGCCTGAGCATAGTTGCCACCGGAGTTGCCGCGAGCAAAAGCTGCCAAGACTAGAGAAGGCAACTCCAAAAGCTGCCTCGGCAGCACCCAATCGTAGCGCAGTGTTGGAAGACGTCACGCATGACGTCACGCCCATGGGAAAACATGGCGCCCAAACAGAGTGCCGTCGATTCAAATTGATGGACAGCGAATACAGACAGAATACCAGATATTTCCGAAATTCCTTCACGCAGAAATAAAGTTTATATGTAAATGCATTAATTTCATTCGGTAGAATTTTACAGAGCGTTTGATAAACCTCGGTATTTGGAATTTTACACTGTAACAAACAAAACAACAATTGCTGCCAGGTTGCCAATTTCTGAACAAAGCCACGGGACGGCATTGTTGGCAATTCCCGCTGTAATAATAGCGGCTGTTGATCATTGTTCTTCGTGTATCGCATTATTGTCTTCCCCTGCGAATACAGATCGGCTAATAATAGTATCGCATTATTTCTGTTTTGTTAGCGTTAATTGCAGTTTTTGTGTTGCAGGCCAGCACCGCAATTTCTGTCACGTATTGTCAACTGACGTCATTGCAATTCGTCCTGTGCTTCGTGTGTTGTTCGCTGGCGGCGCCCACCAAGCTGCATCGTTTTCGCACATAACTGTCGTTGGCAACTTTCCTGCGTCAACTTTTTCACCGAGTTGGGCAGCAAAAGCTGCATCGTGTTCGCTTAGCTTTAGGACTTTTAACCGCATCCTTACAAAACTGAGTTTAAGTCCTTCAATGATTATTACCAATTATTAAAGCCAATCACCTTATCACAGCAAGAAAATATACTTACGAATTTTATTTGAATGCTTTTCTCTTGAATGTTTTTCTATCTCTCTTTAATTTACGATAAATAACCAAAATATTTTTTTTTTTCTTTTCCTCATTCATCAACATTCTGTCAATTATAGATTTCGATAGCCTTGCTGATTAGCATTGATTTATTTTTTGTTTATTTATTTGTTAATATTTTTTTGACTCAAAAAGTAAATAAATAAACGGTGTTACGTGTAGTGAAATAAAAAAAGAAAGAAAAAAGAAACAACAATAATCATACGTGATGTTGTATTGTATAACAGGTATCGTCATCTCAAACTGTGTCCTATTTCTAGTTCACTAATACTTAGGACAATGGAAATTTAGTTACGCAATAGCAACGACGCACTCTGTTGCTAAAAATCACAAGTTGTCTTCTACATTTTTTTTTATTGTCGTCTAAGTCAAGACTTTGTGATTGCCGAAACAATAACCGATTTCACTTCGTTTCCCTGTAAGGCGACCCTGACTCAGTAAAACTTAAGTAGGACAACTGGGGTCAAATGGATTGAGTGTTGATAGAAAAATAACATTTTACTATTATGGAAAATTTATGTGGGAAAATAATTTTTGTGACTTAACTTTAAAACACTTAAGTTTTCCCCAACTGTCATATTTTTAATTGACGGCATTCAGCATGAGCGAAAGCTCAAGTCTTAAAAACATTAACTGTTTCAAGAAAATAAAGAACGAAATTTTGAAGCATTTAAATGTTTTAAGAATAATACATTCATTTTAGGGTTTGCTTAAATAAATGCTCAATTCATTGGCTGTTTTCCTTACATTTAACCTACTGGGAATGTGAGCTCATTCGATCACTCTGTCTGTCTGTATATAAGTTTGTCCCTCTAATAACTTTTGAACTACTAGATGGATCATCTTGATACTTCGTACGCACACTTGCTTAGAGGCAATCTAACTTTTGAAATCTTCTCCAAGTGTATCTTTGTCGAGAAATTAGCGAAAAGACGACAAAAATTCCAATTGGGAATTGCATTGAGATCTAAGCAATTGATTCTATCCTGCTTACATTACTATTTCGTTGTCTTAAATAATGAATTAGTTAATCCTTTTAGCAAACCCATTGCACGTATTTGATTCAGTAAAATTAATCCGATTTAGATAATTTAAGATAAATGTAGGGTATACAAAGTATAAATATAGGGCATTTCGTGTGTCCTTCCACGGCTTCAAAAAAAAAAATCAAAAGAATTTAATTTTAAGAAATAATAATTTAAGAAAAGTATGCTTCGAGTTCTTTCGAACTTCTTGCTTTGTTTACTGCGTACTTTGGTTTTATGAAAATGACAATAGGTTTAAAGCTCAATTGTTAGACCTTGTTTATCAATTCTGAATTTATATGAACAAAACGTATCCAAAGCAATTCATGAAGAACAAATAACTAAATAATGATTGTGGTTAGTATTGGTACTGGACTATAGGCTTAAGGAGTTGGAGTCATATCCGGCGGAAATCGGGATTTCGACTATGCTATTTTTGTACCAGATGATCCCTAGGATCCACTCAGTACCACTTAAAATGGGACCGGGTGGGTGAGCTTTCGACTGATCACAGATTCTCAATCTTCCCGATGGTCAAAGAACGTCAAATCCCCCCTTACCCCTAACATTGGACATGCCCATGAGCCAACAGTGGCGCCAAGAGGAAACATCTACACCAATCTACCTGTACCTAATAGATGCTTAAAAAATGAAAATGAAACAGTTGTATATGTCAGTTCAGTGCTTCACTTAGGTAAAGACTATGTGTAACATTTTCCGAATTTGGGCAGTAGAATATATAAAATCAATGTGTACATCTGAAAACGCTCAAAAAGCATGGGTTTAAGTAACGATGGGGAAAAGATAAGTTGATTCAAAATCAACTTTGGACAACCATGATGTCACATACTTGGAGGAGAAGAGCAAACTTTCAGTGCCGAACAGGGCCCACATAATGTTTCAGTATTTGGTGAATTTCTGTTTTATTACACTCACAATTTATAAATGTTCTCAAAGCATTCTGCGCCAAATATTTTTTTCATGATGGTGTTCATCAAATCTAAAATAATTAAATAATTTACCGATTTAAAATTCTTTTTTAATTAAAAAAAAAAAAAAAAACCCTAAGAAATTACTGCTTTCAATCTTCTTTTTTTTTGTGTGTGTAGCCCAAAGTTTTAGTACAAGTGTTAATGTCTTTGTATTTACATTGCATTTTTAATATAGTTTGGAAAACTTCTCTACTTTACCTCTTTCTTAGTTTTATGCATTTAGATCATTATTGACTTGTAATCTATAAATAATCGTAAAGCCACGACTCCATGGATTTATTTGCCGTTGTTTGGTGTTGTATAGAGTTTGGTATAACATCTATACCATGGAAAAACAAGATTAGAACGGATAGATTATCACAAAGATCAACTGCTTCGACCAGTTTTTTGCTTCAATCTCCGACCACACTTTCAGGAAAGAGGTGGAAATGAATGTTTTTTTCCACCCATTGAAGATCATCAGTTGGAACTACATTAACCTCTATTTGTTTCACTTCTTGACATTTGTCTCCGTGATCATTGAAAAACTTCATATGCCTGCTCAGTTTTCTTCACCATCGAATTGCTAATGTGGCAACCCACTACGTTATCCACCTGGAACTCGGCATGGCGCTGTTAACTGACTGCTACTGGTATTTCTGGTATTTCTCATCGTCTCCTTTAATACCCTCACCCGCGTTGCACATGACTTATTAGATCTCTTCGTTTGGTGTCATTAATATCTGTATACAGTATATTCAAGAGAGAAATTGTGAATATAAAACTAAGCAGAGCTACATCATAGTAATAATGTTTATTAAAAATATAAAGAGAAATAATTTTAAGACATCGGAAGCGCAGGGGTGCCTCAAGGAATAATTTTAATCGTCGGATACCCATTGATGTGTAGAAATAATTCTAATATTCCTCAAACAAAATAACTAGCATTTTTCTAGTATTCTATAATTTATAACGCATTTTGAATATTATATGTGTATAATATTTGCACTTAAATTTTTTTAGTATTTCAGTTATATGTCGTCAATATTTGGTTTTAAAAAAAATTGCCGAATATAAAAATGTACAAAAAATCAGAATTAAAACCCTACTTTTGTTTATCAAATCTTTTTCTTCAAAAAATTTAAATTAGATAAAAAGAATTATTTTACGAAAATATCAATAATGTTTGTTTATTTTATCGGTAAGTGAATGCGCTTTTATTATTTACTTATGTGCTTTAGATCAGTATTTAAGTGAGCAAATGAATTTTGCCTCTGTGTTATTATGTATTATATTGACTTATATCAGTTAAGAGGAATATCACGGTTAAGCTTAGGATAGAATTAGTAGAAATATAAATTGATAAAATAGTATACTAGGATCCGAGCAGTTAAAGGGTCCCCACAACAGGCCTTGCAGGTCCTTGGGCTCACGGGAATTAAGGCTCAGGTGTTTCTTGACCAATGGGACTACGTTGAGGTCGGATGGTCAGCCCGACGCCCGCCCTCCTTTAACTCCCGGGAAAGAAACCCGGTACCCATTCGACAGAGGGCTGGATAGGCTCTAGGACCCGTTTGGAGGAGAATGGAGCGTGAAAATCCTCGGCCTCCGCCGAGTCCGGAGATCGAATCCGCCACCTCCAACCTGCAGCCAAGCGTCCTTACCCACTCCCGGGCTCATAGGATCCGAGCAATGGGGATCGAAAATCCCGACCCGCAACATCTGGTAAACCGCATAAACGAACCATAATAATAATAATAATAATAATAATAATAATAATAACTGTTTATTTTTGGCAATTGCCTTCTTTTTCTTTCTTCTAATATATCAGACATAATAGTCTTATGTTTTACGCTCAATATATTTTTTATTAAATATACTCTGTGAGGGTTGCAATATCTGTTCGTTTGATTGTAATTCAAAATCTAATTTTCAGTAATTATAATTAAAATCTTTCTGATTTAAACATTTAGACAATTTGAACTTTAAAAATGAAATGCGATGCTAAATTTGAGAGCAAGGAAACCCCTTAAAAATAAAAAAAAAATCTCCCACTGGGCGACCTAAATAACTCGGTAAGTTACATTGTGACTGGTTGAGGTCAAGAACTTCGATCTTTTGATGAGATGGAACATTAATTAAAAAAGTAGTGCAGTAAGTAACTGGCATCAAAATAGCTGGTGTCATTCGACAATTTTAATCTGAAACGTCACTGACGACTACTACAGATATTTTCCGCTTTTTAGTAAATTCGTCTATTTTAATAAGATATTTGTGTGCTTTTTAAATAATCGCAAAGAAATCATCAAAAAACTGGCTTCTAGCAAAGCTGGATTTTGTTAGGAGATGGAATTTATTCAAAAACAAACTAGAAGTTTACGAAATTAACCTTTAGTCTGTTTGAATGAATTCGTAGAATATAAAATAAATTAAAGTAAAAATAAAATGAATAAATTCTGTTTACAAAGTAAGTTAGCAAAGAAAAATAAATTACAAATGATGACTATATCTTAAGACAATGTCATCGCATTTGAAATTTCCAAAAATCAAAACTAGTTTCAACTGTAGACCATCTAAACAAAGACTTATTACTATAAGATCATTATAACGTGCAGTGAAAATACATTAAGTAACCTACCACATCTTGAGCTAACACCAGTGGATTGCAGAATGGCCATTTTCATAATTTGAACAGTTGAACCTATCTAAAGTTTCTTGATTTCTTTTACACACAAAGCAAAGTTTGTATGTTGACATCAAATTTTTATACACCCTGAAAACATCATTGTTTTATTAGAACAACACAAAAGCTGTCCCAGTATATTTATAGAATTCTAATTGGATTCTTTTATAATTGACAAGAGTACATTTAAATTATCACATTACAGAAAACAGCTTAATCTGATGATGACTTCGCAGTTAGCGAGTCGAAACTATTTTGTGTATACGTATATGTTTTTTTTAAAACTTTTCTAAAACTTAACATAGTTATTTGGACAAATTTTTTAAATATATTAAATTATTTAAATATATTTTTTAAATTATAGTTAGTTGTTCAGTAAATTCGTGATGGAAATAATCTGTAACAATGTAACGACACAGGTCTTCTATTGAAGTGCAAATTTATGAAATAGTGGATCTTAGAAATAAGTTAGTTGCATGATCAGGGTATAAAATGAAGTACTTTCGCAAGTTGTTTTGTTTTGCATCATCCTGTGGAAGAAATACGGTCACCGTAGACTAGTAATGACATCTTTTCTGAATTTTCATTGTTCTCTGAAAAACACTGTTTTAACAAAATGCTGACATGAATGAAAACTTTTGCTTGAGAGTCTAATTTAAAATTCCTTCTTCTTATGTACTCCGTTATAGGACAATTCTGTTATTATTGAATTTCCGGTGCCATTTTTTAATGCTATCAAAGCTTTCTGTCTTCATAAATTTTATGTTATTGAATTATGTTAGTAACGATTTTGTATAACTGGAGAACCTTGTAATTTTCGTAATCTTTTCTCATTTCACATAAATATTTACAGAAATACTTAAAACTGTTCAGTAACTTAAATCCCCAGCATTGCCCAAAAGTTATAGAATTCATCCCCTGAAAAATCCATTATCAATATTTTATTGAATTTAATTTTTTTATGTTAAAAAATTTTTTGATGTTGAATTATTTTATAATTAAAAAAGGTGAATTTTCAACAAAAAGTAAGTTAATTAAAAAGGGGAATTTTAATATTATAAGGATGTTATTTAAATAAAGAAAATTTGCTTGATATAGAAGTTTTCTTGTAAGATTTATCTCCAAACTAAAAATAGTTTGAAGAACGGTAGATATGTGTATGTAAGTAGGAGTCCTTCCATCCCAACCAACCCCCTTCCCTCCATCTGATTGCCCATACTTTTCATGTAACCATGCCATGAAATTAGCACGATTACAATGTATTCGTTCACCGATAGTATTTTGTTGTTACTACCTGCAGCATCAATTACTGTTCGTTTTCAAAAACGAGAACTACGACTCACAGACGATTCTACTCCGCAAAGGGGTGATACGCTGAGATGGGCGCTTTCCTAAGACCTGTTTTTCTTTTAGTACCTGTTATTTTTGCATTAGTATTTATTCTTTCCAAAATTCTTTCCCGAAAGCGCAAATAGAACGCAACTACTAGTAAACTAACACTGATAAAAAGTAAATATCCTCTCTTTGTTTCTCCTCACCCCTATTTTCATGAAATCGAAGGAGACCTGACGCACGCGCAAAAACGTTGAAGGCTCTCGTAAACAAAACCGAACAGTATGCTTGTAGTAGAAAGGATTTACTATTTAGATGGATCGCTTTCAGTGATGAAACGGATTTTAGGCAGTGCAATTGTATTTGAGAAGAATAGATTGAATGATTTCACTCATTCATAGAAGCTTTTGCCTAGTTTTTTTTTTTTTTTCCTAGGCATTTGTTTTATTTTATTTATATTTAATATAAGCATCTGGTATTTCTATATTTGCTTGGTTTTGAGAATATTTCAGAGTCTTGTTCTTAAAGGGGTAACCAGAATAAATTGGAGAACTTCATTTCGTTTCGAATAGATACGAATTATTTCTCATTCTTCAAGGTATAAAGTTAATTTCTCTCTTGTTAAGCAAAAATCTCTTTTTTTTTTTATTTATGTAAATTTTCTTAAATGATCATTATGTATAATTAAAATTAACTCCATATTGTTCACTTGTTTGAACCAATTGGTGGAGACGAAGGCTTAATGTTAATTAAGCAAATTTTATAAACTTAAATCCTAATATATTAAAATTAATTTATCTAAGAAACTTGAAGTAAATATTAAAGCTTAAAAAATTTAATTCAGTTTTTTTCTTGAGATGAAATCACCACAAGATGGATAGATAGATAGATTCTCTATAATGTATTTTATGTTTATATACTTAGTGTATGTGAACATTTTATAAAGCTAATCATAGGAGCGATAAGTACGGTATCTGTACTGAAAGAAAACTGACTTCTGTAATAATGTGTTGGGTTAAATTCTACTGACACATTGAAGTAGAACTCTTCAATCTTCCACTTAATATTGTTATACATTCAGTCAGTTGTAAGTTCGATTTTTGTAGTCTTTCTCTTAATTAAAGAGAAACTCTTTAATGCTCAATTAGAGGAACAGTTAACTGTCAGTTCTTATGAGATAGTAAAATCCTCTTATTCCCGTCCTAGAATCAAGAATATATCACACTTCTTAGAGACGGGTTTTTTGAATGTTGTAATAAAGAGGCGTGCGTGATCATTCATTACCCAATCGTCGATTCTTGGTCATGCTAATCTGTATTGGGTTTTGGACGGCCGTGTTCCCGCAACCAGAAGAGGTTCAAGGCCAAGGATGCTCTGCTCATTCTAATGTGTTGACATACTTTCCATTGCAAACATTGCAGAGGACGGGGAGGCAAGGTCCGCGGCAGGAGGTTTATGGGTTCTCCCTTTCATTCAGTTTAACTTCCCCCACACGACTCCGTTACATAAGGGGTTGCCGAAAACTCTTATTGCGTCGTTGCACGATCGTCAAGAACTGCTGAAAGTAACGATTCCTTTAGTTTTTGGGAGACTTGAAACAAAATATTCTCAATGTGAATAAAATAGCTTCAGTTTTGAGTTCAATTCCATAATGACTTTGGATAGAATTAAATCCGTTTAAAATAAACTACTAAGAAATGCTAGTGATATTTCACTAAAAATAACTAAATAACTAAATAAGAAGTATGCAAACTTTTTTTTTTAAAGCTTTATTTTTTTGAAAAACTAGTTTTGAAAGTTTTATTCCTTTGGAAAATCTAAAATATCCAAAATCATAGTAAATCACTGAATAAAGTGAGATAATAGTTCACCGTAATTAATCGACATGCCGTGGAAATGTGTATTGTCCATTATCAATATTTTATAATACTGAAATATACATATAAATATATCATCGGAATCGCAGTGGTACCTTAAAAGCAAAAATAAATAGATACCTCGTTGTTTACTGGTAACTGATCCTGGCTGATGATCGCCAAATACCGTGAAACAGCTGTTCTAGGATCTCACTTGGTCTCACCCATTTTTTGTATATTCCGAAAGTTACGGAATGGACAATGTGAAAAAACTGAATGTGAGATTAGTCGTCGGAGAAATGCTCATCAAGGAATTAACGACAAGATAGAGATATAATTTATGCTCTAATCAGAAGGACACACTTTCTCTCCATGTTTGTTCAATAGGAAAATTGATACTTCCTGTTGAACTCAATGATAATAAAATTTGTTATCTACATATATAAAAAGAAAAGTCCTGACTCACTCACTGACTCATGAATGCCCAGCCCAAACCCTTGAACCTAGAAAGCTGAAATGTTGCACAGAGGTTCCCTTTATGATTTAGACAAGGAATAAGGCCGGAGTTTTCGAAATTCCCATGGGATAGGGAATAAAGATGATTTATATTTTCGCTTTAAAGTTGCCTTATCGATATATGTGTGTGTGGCGCCAACTCGTAATACAACTGAGTTATCCGGAGAAGGCCACAATTTGCTAAATAAATATATATTTTTTTTATATGCTATATATGCAAGGGTTCCGGAGTGAAGCGACGGTACCCTGCTAGTCATCGATATAAGACAGTCTGTAAATAAGACCAACATCGGATTATCAAAAATCAATAATCCGAGTCATTCAGTCCTGAACGAATAAGCTAAAATTGAATGTAGTCTATGTAAATTACCCGAAATATATTTAAGCATGCATTTTGTTTGTTTGGAAACTTTTTGCGTAACAGAGCGCAGGTATGACGAAGAACAATTCTCCCTCCACTCTCATAAAATGGCTAATACACCTGGATTGTTGGAGTGTTGGATCATTATCTCACCATCACAGATACAAGCGTGTTAACTTTACTAATCTTTCCTTGCATATATCTTTATCTTTGAAAATGCTGATGGCTTATCCATTTATAATGTTTCTTCATTTCACTACTTTATAAAATTATAAGAATTAGTAATAATTTTTCACATTAAGAATAAGCGTCTAATTTATCCTTGTCTGTAAATTTAGAAATGTTTCAAAATCCTACCAATGGTTTTGATCTGATTGCCATAAACGACATTTAAACTTCAGTATAACTTGCCATTTACTAAATTTTTACTGTTTCGTGTAAAGACATTTTCTAAAAAACAAAGTTTCCTTCATCTTACGTGCAGATACTTGATTGAAAGCCAAATAGACACACAGTATCTTTTCCCCACACCCACAGTCGAGCCTACAGTCATTAAAGTACTTATACTGCCTACAAATAGTTGAAAATCTTTTAAGATGCTGTGAATTATAATGCCTTGCCTTATGGGGTGTAAGATTTATTCCGTCCTGGAAGTTGATGGTTATTGGCCTTTTCTTTCGTCCCAGAAAAATCTGTTCTTTATTCGGGTAGAGGTCAGTGGCTTTTTTTTTTTTTTTGCTTCTTTTCTAAAATGTTTTGTGATGCCACAGTATTTGAAAACACTCGTTTGACATCTTTTTTTTTCCGACATTTGTTACTAGTAACATACGCCATTAAATCACATACTCTTTTCTACCGTAGGATTCCGATTTTTCTTGAAACTATTTAGGCTTTTTACTAACCACAAGTTAGCATATTTAGCTCTGTAAACCTTGTGCAGTTCTCTTTTGAGTTGAATGTATTGATAAAGCAATCACATTTTTAAAAAATTATTTATAATGTTATTCAGTTTATATATATCTTCCGACCATAAGTAAAAATGAAAAACGATCTCTCTTCATTTCCAATTTTCAACTGTTGAATTTTTTATAGCTGCATAACGACATTATCCAATAGTATTCTTCAATCATTCCATTTACTCCTACATCATTATATTGTAGAATAATAGTTGTAAGATTTTTTTTTTTATTCTATTTAATAACATTACATAGCAGTGCAGATAATAATTGTACGAGATTCAAATTCTGTTAAAAGTCACCTTATATTAGTTGAACGCAATAGGGATAATTGTTCAGTTTACACTATATTTAGAAGCGAGAGCACTTAAAAAATAGTGGATAAGACTGTATTGGAAATCCTTTGAAATCATATATTATAATTAATTAAATTCAGCAATAATAAAAAAAATAATTAGAAAAGAAGGTATAAAACCGCGCACAAATTAAAGGTTCACTGAGCTATTTTTGGAAATTTTGTACCGGGAACCCAAAACGGACCGTTTCTAGATTCCTATCTCTCATCGGTTGGGTTCGCCCAGTACTCAATAGCTCAGTGAAACCAAAAAAAAACAAAAAAACAAAAACAAAGGACAAATAAAGAAAACAATGACCCTTAAATTAAGAAAACATCAAGTTATAAATTAATAATAACAAGGGTAATTAATTAATCTCCGCTAGCTCAACGCTGAGCATATAAGGGATTAATTTGTAAAGAAAACATATACATAATGGAGAAATTTAACGTGCGTTAAAGACAATAAAATTAGAAAGAAAGTAATAAAGTTTACATTGATCGTAAAGCCAATATATTTATTGAAGAATGGAAGAAATCTATTTAATTTATAGTTGTCTCTGCTGTTTTGATTATAATCAATAAAAACGTATTACTTCTATTATTTACCTATGGACAATCAAAAAAACAAAAACAACAACAACAACAAAATGCTTTAAATATTATTATGTTTGAGATTGATCTATCGAAATTTCTGCTAGATCAAGGTTATCTAGATCTGTGATGTCCTTGGTAAAATTCTAACATTTACTATATATTTAAAATAAAACAAAAGAATTTGTTTAGTCTATTAAAATTAAAATTATAAAATTATTAATAAAATAATACTTATTAATATTTTTTATTAATATATTTAATCGTATAATAGAAATCAGGCAAACTTTATGGTAACATTTAAAAACTGTTGTTAAGAGTGCCGTTACGTAATTTCGCTTAGCATCAGAATTTTAGTACTTAATTATCACTTTTATGCTTATTATTTCATCTATTCTAGGATTTGTTGAATGCTGTCGTCTCTTCTTAAAACACAATAATCAAAAATAAGATGAATTTATTTAACATTAATAATAACAGAATTTCCTAATTAAAAATATTTTAATTCAATCAAACAGGCCGGTTTTCGTGCCATGTTAATGTTATTTTTTTTTTTGTTGTTGTTTCTAATTTCCACTATTCCTTCATTTTTAAATTTCTTCTTTCAAATTGAACATTTCGACTTAATAAAGAACTCATTTTGAACATCTTTAAATTATCTTTAAACTTTAATTTATTTCAAATTTTATCAAATATTTATTTCTTAATATGATTAACATTGTTTTTAGTCAGTCTCAGTGGCTTGATTTCTTATTTTCTTTTAAAGCTAAAATGTTATTTATTCCATTAAAACTTCGGGACTAAGTTGCATCTTTTTTAGAAAAACAAGGTTGGCATCTGAATGACCTCCAGAAAGCATTGACTGAAGTGGAAGAGCCATTTTGATGCTTTATGCGAGAGTTCGTTAATGAGACTTAATTACAAAATAGACCACCTAGGGGAATCACCATCGTGCTTTGGATTTAAAATCCTCAAACTGTTTCCTCTATTATTATGATGCCTTTCTGATTGTCGTCTCCTAAAAATATTTTTAAACGTTAAATATTATCCGATTTTCTCTTAATATGTTTTTAATAGCAACTTCATTTTGTTTTTTAATAGTAATAAATTTTATAGATTAAACTGGATATACTTCAAACAAACTTAGGATTAACTTTAAAATTCTATTTTTTTAATATTAGCTTCTAATCGTATTTTTTCCGCTAGATAAAAACTACATAATCTTTTAGGCTATTTTTTTTCCCCCGAATTCCTTGCGATGTTCAGTGTATCAAATTGCAGTGTGGTGTTATAAATTATATAAATATATCTTACGGGTATTTATTTATTGAATTTATTCTCTATTTATATTAGAAAATATCCAGCGATTAAAAAAACTTATTATAAAGATTATAAAAAAGTCATAAATTACATTAACGTGTCTATGTAACAAATTATGAAAACCAACTATTTCGGCACCTAAACAATATAACTAAAAATTAACTTTTTTCGAACGAATCCCGGCAAGGGAAGATAGTTTTTAAGTTAGGCGGGATTTTTAACTTGCTTGATAAAGAAACCTAAGCAGAAGAGGTTTCGAAACGCACGTCGTTTTAATTACGGTTCTCTTTTTAAGTACATTGTTTAGATGCCGAAACAGTTGGCTTTCATAATTAATTATAAAGGTTAAAGGTTAATGTAATCTTTATGACAATCCCTTTTATCTAAAAAAATACTAATATCCCTTCACTTTTCTTGAAAAAGATTAAAAATAATGATGAAGTTTTATTAAATATTTATACAATCTCGATGAAAAATTTACGATCGATCGATAAGTTTTAGACATTTGTTACTATTTTCCAGATTTCATGAATGTAGCCCATTCGGAGTCTAATTGATAGTTGTAGCCAAAAGATTTAACAAAACAAATTCCTTTTACAATTCGCTCTTAAAAAAATCATAATTGCTCAACGTTGATCAAAGAATGCTTCTGATGTAGAAAGGATGTTTGTTTGCGGAATCAGTCTTGAGTGAATTTGCTACATTTTGCTTATCACAGCTTTATTTTGAATGGCAAAAAAATAATGAAAATAATTACATTAATTGTTTCGGTGTTTCTCGATCTGAAGTAATTGCATAGTTAAGAAATGTTATTTTATCTGATAAACTTTACAATTCTTTCGTCGGATTTTTTTTCTCAACATTTTTTTATGATTTACATATGATTAAAAATCATATACTCAACAGAGTATGGAAGTACACGCGGTAGAAATTCTGAGGTTCCATGAAACCTTAGAAAAGAAATTCATTATGTATTTGAATAGAGTGTTAGGCATGCCAAGGCCTGCTTGTAGAAGAATAAGTAGTCATGATAATACGGGTATGACTCCGCTGGGACAGAATTACATTAATCCAAGTTACATATAGTACAAATATTATAATTTCGACACAATTTCCTATTACAATTACAGCATGTTATTGAGATCCCTAATATTTTCTGTAATTTTAGTAGAATGCTTTTAACTACGGCATTAAAATAAACGTTTAAAATCATAATTATAATAACTAAATTTTAAATAGGCATTGTTTTCATTTCCAAAACGCCAGTAATGCTCACCGATTAATAGGTCTGCTTTTCATTAAAGTTAGGTTACTACTGAAAGCAAATCTCAAGGACAATCTTTTCGAAATCGTCAGCTACGATTAAAGTGAACAGTACTTTTCTTACGAACGGTTACATAATTTGTTTGAGATTTGCATTCTGCTCCCAGCATTCTGTCATGTACTGTTCCCCTACAAGAAATACTACGAACTCTATATTTAAAGAAGCTCAACAATAACAGTTGTTCCTCCTCCTCCTTTTTTTTTATTACTAAAATTGAAACTGTTCTTATACTTTACCTTCTCTTCATGAATTTCTAGAGAAATATTCTTCGCGATTTGAAATCGTTTAATAATTGGTTCTAAATTCTTTGAAACTAAACAAACACTGCAGTTCTAAAAATCACAATGACTATAAAACGGATATCTCGGCTAAACTATTATAATTGTTATTTTAATTTTTTTTTCTTGAGAAGGACCTTTTCAGAAGAAATAGATGTAGTAGATCCGCTCTTACGACTTCAGTGAAAGACGATCGTTAAGAAGCATTCATAAGGCGATTTGTTTTCTTGGAAGAACATTAGATTATTAAACCATAAGGTTGGGATTCCAATCCTGAAAACAATTTTGACATATTAACAACACGGCATTTAAAAATATTGCATTATGAAAAACTTCGTATTATAAAAAAAAAGTAGAAATCTAATGTAAATTGAAAAACATGTAAAATCGAAAAATCACACACACACACACAAATCATTGACAAAGTTTCTTAAAATCTTGTTCGTATTTTTCGCAGGTTTGAAGAAAATCGCATAGGAGAATCATCTAATATACATAGACTCAGTCAACAGCGTCTTGGCATCGTATCGTCCAGATTTCCTTTTCATAAATTTAGATAGATTAGGTTGATTTATGTTGATTTTTGAGAAACTGTATAATTAGCCAAATCGTCATTAGTTATTGGAATATTTCAGAAGAATATTTTTTAACTATCTGGTATGAAATAGAATATCAAATATGAAATGATATATAGTTATTCTGTAAGGCTATCAGCTTCTGCGTGATATCGATTGTTGATATTCTCTGAAATTGTATGTTTTTCAATGTCCTTTTTCTCCTCATCTCTTTTTTTATTTATTATTATTATTATATTTTTTTTGTTGCCATATGACCTACACTCTTAAAGGGACGAATCCTTTCCGAATAACGATGTTTACTTACACTTAGAACTTCATTAAAACGAACCAGTACTCAATGAAATTACTGAATGAAGTGGGTCTCCCTCTCCCCCTTCCATCCCTTCGCAATCCATTCACTTATACTCTCATTTCAGTCTGAGATTGGAAGAAAAATAAGAGAGCTCTTCGCTATCTATTTTTTTTTTCTTGTGTTTTAATTCATTGAGTTCGTTTTGGACCATTCCTCCGTAAAATATGAAGTCTGAGCGGAGAGTGATTCACAAAAGGCGAGGGAAGAATTCTTCCTCCAACAGCCTCCCCCCCGTCTTCATCCGTTGGAGGACCCTCCGAAGCGAACTCGGAGGGGGGTGGGGGGAAAGTAAGATTTATGGGGACTCGGTAGGACGGGGTAAATATTTTTCTTGTCATCTTTGCTTTCAGCGTCTGAACGCTTCTGCGACAAAATAAGGGGACGCTTGCTCAAGGTTAAGTTCTGTGGCGTCGTCTCTTTCTGCACCTACTTTCTTATAGTCTTCAGAAAAGTGATAACTTTATCTTAAGATTGAACAGATATTACTTTGAGAGCGCTTGAAAATTTTGTCAATACAAAGAAAAATCTATTATATTAAAAAAAAATTAATAAATTATTTAATATTTAAACAAATTTGCGATTGTCTTTTCCTTGAATGCATCTTACCTACAAGAGTTAAACCGAAAGCTCGTCGTGTTTAGAGAGGAAATTTTAAGTTTAATATTTAAAAAAAAAAAAAAAAATCGCAAACCATTTTAAAATCAGTGTTTTCCTTGGTATTTCCAAAATCCTTAAGTTTTGTAGATTTATAATATTGTATCACATCAACTCTGATTAGGTAGCCATGACATTCTCAGATGCGAAAACAAGGTAAATGTAGTAAATGGTTTCGCTATGTCCCGCAGAGTCTATCGGGCGTAGAATGAATGGAAATTTAGATGTAGGCGGTTTCGGGTAATACTCGGAAAATTGAGAAATTATAAATTGACTTCAATCCTTCCCATGGCTAGAAGAAAATTTTAAATTTAAGTTGATAGTAATTTGGAGTAATGTACGTATTACATAAGTAATACAATAAATCAAGATGTTGTTCTACGCAACTTTCGAATACCTGCATAAAAAGATTAAAAAAAAAATAAAAAGTATGCAGAAAGACAGTGTGTAGGCCTATTGAGATTAATTATGACATATTTTTGCAACATTTTAAATCTTCATTATCTATTACAAAGTTAATTCTTAAAACAATAAATACTAATGACAACAACAAACTATAATGCCAGCTTCTATTAGCGAAATTAATAATGTTCTAAAAAGAAATCTCGCGGCCACTTTTTTATGCAGCTCGAGAAAAACCCTTAAATTCTAAAAGGACGCTGAAAAATAACTGAAAGATATAAATTTTGATTTACTTGATAATTTGATGTTTATTCTATAAAATTGTAATTTTGCAGTTGTGAATTGTATTGCTTACAATTTTAACAGGGTGTCTGTGAAGTAGCACTTTATAAACACCCTTGTCTGTATGCTCCTTGAGTGTTTTTTTTGAAGATTTATCTCGAGTTGTTTTCCATTCTTGTAGGAACCTTTTTGTATATGTCAAGTACAAGGATCCTTCTAACTTCCATCATTTTAACCCTCCCCTCTTCAGGCCCACCGGGATGCGGAGATGATTTTTTTTTTTTTTTATCCCCTACTTCCCGAGCTACCAGCTGCCTTCGTCCAACAGGGTTTTTAAACTTTAGAAGTTGACCAAATGGAAACCGATAAAAACACCTCAAAGCACTTGGGGGAATATTCTGGTCATCCACCCTTCCTCCGCCCTTTCAATTCACTTAGGATTTCTCCACCATAGGAATCATGTTCAGAGGAAAACTGCAGTATTTCATCACCAATGGTCGCGCATTGGTCTGTGAGGAATAAATCAGAATAGTAACAGCTCCTGCTGTCTTTCTTTTTACTCAAAACTTTTATTTAGGAATTAAATATATATAAAATTAAATTCATTTTCATAGAATTGCTAAATATTGGGGAAAAAAAACAAACAAACAAACAAACAAACAAAAAGAAATTAACAACACTCTATTTTAAAATTCATATTGTTTAGCTGCTTAATGTTATATAATTGACTCTACCAACTGTACAGAGCTTAGAAGTTAAAATACTTGTAATTTTTAAAGGAAGTACTTATTTTAAAATAATAAAGAAAGAAAAAGTTTAAGAAGCCATTAATAATAAAAACTGATAAACAAAATTATCTGTTACAAAGTAGTTGCAACATATTTGCTATTTTTCATATACAGGTTTAAGTTGATAGATCAGTAAAATCCCGAAATTTATTGTTCAATTTACTTATATATTACATATTGAAGTCTGTTTTTAAATTGGGAAGGATCTCGAAAGGATCGATACTTGATTTGGAAGGCATAAACTTCAGTATAAAAGCTTACATTATAACTTATATATTATTATTTAATTAAAAACATAGAACAAAATTAAAAAGTTTGAAGTAAAACTATGAATTAACACAAAAGCATAGAAGCATTAAGTTGCAATGGTGGTTAATTAATAACAGTTTAGTTTATGAGACTAATCTTAATTGATAAGACTAAATATCGCGTACTTCTTAATGTTTTGATGAACATTATTTCAAATAAAACGAAAGTAAACTATGTAAGTTGTGAGGAAAGTATTAACAGTTATAAGCTACTTTTTTCGTATTTCGGTTGAATACGTTTTACGTATACTTTTGTAGGTTCACTTCTTACAATGTTTATGATATCATAAATACTTTAATTTTGTTTATGATGGATGTCCCAGGAGGAAAGATCAGTATTCTGGGAGATCATAGTATCGGCTATTCAAAGAAAAAAACCAATTGCATGCACATGTGTCCTATTCCTAACGTTATAACATGGGTAGAGTTATTTGAATGTACGGTATTTTGAATTTGGAGAGCAATATTGTATTTCCTTTCCACCATAATGCGCTACTATCTGAAGCACATGAATCTTTGTGAAGCGTTATGTGTATTGATATTGATAGCGGATTTTTTTATAAACTGTGTTATTTGTTAGTAAACGTTCTTAACGTTAATAAACGTTCTTTTCTTGAACTAATCAAGAAAAACCAATGAAGAAAAGCGAATCCTTTGCTTGTTGCATAATTTGTGCGTTTATATGTTATTTGTTATCAACTGTAATATATATATCACTTAAATTAAAAATATTAGATATAATACATAGGCTAACATTCTTTCTTATCAATAATTTTGTACTTCTACATTCAAGTGGCTCGGAAACAGTTCGGAATAGGGCAAATGTTCATAAAAAACTTTTTTTCTTTAGAATACTATGACCGTTACTATGACTTTCGAAAGTATTATACCCTTTATAGAATAATCGTCATCATTTCCAACTCTTATTTCAAATCTCTGTTTCCAATTCTTTTGGTCTAGAGCTTTGCTTTTCAATTCGAATCTAACCAGATTTTTGGTTATTGCAAGCCTAGGCGCCATCTACTTACAATTTCTGTTGGTTTCATTTTCTTTCTCTTGCTTAAAGTATATGTACAGCACTCTCCATTTTGTTCTTTATGGTTCATTTACATAAAATATATATTTCTATATATTCGTCGAATATTATGGTTTGTTCTGTGACAGTAAGAGTTCCTTGGCGTTCTGGTATCTCTTCATTCTTCTATATTCTACATAACGCTTTCTTGGGAATTCGATATCACTCAAAAAGATTTAACAAACATAGATACAATTAGAATTGCATTTCCGAAAACTAGAATTACGCAAAGTCGGCAATTGAGTTAAGACTAAAATGTTGTGGTCCCGGTAACCAAATGCTAAAGCCTTGCAGAAGAAGCTGGATTCAATCTCCGACTCGAGCGGAGGTCGAGCATTTTTCCACGCTGAATTTGGCAAGTCCTAGGGTCACCTAGCTCTCTCTATTAAATGAGTACCGGGTTTGTTTCCCGGCGTTTAAGGCGAGCGGGCATCGGGCTGACCGTCCGATCTCAACTTACAAACTCAACTTGTTGTTTTCTAGTTCCGTTGGTTACGAAATGCCGGGAGCCCTACCTCCCTCAACTCCAAATGCTTACAAAGACCTGTAGTGGGATATTTAATTTTTTAACTTTTACTTACATTTTTTCCGGAACATTTAATTGTTAAATTATAGACATGAGTTTTATTCATATTTCATAGATTCATAGTCTACTAGTTCAATCTTTTATTCTGGTCTCATAATTATTTTGCAGTAATGTCTCGTATAATTTTATCACAACCAAAAAGTCAAGTTCTTAATTGAATGCATTTTTACACACGTTAACTTATTATTAATTATTTAGGAAAGAAAAAAAATGAAAAACCATTTGATTTCACTTTGCGATCATTAATTTCCACTTCTCAGTGGTAAATAAAAGAGCTGTTCTTCTCATGCTAATGAGTGTTTCACTTGGAGCAATGGAGCTTTGCATTAAGTGTCATTAGGAAACAGAAATATCGCTGAGCAATGTTTTTAGTCGGCAATTAAGAGATGATAATTTAAAAGCTTGGTAGGAAAGTCGTTTTTAATAACGTAATTCCCGCCGATTAAAGGTTTAGTTGCCTTCTAAACGTATTAATGATTAAGTCTTCACTTTGAGTGCAATTGATGATTATGAACGAGCACCGACTGGCGCCGACCAAGGTGAACGTAGGTGTGAGGTATCCATCGTAAGATTAGGGAAGTAATGCTATCATCAATAAACAAAGGATAAATTGAAAAGAATAATGATGATAAAATGATTGTAGCATTACAAAAAAATATTATGATATGTAGATGATCAGGTTTTAATATTTTATATCAGCTTAGCCTTAATACAACGTCATCCTAAATTAGGAAATCAATACATAGTACAAATCAATACATAGGAAATTGAATACATAGTTTATTAGAATATTGGGAAGCTGATCTAATCGAAATAGCGCTTTCAAAAGATAACTTCTGAAAATAGCAGCATTCGCTGAACAGAGAATTCCTTACAATTCAATTTTTCAATTCTCATTTCTACATTGTTCTTAAAAATGACTGAAGCAAAGGTGGGGTTCAGATCCAGATCCAATTTTTCTGCAGACTTTTCAGACTTTGTTTTTCTTCTCTTTTTTTTTTTTTTAATTTCAATGTTATGAAAGAAATAGATGAGAATTTTTGTCAGAAAAAAAATGATGTTTCTAAAGCAATAATTTTCTAATGATAAGAAATTGAAAATTGAAAGCTGGTAGTTGATGACATTATCAGTCGACGGTGCATGTAATTTCGCTACTTGAGATTACGGTTTTATATTTTTTCAGCCTTAAATAATAAAGAATAAAAATCTTCAGCGACTTTTAAGACATGTTATAAAGAAATGGATAAAATGTTTTGCTGGAATATTTTCTAAAGAAAAAAATATTTATTCCTCATAAAATTCCAGAAAATGGGATTTTTGTTCTGTTCTTTACAAATTAATTTGTGTCTGCCGATCAAACTATTGCCGAAACAGAGTAACTCAAAATTGATTTACTGCAACATGTTGAAATTGAACAGACTTACGGTATCTTTTTTTTGTTGTTGATGAAAATTAAACAGTGAGAGGAGAAGTTCAAGTTAGTGTATTATAAAGGTAATAGGTTGTTTAAAAAAGAAAGATTTGAGGAGGAAATGTTAAATAAAATGGGAGTGGTGTACCTTTCGAGATGTAGGGATTGTAAAGGGGATGGGATAGGGGTTATATAAGAAGTACAGGAAGGACACTTACAGAAAGATTACAAGAGCATGTAAGGGCGTTTAAATACAAGCACAAGAATGTATTAGAATGGGCGGCCGTAGCTTTAAATTTGGTCACAATCCGGACCCAATTGTACGAATTGTTTTTGATAATCAGGAAGAGCATATGAGGTTAATATTGGAGTCTTGTGAGATAAATTGTTGCAAGTGTATAAATAAAGATAGATCACTTAAAGTTAATGATATATCTTTTAAGTATTTTTAGAAGATTTCTAAAAAACAACAAAAGAGTTAACGAATTTTTAAAATTATTATAATGGTACCGTTTGAGTGTTTGTTTTATTGTTCAAAATTAGATTGTTTGGTTTGTATTATTTTATATTTTGATATGGCTAAATTGTTGTATTTTGGAGAAGAAGAGGAATTCTCTTTTTCTCTTTTTATTTTCATTTTGTTATATAAAACCTTGAAAAAGTCTAAGTTTATAAAGACGAAATATTGGTTTCAGGATCGAAGTTGTGAGTTGTATTTTTTGTCTATAGTGAGAGGAGAAGTTAGAGAAAGTTAGAGGACGTCTGACAAATCTGCGGAGAATATAACTCTTTTAAATTTAGGATGTTAGGAAAAAAAATAGGTAGAAATTGATCGATTTACAAATTGTGATTGATAATTTTTTTTTTCTTTATCTTATACTTAGTCTGAATTATATTTTTTGCTTATTTCTTTTGATTCTTCTTTTGTACCTTCATGATTCATTTGTGAATATTTCGAATAGATCATGTCTAAACATTATTCCTGGCCCTTAATAGCGTCCCCAATAGTAGAATATAAATAATGAATCTTAATGCGCATCCATAAACCTTTTCTATTGTTATTCAATCTTCCAACTATCCTGGAACAGTCGCTTCTCGAGGACGCCTTGTTGGGGAACACCCGGTCCGATCGAAGCCGCATTCCTCCACGGCGCGGGTGGAGACGTCAGTCGGCTGCGATGCGTATAATGTTCAGCTTCCCATGCCCTCCAATGCCCATCACTTTCCTACCTGGAAATCGGCATCGGGTTCCAGGTATTTTTTTTAATTTCCAAGGAGACTGGGAGGGGTTCCTAATGGAAGGTCCGAATTATGGACGCATGCGCAGCAGCACAATTACAGATTAGGATGCAAAACGATGGGTTAATAAAGATCGGCTGCTCTCTTAATGATTTTCGCCTCGTGGTTTCAGCAGAATGAGGCGCCTGGGCTGTTTAATATTCGCAATCAGTGACGGAAGATCCTTTGCCTTGAAAGAAGATTTCTCACTAGAAATAAATCTGTCCGAGGCAAAGAATAAGGACCACACAGGCGATACGGAAAAAAAAATAATAAAAAAGTCACATGAACACCCATTATTTATTAATGTTTAGTCATTCGTAAATTTAGAAGCCAAGTTTAAAGATCTTTAACATTTGCTGTTTTCATTGATCAAACTACTATTAAAAGGCAATAAACCCATTGTTTTTCATTGTAAAATTAACAAATCTTGTTCTTGTGTTGTTTTAGTTCTTTGATATGAAGTATCTTAATTGAGTTCTGTTGTTAATTTCTATCTCTATGTAATAAGTTTTCACAAGCATATTCCATTGGAATCTTTCTCTTAACCCCACAAACCATTTTGTATGAAACTGCACTCGTTCATAGCACTTGGCTATTCAACGTCATGGGTCATGCCTTCTACATGGATGCATTTTGAATAGTTCGTGTCCGTCTGTTCACAACGTCGTTTTAATAATTATATATTTTTATGAAATCAAATGTGTTGGATTTTTTTTTAACATTTAGAAACAATTTTCATAAGTTATTTTTAGTTTTGTAATACATTCATAATTCTGATGTGATAGACATACATGTTTTCACATTGTTTTTGCATATACTTCCATACATTACATTCACATTTATCTATGTACTTAAGTGAAATATAAAGAGTCATTTGAATTGCTTAAATACTGGGGAATGCACTAGCATTTTATGTTACGTTATGAAATAGGTAATACCTTTTCAAAATTGTGTTTTTACTGCGACCGTTATTTACTTAATGTAGGGTGAATCATTTTTCAGCTACAAATTTCTGGGATTGTAAATTAAAAAAAAATGAATGTCGGAATCTTCATCTTGTTTAATTCGTTGATTTATACATAATTTCGTGATAAACACGCCAATGACTGTTAAATTGTATTAGAAGAATCTTAGTTTCTGGAATACGCGACTTTCAAAGCATATCGCTCTACACATAAATAGAAATGATTTATTTTTATTAAAAGAGATATTTTTATGATATCTCCTGTAATAATTTTATCATGTTGTTGATCTCTCTCTTAGTTCTGGGATAGTTCTTCAGCACTTAAATATTGCACAGAAATATTGCTTATACATTAGCTCTGAAGATACCTACTGATGACCAAAGTCGCTTGGCCATTACTTTCTGAAGATGATTCCTTTTTTTGCATTCATACAGTTTGGGTAAAATTAGTCTACAAATGTCAGCACAAAAAACTAAAATACAGCTTTAAGAAACTCGAGGAAATACACTTCTTGAAGAAAATAAGACCAGTCACGGAAAGAAAGCAGAACTATCTTGTATCGGTAAATCTGTTAGTGTCGTACGCTGCCCTGCAAAACACTGAAACGGATCCTGTATAGAGATTGCATTTCAACCAACTGCTTTTGTTTACTTTGTAACTCATTTAGAGTTTTGTTAGGGATAAAATTATATTTTTTTCATAAGAAAAGAACCAGCTATCACAGAAGACAAAATTTAAAGAGTAATTTCTCAACTAAGAATTAAAACATAACATTTTGATTTCAAAAAATTACATTAGCGAATATTACTCCTACTAATAATAATTAGACAAAACGTTATTAATTTATAACAAATTATGTTTGACAAAACGTCATACATAATTGAGGAAGCTTCTAGTTACGGAGCATGTACTAAAAATTCACTGAATGTTATATGTAGATATTATGGATTTCTAAAGTTGTGATTTGCTAATTTAGCTGATGTCTGTCATTGATGTAGCTATTGGTATCAATTCAATGATGATTTTCTGGAGATTGAACATTTTCTTTATCTCTTGGGGCAAATCTTGATGCTTTCGTCTTTTCTTCAGTACTGTTGTTTCTGTATTATCGGGATTTGCTAATGCATACTCAATAATGTGTGCTGTGCATCATTTTAAACATTCGTAAACTTTAATATCAAAATCTCTCTAAAAATATATAAATGTATACATAATCAATTAAAAAACACAGTTATTTAAAAATTTGTATTAAAAAATATATTTACATGGACAATTTACATCTTCCCAATAACAATGTAAATATTTTTCAAATGTAAATATTTTTCCATTGTATTCATCTGTTCAATTTTAGTTTAACACTAATTGTTCTTAAACTAAAAATAGATCTTAGATAGTCTTAGATTCAAAGACGTGTAAGCAATGTTAATTAAGTACACCTACTAATAAAATCTTGGATGATGTGTTAACTCCAGATATTTCGTTCGATATTTGAGCTTTCTTCAGGGAGGAATTTTAGAATTAAACATGTGAAAGCTCGTAACGTTATTTTTAGACTGTTGTCTTTACGATATCTCTAATAGGAAGACCACAAGCATCATCCTCTGCAAAATATTTATATCGACTAAATGAAGACAAAAACTTTTCATGTAATTCTCAGATTTTTCCTGAAGAAGGCTGAATATATCGAGCCAAAATATTGAAAGCCAATACCCGAAGTAGAAAAAAAAAAAATTCCTCATACAAGCTTATATTATAAATTAAAACTCCATACACGCCATATCTTAATATTTAAAATTGTTTTATTCAAATTTTAAATACAAAGATATGGAGTGTATGGAGTCTTAATTTATAGTAGTAATATGAAGAGGAAGGAATTGATAGAAGAATACGGAATTTTTGTATACAAGCTTATATTATTTGCATATTAAATTCTGATGATATCTTTTTTTTTTGTCACAAAAGAGAGATAGCTTGTTCGATCGTTATATTATATTGTTGTTGGAAATGCCAATTTTTTTAAATGAATCATGTTGAAATTTCATATTGTAATCGTTCAAAGCTAATTTTCTGTTTGACTTACTGTCGTATATAGGAAGTCTGTATAAAAATTTCGAATTCGAGATTTCTACCAAAATTATTCGTTTTATATAGCTCTAAACGTATGAGAAGTCGAAATATCCGACTATCTGTCTGCGTGTCTTATTTCTCAAAAGCCATTTTACGAGAGAATCTAAAGAATTGTCCCAATGCATCATTCATAATGCACTAATAATTCGCGGAGGTGTCTCAAGTGGTCGTCGTACGCAAATACGATTCATTGTCACTTCCTCAACAAAGTTCCCATTTTTACGCTGGTTTTTTTTTTTTTTTTTTTTGACTGTCGGCACTAAGTGATACTTAACAATAATTTGAATGTAGTCCCCGTGGCCTAATGGATAAGACGTCTGACTTCGGATCAGTAGGTTCCAGGTTCTATTTTATTTTATTAATAGGTTGCCCTTAATTTTATGCTGTAGCACTAAATTTAACTTTTTTTTTTTACTTGTTTTTTTCTTTTTTTTATAGATTGAATTTTTTAATTTTATTTTCTGTAAAGTTAGATTTTTATTTGTGACTACTATTTTCTTAAAATTTAATTAAGCTTCTTCTTTAATTAAAGCATTTGAATTGTTTCGGAGAGTAAAGATTCTTGCTGAAACATAGCCTCTATTTAATAATAATTATGGACTGTAGAAAATTATAGTTCCTTCTAGAAATGAACTTCGATTCTACAAACACTGCTTAGGTAGTAAAATGTAATAAAGATGTAAAATAGGTAATCTAAATGCAATAGTTATCGAAATTAAAAAGGTTCAAAGAGAACTAAAAAAAAAAAAAATCTATATAAGAGAAGGAGGAGCAGACAAAAGCATTCCACTAAGTTGTCTTCTAAATATAATAGTTAATTTTGTGGTAGTCTAAGGCCGTTTTAATGTACAGTATTTTCTATTGGACATCTGAACAATTCCGGGTAGCAGCCAAACACATTTTTGCAGATACAGTGTTACCTCCTTTAACGGACACTCCGAATTTCCGGACACCTCTAATTAGCGGACATTATTGCGGGTCGTAGTCCCTTAAAATAGGACATTCCATGTTATCCACTCCGTATAGCGGACAGTTATTTTATCTGTAATTTTTTTTTTCCGATTAACATTTCGACAAACACATTATGGTTGTATTTACATCGGCGTCCCATACATTGATACATTGTATCGGTGTCCCATGATTCAATGAGCGAATCTGAGGCCTTTTTTTCACTGCAGTTGCTTTGCAAATATCAATCTCTCTTAAAGCTATCCTATAAACGTTTTAATTAAATTTAGTGCGAATTAAAATGGCGTCAAAAGGAAGAGATTGGCACTGAAAGAAAAAATTGATGTTCTTGAAATTGCTGAAAAAGAAAAGCTGAGTGTGCGTTGTCTTGCTGAACGTTTTAAAGTTGGAAAAACTCAGATAAGTGAACTTTTGAAGGACAAAGATGAGATTAGAAAAATGTGGATGGTGAATTCAAACGAAAATTCGAAGAATTTGAAGTTTGGTAATACTGAAATAAGAAAAATCGGCGAAGAGTTGATAAAATGGTGCCGCTCTGCCCATGCAAAGAACATTTCTATAAGCAGTGTTTTGCTTCAAGAAAAAGCTAAAGAATTCGGTCAAACTTTACGATTGGACCTGTTTAATGGATAGCTAGAAATTAATTTTCTACATACTGTAATTAATTTTATCACTATTTTAAGTAAGACAAACGGATTAGCACTCATTTAAAAAGGAATATGGTAAATAATTTGCAATTGTTCATATTCTCTCATATCTCAATGATAAATGTAGAAATTTAATTAAGATTGTACATAATTTTTCATTAAATGACATGCTGTAAACAAAAAAAACAAAAAATAGTCCTTCCCAATAGCGGACACCTCCTAATAACGGACGAAACTTCCGGTCCCGTGACTGTCCGTTATTCGGAGGTAACACTGTATTTATTTATTTTTGAAATGCCTACAGCATTTTTTTCCCCTGTGAAGTGAATGGAGAATGGAATTGTTTTTCCTTCTTCCGCATCTAAAGTAGGTTTTAAATGTTTCTTACAGTAAACAGCTCAAGTACAGAGCGGCGACATACAAAGACTAACTTTAACATCTTAAAAAGAACTTGATAACTTGAAAGGATAGATTGGATAAAGAAATTTCAACAACCGATTTAAAAGGAACAAAAAGTAAACTTTTTTTTTTTGTTTGCTTTCATGCATGGAAAATGGATTCTTTTAACTTCTTCCCAAAAATAAAACTATCAGGGAAAGGAATAACCAAACAAATATTCAGTCGTAATAAAAATAACAGATTCCTACAAGAACTTACTTCCTTTACAACATTCAGTTTTGTTTTTTTTAGGTGATGAAACAGATACAGGTTAAAGGAAAGTAAAAATTTTAAGACTGGCCAAATAAAACATATTCAATTTTCTGATTTATTTTCATATTTTTCTCAATTTTCTGAAACTAAATTAAATTCTCAAATATTTAAGTAACTTAAATCTAATTAACTTTAAATTAGCAAAGCACGGGAATTTAAATAAATTCTGAACATTAATAGAAATTCAGTGTTTGCTATCAGTTCCGATTTTTCTGTGGGATTTTTTTTCCGCGAATTTCTTCTTAGGATCCACTCGAAGAAATTTTCAAATACGAAAGATAAATCATCTCTTTACTACGGATACGCACGCTAAATTTTAATAAAAGAATTTATTGGTTCAAAAGTTGTAAACACATCTATTCAAATACATTGATTTTAGAAATCTAATTTTCATATAAAGACTGGTAATATTATTGCTGATGAAAAACAATAAAAAAAAGGCCAATAGATGTGATTTCCTTAAGATATTTGCTGTAGTCGCAAAGGCAGATGCTGTCAGACGGGAAAGAGAAAACGTGGATTGCGTAGTTGGTCCAATCTTAACTTTGGCCAAGATCAACACTTGCGATGGATGCTACCATTATAATATATGCTAAGAAATTGCCGAGAAATCTACGGAAATTGAAAAACTATCAAGCCCCTACAAGCTTATTGCATTGTATACTTTTGAAACAGTTTAGGTTCGATGTATAACTTAGAAAGACAAATAGCAACAAGCTCAGTCCTGATTCTGTCTGAATGCTTACGATCATATCTTGCGTCAAGAGACATAGTAAACAGAGCGGATTCAGCCTCATCCACGAACTATTATGTTCACTCAAAGACTATTCTTGCCTGACAAGCTGTTAGTTTCGATAGCAGACCATGCCTGATATGCCTAATAGATAATATCGAAACGCAGTCCTACCTAGCGGCTATCGTTTTTTCTGTATTTCAGCAACAATGCTTGTCTTATCCGTCCAGCTACTATTGTCTACGGAGGTCCCGATTCATCCATAATCTTCCAAGTCTTCAGATTAATTCCCCATCAGATGTGATCAGAATATTATCAGACATAGCCTGCGGTATCGGACTAAGTACTTCAGGCATAGTGGCAATCTATTACGACAACAAAATTCTTTGCCACTTAACATCGTGGCATGTATCATCAACCAAGGCCATTTCAATCATGCAAAAAAAAAAAAAAAATCCCTTTATTCCTGTAGATTAAATGTTTAGTTAAGCTAAGTAATGGAATCATATCATAACTGTATGACCTTTTTTTTCCTTTTGTTTAGGCCACTATTTTTAAGTTGAATGACTTCAGAGTTTATTTTATTTTTAGCACTTCGAAATAACTTTTTAGCAAAAAGTAACTTACAGTAAATAACTTGACATTTGCCTCGTTTATATGTAGATTAAAATATTTTACATGCAGTATTTTACATATAAAAAAGGCAAATGCCCATCCATCCTCCCTCAGGATCTCTTTAATAGGCTAAAAATTCTCAATTCAAAATTGAGAATATTAAAAATTCAGCAACTCTACCCCCCCCCCCTCCACTAAAGCCCCTCCCGAAATCAAAAGAAAAATCTCTCTCAGAGTTGAAATCAAAGGAACTAGTCATATCAATGTAAAAATCATCGCCTATTACGACATCCACGGGAAGACAGAGAGTGAGATGCTATTCTTACTATGGCCGACCACAACTCATTCGTATTATTTAATAAAAGTTTGATTGTAAATAATATTTTATAAATTTTATGAGATGTGATTAGCATTGTTGTTCTCTCTTTTGCTGTAATATATATATGTATATATAGGGGAAAGGCGATAATACGATAATTCAATTCTTTAAAGCAATCTAAGGTTTAGGAAGTTTCAAGTCATTAATTTGAACTTGCATGAATGAAGAGAAATTACGATGTAGCAGTATTCGAAGAATTCTTAAAAACTGGAGAATTCTTAAAAAGTCCCGTTAGGATTTTTATTTGAGAAAAGTTAAAAAAAACTAATAAGAAACGCCGAAATTAAAATTTCCTTCTTCGAAGTAAAGAAGTAATGAACATAGTTTTATTTATTTATTTATAATGAAACTTATTGTGCGTTTGTTTAATATATTTTTCTGTGACTCAAAATGGATGGCTTTTTGTCTTGCCCTGCATTCTGCTTTCCCTGTCAGAAGCTGTGCTTCCCGCTGCATGCAAATAGGAACTTTAGTGAGGCAGCTCCACCCTAGTTCTGGCGGCGTATAATTGAAAAATACGAGGAGTCCCCAACTGTTTCCCTCCCATTTCTTCTCCCGAGTTTTGTTTCTCGCTCTTCATCACTGCAGCGAAAATAAAGTTATTTTGTTGCTCTGCTGTTCGTCTGTGGTTTGCATTCAAGAACAGAACTTTGCTAGAACCTGAATTATTAAGAAAACAACTTAGTTAAACAACTTAGTTTATATAAAGAAGAGAACTGCATTGCGAAAATGATGCCACGGATAATAAAATGAACTTATACGTACATACAAATACTTACATAACACTATCAGTCTGTTTATCTTTCCATTACGTACTACCATAGTCTACTTGTTTCCTTAATATTGTAATTGAATGTTTGCTGAAATGGGTTGCTTCCTTAATAAAAAAGAAATTTCTAAATTTCAGTTATATGTAGGCAACCAGTGGCGCATCCACGAAGGGGGCTAAGGGGACTCAAGCCCCATACCCAAAAAAATAAAGAATGAAAAAGAAAGAAAGAAAGAAAGAAAGAACGAGAAGAAAACTTTTATTAAAGCACGGACGTGTCTCTATCTTATTATTTTGGAAAGTGATCTTTGAAACAATTTGTTTTTAAATAGGTCTACAGGTACATTGATGAACTAGCGTTTCATTAAAACAGTATGGATGATTAAAAATTTTTCAATGCAAGTGCGTCTTCAAGTACAAATTTAATTAGAATATCTCTTTTATTCTAAAAACAAAGACTGTTACTGTTATTATTATACTTTTATTTGAGAATCGATACTTCAACATTTCTTATTGGCTTTACATAGAATCATCAGACCACCATTGTCCCACACCAGCAAAACAAATAATACTTGCCTTTCCTATCTCGTTTTTTTATAAAAACTTAGGTCAAGTTTTTATAAAAAACGAGATAAGAAATCAGTTCACTTTCTCATTGTTGTCATTAATCTATTTTATCTTTACTCTTGAGAATAAATGAATGCTGATCCTTTTGTAAATTCGCAAACGGTAGTTTTGATAATAGCATTTAGACATTAAAATATGTATCTGATGCCTTTATTAGAATTGAATATTTAAATTCTCTTCTCTCTCCTCACCGCCTAAGAAAAAGCTCTGTTGTCCTTTAATTAGCTGTGTTAAAAGAAAAAAGTTTGCTGGTTCAACACCTCCTGTTCTTCTAATAGCTTTCAATTTGGGCTCATAAATATCTATAATTTTCTGAGATAGGGCAAAGTGAATGTCCTCCACCTTAGGTGCCATATATTGCCATTACTGTTCATTAGAGTCCAATTGGGCACATTGCGTCGAAATAATTCCTTTTGAAGCTCTTAAAAGTAAACTTATAATTTGCTTCGAACTTCCACTTCGCGAATTCTCCACCCAATGTAGGGTCTTGTCCAAGATTGATGGAGTTATGAGCTGACCGTTGCATTACACCTAATCTTGATGTATTTGATTATTAAATTAATCTGGGCTGATCGTAAATCAGGCTCTGGAATCGCTGTCCTACTGATCGCCGAAAATTTATGATCCCCTTTCTCAAGTATTATTTTCTTCCTCTTCGGAGAATGGTACCTGAAAAATCGATCCAGGTCGAAATTAAAAAAAAACAAAACAAAAAAAACTTTGTGACGTTTATTATTATTGTCTGTCTTGTGTGAGCGCCGACTTTTGTACAAAATTACCATCCAAAAACTATATACATTCATTCGGGAAAAAGAAAAAAAACAACAACTATAAATCTTGCTGATGTTTTTATTTATCATCTTCCTTCTTTGAAAGTTTCTCTTTTGTTTAACTCAATTCATTTGGAATTCTCCTAATACGCAGTTTTCAAATAACGGAATGGTAAGTTTATTTGATTCCATATAAAGTATTGTAGTTGAACAAAAGTCTTATATAAATAATTGAAATTGCTTTCGTTTTGTTTTCAGTTTTATTTGTTATTTGGTAATAGTTCATTAGTAGTTATTTCGTTTTTCTGCATATCATAATTCAGAAATTGAAATGATTTGAAGGTCTTTAGATTTTACTTGTGACTGAAAGCTTTCAAGATATAATAACTTAGGTTTTCTATTCTTGTGTCGTTAGCATATAGTTGCAACGTAACTTATAATTGTGAAAACAAGAGTTTTTGTAATTACTATGTTATATGTTTTGAGTTTGTTTAGGTTACAAGAGTTTGAAAATGCTTTATATTTCTATTTTAACTCTATTGTAAATTATAATTGCTTGATAGGGCCTAATCCTTGCAACACCGTTAATTCGTAAGAAAATATGTCTGTAACCGAGTACTAGGTGCTTCTCTAAAATTTAGTGCCCTGTTTCCCAAGGGGGGCAATTTGAAAATGGAGAAATTTTTTTTTGGTTGCGAAAGTAAAAAAAGTTGGTTTTTATTTTAAAATTTTTTCTTTTTGAAAGTTATACCTAATTTGGTGGGGCATAGCATACTTTAGATACTTTTGGGTGGGGCACAGCACAAAAAAGGTTGGGAAACACTGATTTAGTGCAATATCAGTTGTAATTATTTCACTGATTTTTTTCTTCTTCACTTTTCATTAAATCTATTTTTAAATCACGTTACATTATAAAGAATAAAACAGGAGTGAACCAGTAATAAATCCCACTGTAGTGAAAATTGAAATACTTTTTTATCTCACTGACCCTCATCTTTTTTCTTGTCATTATAAAAAAAAAAAAAAATGTTCTTAGACTGCCGATGCATCCTGGTCCTTTGTTCACAGTTACCATAATATGAAATATAGCTCAGTGGAAAGAGACAAAGTGTATAGATTTCTGACTTAATATGATGTGAGAATTTAGTTTCTTAGATTTTCTTTTTTTTTAATAAAATGAATGAATTAAAACATATAAATAAGAACATATATATTTATATTTTACATAAAAATACTTAACATGGAACATTGGAGCCTTTTTCGGTTTCCTTTTGCGGGAAATCCCTCATTTTAAAGATTTTTTTTACTCTTATCAAATTGAAAATTGTTAAATTCAAGATTTATTGTTTGAAAATAGGTTGCAACACATTTTTTTATGGTTGTAACTTATAATTTCCCAGATGGCTTCAGTTAATAAAGTTTTTTAACCAAAAGATCCAACATATAAATAATTTCAGCTTTTCCAAAGTAAAAGAAAAAAAAAAAGAAAAAATTCCAATAAAAGAATTTTTTGCCTTTACCAATTTTGAACACTTGATAGAAATTTTGTTTTAGTCCAAATTAACTGTGCAAATCACTTTGCCGTGAGTAACTGTTTATGATGGCAGAATGAATTCGAAAATTATGAATATAAAGTTGAAGGTTTGTTTTCTGTTACGATAAAAAATGAGAAACTTGATTCAGTCTTGCTGCTTTACCAAGGCGACTGACTTCCTGGCTACAAGTTTTGAGGCTGTATGGTATCGAACCTGCTGTGCATTCAGAATCAGTCCTTCATCCCGAAAAAGGATAGGAACGTCTAGTCTAATTCACGGTTGGGGAAATGAAACTGATGTTCAATGAATATTTGAGGTATGGAATAAAAATTCTTCAAGTTCACATCCACGTTTTGCATTTTGTAAAGTTGCACGTAAATTACTAAGTAATTGCAGTTGTTATTTCTGTAAAATTACTTACGCTGAAAAATGTTTCTTTGAAATTTGCAATGATTCAGAAATGAATTTGATGAAGGCATTTCATTAAAAGTAGGTTTTCTTACGAAGTGTTGTACTTCGATTGGAAAGTTAAGCTGTCTAAACCAGCTAAGAATAGATTATCTTATTTGTTGTTAGGCGATCATCTTGTGACAGGCCGCCATAAGATGAACACCCTATAAGGAATTACTTAAATTAAAAACATAAAAATAAATAAGAAAACAGAAAAGAAAAGAAAAAATAAAAGTTATCCAGCAAATACAAGAGCGGTTTATTTTCGATTTTTGCTCTTGTGGATCTCGTTTGTTCGTTCTTTCTTTTTTATTTTGAGAGATATTTGCCAGTAAAACTGCTGATTTTTCATTCAAGATTCATTTTAACATTTTAACAAATTAAGAAAAAACTTTAAATTCGATGTTGAAAAAATACTTGTGATTTCTAGTTTACGACTTTTCTACCTATTTTCATTATAATATGAGCATCGACAGCTTTCAAGATTCATATTGGTTATTTATGTACGTATTTCTTAGTATGAGATTGTTTATTATTTTTTTGTTTATTAATTATAAATCTTGTTAATCAAATTTCATTGTCAATCCATGAAAACATTTGATGCACATAAAAGCAGTTTTCAATTATATTAATTGAATGAAATTATACAATACATTGGCGACTTACAAATGTTCCGTTTATGAAGTCTTGATTTAACTCTACATTTCATTTCTACCATCAAAAACTATTAGAAATTAGTGTAAACATTGATGAAATGTTACGTTTTCTCCATTTCTTCGAAAACCATTCGAGTGAGATTCCATTACCTTTCGTAAAATTTATGGACGGACGAAACCCGTTAAAATGGAGGTGTGGAGGTTCGGGGTAAAAACGAGAGAGGGGGAAAATTAACAGGCGAAGATTAGATTCTTTGCTGTGAGGATTTTTTTTTTCTTTTTTAAAAGAGGTTGGGCAAGGGGATGTGTAGTTCAGACGTTCTCGATTCTTGGTGCGTGCGTGCGTGCTCTGACTTTCCTAATCACCGCGAAGTGTAAAAACTCCTCCCCTACGCCCCCTCCTCCTTTTATCCCTCCCCCTCCCATTCCTCACATCATCATCATCACGTCCTAAACAGAGAGCGAGGCCAATTGTAGTTTCGAAAGGACAGTGGGAAAACTTAATTATATTCCCCTCCCGACATCCCCCAGAAAAACCTACTGAGCTTCGCCATCCTCGCAGATTGGTTTTAGGCGATCCGCTTGTTTGGTTTGTAATTATTTTTGCTGCTCTATCTCGTAATCTCGCCTCTAATCCGAAATACACAGAAGCCAGACGTTAGCGATTTGTGCTAGCGGTACGCCCCTTGGCTTAGAAAATGTCTCCATTTCCAGGGTTCAGCTCTGCAATCCCATTCCACATCAAAGACAGCTATAATTACTTTTAGTGGAACGCTTCTTAATCTAATCTATCAAATAAAATGTTCACGAAGAATTAATTATAGATTATTGAATGGCATCCTGTTTATACGATCCAATTGCGTGTTATTAATTGCAGCAGTTTTGTGGTCAAATGACGTAAGGTTTGATGAATTTAAATTTTATTGTTACAGCAGCTACTTCGATTGCATCAATGACGAATTACAAAGAACAGTCTCTATAGACGACAATACTCTGTACTTGCTGTCCTAAAGTATGCTTTTCTGTATCAGTTTCTTTCGAAGTTGCAAATTTAAAATCAGCGAAGTTAAACAGTCCAAACTATTTCAAACAGTTCAGTTAATATTGAAAATGGTTTTTAATATTTCAATATTTCCAAGGGACTGGAAATCAGTGTTTCTTGAGAAGGAGCTTTTTTTTTTTTTTTTTTTTTTTTTTTTTTTTAATCTGCAAAAGAAGGAAACGTTCTAGATTTTCTTTTTACTGGTTTTTCCCAATTTTTTTTTATTTTTTTTATAAATACATGCTTTATACGGAATTACACGATGAATAAACTTCTGGAGTTCTTTTTTTCCTATATTCTCGAGAATGTCAGCATACTGTATAGCAAAATATCGGCAAAGAGATATAGAATGTATAGTTGAGATCCTTAAAAGAAATTTTAGGCCTCTCAGTTGTGAATATATAAAGATATAAAAGGGAAGGAGCTTGTAAGTTAGAAAGATATTCATCATTCTTTATGGATAAGCAAGAGAGTAAACTGAAATAATCATCCGTCTTAAAAACTAATTATTAAGATATGGTAAGAAAATTACACAGCAAGTTACTTTGAAATAGACAAGTTTTTGAATTATCGCCTTAGTTGAAACAAGACTGGAATCTTATCAAAAGCATGGAGAAAGAAACAATACGAAGGAAACAAATTAGAGAACAAATTTCGGCAAGCTTATTTTTAGTAAATGTAAACCCCCTTAATAAATAAAAGATCAGAAAATAAAATGGTTGTGACACCATTCAAAAAAAAAAAAAAAAGAAAGAAAGAGAACAGACTAGATTCCGTCAGTTCCTTACGATAAACCACTCGAACAAAGTAGATAGAGATAGTTTGTGACTTTTTTTGTAATATTCCAAATTACTCCGCAGAAAATTTAATTCGATACTAATGGTATCTAAGGAAAAAAATGCCTGTAGAAGCAGATCTATTTATAGTATAGACTATCGAAAAGAAGTTATATCAGCAATATCTCTTCGTGAATACGGTAGAGATCTAGAGCTGTCGAAAAGAGATATCATTATTTAAAATTGAATGTGATTATTAAAAATGTTAATATGGCTTTGGGCCCATACACTACAGAGTCAATTAGGAGAAATAAATACACACATACATTCATACACCATGATTTGGTCTCAGCGTGACTTGTCCCCACTGTTGTCTTTAATTCCATAAATCCTCATTCTTTATTAATGCAGTAAATGATTAACTCATATAATGAGTTTCTTTCTGCTGAAATAGCATTTTTAATTTAAAAAAATAATTACAGCTTATCAGATTGCAAATGTAATTCTGTAATGTAACATTTTAAGCTACGTAACAGACTTACGCAATACTGCAAATAAAGTCATTCGAGGAAAAAAGAACATCAAACAGTGTTTCATATCAGTAGGCCATTTTTGGTAAAATGTAATACATTTCAGAAAAACTAATCGGAGTGGATGGTTATGGAAATAAACATCCGCCTATAGGTGACATAAGTGAAAGGAACTTTCCTGCAAAATTTGCTTGTCACTTTTGCCTTTCTGGAGACTTAAAATAGTATATGACATTTCTTAGGGAAAAAGATATTGATAAAGGCTAACTTGGAAAAAAAAAATCAAACAAACACGAACGAGCCAAGATATACACTGTCAGAAGTTCGCATCTCCGATTTCATGCTATCTAGGTTTTGAGTGACTAAATTGATGATGTGATGATGCCGCTACGCACCGAAGTGCGAGCTTCGTAGCCGAAGCCTCCGTATTCCAGGGAGCGCTAGTGTTCCCAAGATGGCGAACCCCAAGCAGACTCCCTAGAATTTCAAGGGAAAGATACTGGGGTGGTTTCCCGTGGCCTTCCCCAGGACGCCATTAAGGAATGACGTCAGACCGAAGAGAAAGTGAAGAAGAGGCTGGACAATACAGGAAAGGAAAGTGAAACAACCATGCCACTGCCGGGATTCGAACCCAGGTGCTGGCGCACTGGCCGCCACGGCAGACCGCCGCCGAGACCGCACGGCCAACACACATTATTGCTTACTTTTTAGAAAATATCTCTATTTCAGTCCTTTGAAAACTTGCGATTGATGTAATCTGAATTTAAAGGTGCTATCTCATTTTTCCTTTAAAGCTTTTCTGATAATTTAAGAAATAAAATAGCACAGTAATAATAAAATAAGTTTTCGTTTGTTTTATTTTATTTATTTATTTATTTATTTATTTTTTGTCAGATCATAGTACTTTTGAATAGTGATAACTTAAAATAATGTATCATTGGTCTCATGATATATCAAATGCAGAATGTCTTCCATCTTGCCATTGCTTTCAAAGAAATGTATCTTTATTAAATATAAGTTATAATAATAAATTTCGGTTTGTATGTGTTAAGATGATCTAACAAAATTATGATCTATATGAAACAAACAAATAAACTTGTTATTTTTATTACTGTGGTGTTTATTTGTTAAAAACTTTAAAGGAAAATAATTTCTTAAATTCGGATTACATTAATCACAAGTTTTCGAAGGAATGAATGATACCTAGAGATATTTTCTAAAAAAAGTAAGCAATAACATGGCGTTTGTGAATTTTCAATCTGTAAAAATTCCTTTGGCTATTTTAACATTCCTTAGAGTTAGTAAAGTTCACCCAAACACAACATATTATCACAACTTCTACATTTATAAGGAACGTGTCTTGAATAAGAACTAGATTGGGATTGAGCGAAAATTACTTCCTGATAAAATAACTGTTTTTAGGAATGTAATCCTACTCCACACTCTAAATACAGTTGTCGTTCGTGTAAAGTTTTTATTACCTGTTTCAACCCGCAATTACCTACTCATCTAAACCACGTTGTATATTAAAGCATATAATATCATCTATTGAAGGAATTAAAACTTTTTTCTTTTTTAAAAAAGAAAAAAAAAAAAAAGCTTTTTAGTCACGATTTTATGGGAAAACAGTAGATATGAATTCTTGCGTATTCGAAAGAGGACATA
The DNA here is from genome assembly GCA_023159025.1 of Thereuonema tuberculata. NCBI lineage: Eukaryota > Metazoa > Arthropoda > Chilopoda > Scutigeromorpha > Scutigeridae > Thereuonema > Thereuonema tuberculata. The sequence goes on along the minus strand of JAFIDM010000001.1, from coordinate 54,468,181 downwards.
CATTACGTTATTGCACGAATAATGACTTAGGAGGCTTCTTGATGGCTAAATATTGATATTAAAAGGAAAAAGATCCAATATTGATTTCAGTGAAGCACTGTTAAAAATACCAAGAAATTCAGGTACATCTTCGGTCAGTAATAAAGTTAATTTCTTGATATTTTTAGTTCTCTATGTAAAGGTATTTGATAAGATTTACTTTTATTACATCAACATTATAAATTCTAATAAAAAGACAAGACAGTCATGGTTATGTTTCTTAATAAATGCGTTTAACAGATTTATCAGTGTCTGCAGCTGCCACAAATTTGTCACTGCCAGCCAGTCTTTATTTTTTCCATTGCTGGAAGAAGATGGAAAGGCAAACAACTTCTTTGACGATTTCGGTAAATTTCGTAATAATGCAATCATTTCGCTAATATATAAAATTAGTAAAATTCAAATGCTAGATGTAGTATGTTTGATTGTAGAAATCTTCCTATAGCTTTACATGAAGGAGAATTTCTGCGTTTCATTCTATATAGAAATATAGAAATCTAGTTACCATTAAATTTTAGGTTCTAGAAATTGTTTTCGTTTTGTAACGATTACTAAAAGAATAGATTTTCCAAAATGGGAAGATTATTGTCAATATCTTTTCTGATGATGATACGAAGTGAAACGATGTCATTCAAGTAAAAACATTACATCCACGAAATCGTGTAATTTTTCTGGTAACAGCATCTACTGTTATTTTTTTAATCATAACCAAAAAATCTAAAAGAAAATATGAAGATTTAAGTATTTGAGAGGAAAAAAAAAATATTTTTTTAGTGTTACGTAATTTTTAAAGATTTGAAAGAGAGATAAGAACTTTGATGTTAAGGAATTTTCATTTACATAAAGAAGAAACGAGTAAGCGTTTGTGGCATTGCACTGTCATTACTTATGGCAGTGCTTGAGATTGAAAACCATACAAACTCAGTTACAGATATAATTTTTGAAATGTAGATCTACAAACTATTGAGAGAAAATTTATTAACGGATTTAAACATTAAAAGTTCTAATTCTAATTTAGAACGCAAGTCTACTGCCGATAAAACTATGAGACCGACAAATAGTTTTGGGCTGAACTTCGAATTTTGACTTTATAAACATTATTTTTTAAACATTAAAATCGCCTCAATTTAATGCAAAAATAACAAAGTGATTTGCCAGTTGAAATATTTAAAGTATTTTTGTTGAATTCATGAATACTTTCAGTAGACTAAAAAGCAATTGGTAAAACTTCTACAATTTATTAAAACTTGTACAATTACATTTGTACTGTATAACTTGTACAATTACAGTTACAAAAGAATACAGTTACTTGTACAGTTACAAAATTGCCTTTGGCCTCACCAAGGGCGAGAACAGTGAGCTATTTAGCCGAAGAATCGTTGCCCAGGGTACGTCGTCGGAGTCTGGGTGTGCTATTTTTGTTTGTTTTTGTTTGAAAAACTCGCCTGTAAAACATGTGTGGGCTCGCCTGCAAAACATTTCGTAAGTGTCACAAAGGATATGTTCTCTCGGAAAGGCTCACTTTAGGACCACCTGGCACCTTAATGGGGCGTTTCCGGACATGGGTTCATTAGGAATGTATTGATCCGTAGCCATGCTCCTACACGTGGTTTGAATATTATACACAAATTTTGCAACACCCTGTATATATATATAAAGTCATCAACAGATAAATAAAATATTACTAAGCATAGGAAAATAAATTTAACAAATGAAAACTGAAATGTAATTGTACAGCCGTTGAGGCATAGTCTTGTCAAGGAGATGGTCTGCCAAGAAGCTAATATATATATCAATCAATCATCACGGCCTTTCACTCGATTCCGAGCCTTGGCGACCTGATGGATGAACGATCTATAGGAAGAACGATTACGTGCAATTTCACAAAGATCAGCCAGGGTCAATTCTCTCGTAGTTGTAATAGTGTCAAGCCATCTGGTTGCTGGTCTTCCTCTTCGTCTAGCGCCTTCTATTTTTCCCAAATTAATGTCCTTCTCTAAAGATCTATCATGTCTAATAATATGTCCAAAGTAGGCAAGACGTAATTTGGTGATCCTAGAACCGAGTGAGATGCCCGGTTTGATTTCATCCAAAATTGATTTGTTCGTTCTTCGAGCTATCCATGGTATCGATAACATTCTTCTCCAGCATCACATCTCCAAGGCATCAATCGGTCTTTTGTCTCGTAACTTTGTCGTCCAACTTTCACATCCGTAGATGAACACAGAAAAGACCAGACTCTGTACAAGTCTTTTCTTGGTCGTTAGAGAGATGTTTTTTGACTTAAAAACTCTATCCAGTGACTTCATCGTTGACTTTGACATAGCTATTTTTCTCCTGATCTCTGGTGATGTAGTTGCCTCGGAGGTGATCTTGCTGCCGAGTAAGTTGAAGTCCTTTACCACCTCCATTTTAAAACCATCCAAATCCATCATGTTCCCGGGGTACACGGACGTAGTCAGAATCTTTGTCTTTTTGGTGTTGATCAAGAGTCCAATGTTAGCGCTTTCTCGTTGGACGCATCCCAAAAGATCTCTTCATTCCTCCCAAACTAGTTGATATTAACGTGGTGTTATCAGCATATCGTAGATTGTTGATGACTCTTCCTTCAATTTTTATTCCTTCCTTATCAGCAAGTCCAGCTTTATTAAAAATGGCTTCTGCATAGAGATTAAACAGGAATGCTGAAAGGACACAGCCTTGTCTAACACCTTTTCCAACTTTGAAGCATTCTGTATCGCCGTACTCTGTACGGACTGTTGCTTCTTGATCCTTATACAAATTCTTTATCAGGCAAATCAGGTGGCCCGGTACACCCATACTCCCCAATGTTTCCAAAGCTTAATATATATATTAAGCTTTGGGAAAAATTGGGGAGTATGGGTGTACCGGGCCACCTGATGTTGTTGCCTCGGAGGTGCTCATGCTGCCGAGTAAGTTGAAGTCCTTTACCACCTCCATTTTAAAACCATCCAAATCCATATATATATACTGTTCGTTTTTGTTTACGAGAACCTTCAGCAGATCTCCTTCGATTCATCAAAATAAGGGTGATGAGAAATAAAGAGGGGATGTTTACTTTTTATCAGTGTTAGTTTACTGGTAGCTGCGTTGTATTTGCGCTTTTCGGGAAAGAATTATGGAAAATTATTGTTGTTGTTTTTTTGTTTTTTTTTTGGGGGGGGGGCTGAAAGTTCCAGATCCAGTCAACAGGTCTTAGGAAAGTGCCCATCTCAACTTATCACCCCTCTGCGGAGTAAAATCGTCCGCAAGGGGCGGTTCTAGCTTTCGAAAACGTACAGTATCTCGATTTTTTTAAAGAATTGTATGACACTTCAATCAGTTTGTTATTGCAATAGTCAAAATTGTACAAACTGACTTCCGCCTCCCCTTAGTTAGCGACAAGTTAAAGTTTATATAAATTTTTATAGTTTTTACCCAGGTTCACTGTATTTCTTATTTTTCAGAAATATTTGGTTTATCATGTTTATATAGATCAACAGACTTGATCAATACCTGGGTTTTTAAATGTACAGTATCAGCCATTTTTTTTTTTTTTAAGTTTAAGCTTATTGGCAATAGCTATTTTCCAATATTTTAAATACAAACTGATTAAATTGTTTAAAAAAAGTAAAAAGCGTAAATTTCATAATTTCGATTTATGGTCTTTATTTTTTTTAAATTTAACTTTTGGAAAAGTAAAGAAAATGTTGAATTCAGGGAAAAACTGTGGAGAAAAATACGACTTTCGAACTGCGGTTACTTCCTGTTTCAGTCTCGGACTATTACTCAAGAAAGAGTAACCTATTCTCAATATCTTACTGGTATTCTGAGTGATTTTTATTCATTTTGTATTCGTGAAATGGTTAGTGCATTGAGCTGTGCTTGCAGTAAGCAGGCTCGAATCTGGTCACGGTAATGTTTTTTATTACGTAATAATTGAAAGAAATTCATTTATACTAAAGATTAACTTTATAGGATAATTGGGTTAATAAAACTTATTTAATACTCTATATAAAATACAATATGTTTCATAGCAACTTTTGATAGATTTTCAAGTGAACTGAATAACCAAAAAAAAAAATGTTCTATTTCACTTGAAAATATAGCAAAAGTTGCTAATTTCTTTTTTTATTATTAATATTTTTAATGATAATATTTTATTATTATTAATATTTTATTCTTACAATCTCCTATTTTTAATTATGTATTATATTTTTTTAAATCTTTATTTGTAGAAAATGAAGCATATACTATGGTTTCGTGTACATTATGAAACCAGTTTTATGTCTTGTTTATTTTTAATCCAATATTTATTATATTGGATAAAATATTTTGGAATTTATGCCGTTTAGTGAGAAATCAAGGATGTACCGTAGGAGACAATCTACATTATACCCGTGGATAAAACAATCCCATAAAAAGATAGACAAAACATTAATAAAGGAATTCCCAAACCATCCAATATACACATTTATCATTAGAGTAGCGATCAGAGCAGTATGGGAAGCATTAAATTACTCTTTCCTTCTGTATTAGATTCAGATGAAGTAATTTTATTAATTTCAGACTATATAAGCGTTTTCTTTTTGATCTGCTTGGAAAAGGAAAATTTACATTAAATAAACACATGTTATCTATTCAGTTATTCTATCTATTCTATTTAATTTGTTTCTTTTTTTAATGAATATTATGTTAGGAATGAATTTAAAGGACAATGGTTACAACGGTTTTGTTGTGGAACAACATCACAATAATGATGCAAACGACCTAGCAGCATAATTTATTGCTGTCAGCAGTGGAGTAGACAAGGGAAGGTTCTGGGTCAAAACCACGCCTTTGATTCCACTATAAGCTGAAGAGATTATTATTAATATAGTAGTTGAATAAATTTTAAATTGTAATTACTCAATAGTAAATATTTTAGCCATTGTTAATATTTATTCATTATTTTGCCCGTGCCACTTTCTGAAGACAATTTTCAATATCAGATTTTTTTCTTTTTTTTTTTTAGATGAAAAATCCTAATTTTATTATAGAGGATTAGATGACAAACTTAATTGTTTCCTTGGAAAATCATTTAAGACAGAAATGTCCCATCGTTGAGGGTGGTCGGGTGTTGTTGAGGGATTTTTGTTTTGTTCTTTCTCAGATACTTATGATGAACCTGCGACTGGCGATATCCGCACAAGATGGGAAGTTATTTATGACACCCCTCTTTTTTTTTTTTTTTTCGTAAGGGGTGGGGGTGGATAAAGACACCGAAATGGGGAGGAGAAAATGGAGTTAAAAAATGTCGGCCAACACGAACTTTTCGCGCCACTTGGGTGGCCCCATAGTCATCGGTACGCCATGTTGCCTCTGACCAACAAAGGCAATTAACAAGAACGCTTTTACTTTAATTGATGCCCTCTCATGCACCTTTAGAGAAATAATCAACATCTTCACTATATTTGAATTGGATAACGTCTGGAATTTGAACGAAAAGTTGTTGAGCTTATTCGCTAATGTAGAGATCAAAGTGATATGCTGTGGTTTATATATTATATAATATGAAGCTCAGTGAACTCAGATCGCAATTCATACAACTAAAGATAAAAAGTGTGGAGACATTTTCTCAGATATTTTCTGATTTTTTTTTTTTTTTTTTTTTATAATTTTTTTAGTTTTTATTTCATTATTTAGATACTGAGAATACTACAAAAGCAATTGAATTACGTTTAAAAATAATATAAACTTATTATTAAGTTGATCCCTATCAAGTAGTTATTTTCTTATTTCAATTCCTTTATCATCTGTCTATTATTCCTAAGACATTTGTAATGATGCCGTAATTAAAGTTAGAATGATGATAATTTCTTAAAATCACGAATTGACTAATTGTGATTAATTATTGTCTCTTTTACTTACATAGGCCTATCCTAATAGTTTTTAGTACCTAGTTATTTGATTTCATGTGATTTCTTGAATTTAAATGTGCATTGTAAACCATGTGAATCTTAAAATCGATCAGAAGATTTACTTTAAATGCTGCTTCAACGAGACATCAGTGTCCAAGTCCCCAAATCATTTTGTTATAATATTCATTGTTAGACAATTTGAAGCAACACGAAGACACTATATATAGAAGCATTATGGAGATGTTTAACAAACTACATTATATCTGTAACGTATAAGAATTTTCCTTCGAACGTAAATTCTAATAAGAAAATGCTGTTTGAATAGCAAAGATTAAATCTGGTACTCTATGATTATTGCAGCATATGCACATATTGGTGGATCATATATACAGTATTTCCGAATTATCAGTTTCCTAAAAATTTAGGATACTAAATATCTATCGTATAATTCATAGCAGATTGTTAATTGCATTATCCAACTATTTCAGTAATGAACTATTGTTTTTAGACATGTGATAACCTGTTTTGCGTTTTGGTATTCTTGAATCTTGTATCTTCCGTATTATCATTTCTTTTTGATATTTACAATTTTATTCTTTTACAAAGTAACCTTGGCCTGGTAAAATAATGTGGCAGGATAAAGCTTTATATTTGAGCTGTAGCCTGAATTCTTCGCTCAGTGTCGATTTGGTAATTTTCACGTCACTAGTATTCCGGATAAACACTGTAATTTTCTCCGAAGAAATTCATATCCTTTAGGGGAAAAAAAAAACCACCCCAACTCTTTTGGTGTAAAGATTGAATTCAATACAGCGGATTATTTTACGATATCTCGCCTGGGAAAGGCAATAGAGGATTGCACCAAAAATTTTTCAGCCCTGCTTCCTTTGCAGTGAAGACGTGTTCGCAGTAGTGCAAGTCAAATTTTAGGTGAACTAAAATTTTTAACAAGCTAATTCTTTTTAAAATAAGCAAATTTAGTAAGAATGTTTAAGAATTCCTCCCTTGACATTTTTCTGCAACGATTTGTAGATAATAGCATAGGAAAGTTGTATTTATTTCTCGAAATAAAAATTCAAAATGGCATGCCTCAATACTGAATCACAAATCTCAACCAAGATTTTATTGGAAAAATAGAATTTTTTGCAGTAAAGATAGAGAGAACTTAAAATCTAAAAATTAATTCACTCGAGTTTAGTTTAATTAAATAAAGTTTTTTCTTAATTTTGAAACATCAGCCCTTAAGAAATTAAAATGGCTTTTTTCGTAGATACCTACATCTGTCAATCTCCACAACTTTGTTCATTTTCGTATAAACTTTGTGTAAAATTTTGCCTCATCTAAATCGTTATTATTGTTAGTTTCTTTTTCCTTTTTTTTATCAGCTCTTTATGGCTTCCCCTTCGCTATTATTTTAACGAGTTAATTTCCATCTTCTCAACCCCTTTCTTCTATCGTCTGTCAGGCATTCATCGAGGTCGGGGCGGAAGAAGAGAGCAAGCAACGCAGAGGCGGGATCAAGCAATCAAGGTAGTGCCGCCGATGGTATTCCCTTAATTTTATCCGCAAGGCCAGAGCAGCTCCCTCCCCGACTACACGGTCTCTCAATCGGCGGCTCGTTAGCGTTTTTGGGTGTACGTTGGGAGACAGCGGAATTACAAAGGCATTGTGGAATGACCTCGAAATTGTCTGACCTCTATACATTTCTTAAAGTTTAATGCTAACTAATTCAGAATTTATTTAACTATTTTATGCCTGATGTTTGAGGCAAAAAGAAAATGAGGTAAAATGTAAGATAATGAATATGCACTGAGAATCTTCTACTCGTATATTTTGAATTAAAAAATACATGTCGTTAGATAAGTAAGTTGAGAATCCAATTTAAGCACGCGCTTTTAATTAAGCGCTCAATAATGAGGACCTAATTAATCTTCTTATGATGATTGCATAACCTTTTCAATAAAATTTACTATACACGCATCAAAGCTAACCTAGTAATATAGTAACAGTTACAAGATTAATATTTCATGACGAAATGCTTCTTGATCATGATGGTACTGCAGAATTTGAATGACATTAAGAGAAATTATAATAGAAACTGATGGGCAAATTTATATTTTCCAACAATAACAAATACTAATGACTTTTGTTAAAACAGATCAGTAAGTTTATCCATTATCTTTTGCCATAGTAATGATGATAATACTAATACCTAACAGATTTTTAATATCTAAATATGTAAATATGTTAATATCTTAATATTATTTCCATATTTCCTTGGAATATTATTCCTTTGAAAAACACTGAATTAAAACCAGTGGGGAAAACATTGTTGTCCATGAAATCTACTGTATATACAGATATCACTATAAAAACAGCCTGAAGACCAACTAAAAAACAATAGTAGTCATGTGGCGTGACGTTCGAAGTAATAACCCTGTTATTATGTAATAATAACTTGCTTTAAAACCCCCTTTTGTAAATGTAAGTTGGCATAAGACTGTTGTTATGACGATTTTTTTGTTTCCCGCGCTCATGCTTATACTTTTAGTTGACCACGCTTGTGTTGTACTTTCTTAAACATCAGCTTTAAATATTAAAATGAATAAAAGAAAAAAAAGTTGACTTATGCATGTCACTTGCTTGATCTAACAAAGGCGTAAAGATAAATTAATTGGTTTGAAATATTTGACATTGTAGAAAATAAACATCATTGATCTGGTTAGTGCGTAGCGGGATATGTTCTGAAGTATAGAATTTTTAGTGTGTGTGTGTGTAGGGGGAATTGAAATCAAGAAAATATTATGGATGCAAGTTAAAAATTTGTTAAGCCTACTCTGATGTATGAAGCCTAGAATGATAAAGTGGACAAAAATGTGGAGAAGATCAATGCATCAATCTGTTTCAAAATATTAAACACATTTTTTCTATGGGGGACATAAATGTCTGGAAACTCAAGTGATGATAACATGTTCCTGAAAACATGGATCTCTCTGAATTGTATCATTTCGATACATAAAGAAAATGTTTGAGCTATGACTACTTATTCCTATTGTTAATCGCAAAAAATGCGATTATAAATTACACATTTTCAGTAATTTAGAAGATTTCTGTTGGCTTGAATTTAGTACTCTGATTTCATTCCCCCCCTCCCCCCTTTTTTTTTTAACTCCTGTACAGAGCATATATTGACATATGCCTTCATTAATATGCTTTCATTCATATTCATTGAGAGAGAAAGCTGCCAACTGAAACAGAAGGCTTGATGTTTGCAAGGAGGCCATCCACGTGGTCGGTCGGTGGTATTCGAGTCCGTTCACACGGTTGCCTTCCCGGCCGAAGATCATTAGTCGTCGTGGTCTCTGCAAGGGCTGTGCTCCGTCTAGCTTTATGGCTTCCCTCTCCGACTGGGTTAATTTAGGTGATGGCTTTCCCCGTTGTGGGAGGCCCCATGATTTACCTGGGCCACGCTTAATTTAATGAGAGTCTTGTTGCCGCCGCGATCTCGGCAGGTATCTCCTTGACCAGCGACGACAGGTAATGGGACATTGATGCTGTGGTCACGTACACTTACATGTGCAGCTAGGAAGCTCCCATTTATATGTGATCTAGTCTCAGAAAAAGCTGGTCAATGCACTTAGTCTTAGGAAGCAAATGGGTTGGGTTTTTACTTAAGCTAATTCAAATTCAAAGGCATTCTTGGTTTTTGCATTTTTTTTTTTTTTTTTTAATTTTAAAGCCAATGGCTTTTTTTCTTTAAAACTTTTGTACTATTTATTTCAAAACTTGTACCAAATTATTGAATTACTTCGTCTGACAAAAATAATTAAAGTAAAATGATGAAATGATTCTTTTATGTATTTAGTTTATCTATTTGTCTACATATTTATGAAACTTTAATGAATTATTTCTGTCCTGTCCTTTTGCGTTCTTCCCTACGACCCAAAAGCTGCAAGTTCCCTTGGCGATACTACAAGGGAACATCTGAACTGATTTGTTCAGGCAATCATCAGTTCAGACATTGCTCATCCTTTCTCTCCCCCCTCCCCTCCCCCAAAAAGGAGGCAAAAGTCCTACAGAAAAGCAATGGATGCGAAACAATTAAAACAATTAACTCCCACTGACTATAGTTTCTATTGATGTCCAGTTGTGTATCGTTATTGGATAAATATTTTGTTTGCGCTTTCATTTTATTAAAATTAATGATACTTAGGCAGCTTATCATAATAATTTGCAGATTTAATTAAATTTTCAACATGTAAAAAGTTTTTAGATAAGGTTACTATATGATTTTTCATACTTGCCGACTATCTAGATAGAAACTTTGATGAAACTTTGAGACGTTACAGAGGAACCACTGAACAGTGTAGAAAAATCAGGCAACCCCGAATTTGATGCTCAAAGGAAGTTAAAGTTTAGAAATTCAAGATGGCGGATCAATCTGATGGATTTAATCGCGTTCCTTCTTTGATGTCAGAGGCTTTCAGGGGGGGGGGGGTCACAAATTATGAATTTAACATAATTTTTAAAAATAATGGACCCAACAGTTCGACTGAGATTTAGCGGATTTTTAAATTTTGTTTGATTTTCTTAGCAAACATTTTTGGGTTTTGAGATCAATATAAGAATCATGAAATCGCTGTAATATCTAATGCTTTTCTATCATGATTTTTGTACGGATAAGAGTTTTGAAATTTGAGACAGTACTGGATCGTAGATTTTTTTTTTTTTTTTAACCCAGTTAATAAGAAGAAGTTAGTGATTCTAAACATTAAGTTACTTACAACAGTTACTGATATGTTTACGACAATTGATCGAAGAACTTTATGCGAGAGTTCTGTCATTTCATTATATGCCGATATTAAACTAAATCTTTTAATCCTTAGGTTACCTGAATCCATCCGTCTTTCGAAAGTATTCATTACGTAGTAAATTTAATAGAATTAGGCCTTTTTTTTTTTCTTGTAAATGAGACGTTGTTTCCGAAATGATCGTGAATGAAGTAAGTTTCAGCATTTTATTCTATTCCAGACTTCTTGAACCCAACCCAAGTTCAAGACTCTTCCAAGTTGATAAGCAGCATTTCTCAGAATTTTCTCAATGGATATATGGAAATCAGAGATGTCGAAATTGAGGCGGGTGCTGACAAGCTCTCCTTGCAATAAAGTATTTTGGCTAAAGCAATCGCTGAAGTGTAATTTTCCGTTTTTAGTATGACTTGAATTTACATATCGTGATCTTCATCAATCTGTTCTTTGTCATATTAAAAAAAGTTGACGTTTTAAGTTTTATGATTTCTTAAGATCTGCCTTTATAAAAGTTGAGGATGAGCTCCATTTTACAATTTTATAATTTATTTTTCTGCATTCTCTTTTTATACATTATTAACTTTTTAATACATTAAAAGTTAAAGTGTCCGACTATAGACCTTTGGGGTTGCGGGAAGTAAGGCTCCCGTCATTCCGTGTACAACGGGACTAAGTTGAGATCGGATGGTCAGCCCAACGCCCGCCCACCTTTAACCCGCTGTTTAAAATTACATTGTAATAAGATATCTAGAATAGAACTTCAAGTATTTTGAAATCTTTCGAGTAACAGGTTTGGTGGTGATTTCTAAATCTTCGTGTTATCATTATGTAGTTGTGGTAAAATAGTTAACTAAGTCAATCTGTTCTTCTATTATTAGCTGATGAGCTTAGAGAAGAAGAGTATAAAAATAATGTTCAGAATCAAGATAAATAGATTTTTGGAAGCTGATTTGAAGACAAAGTGGAAGCTAGAGATTTAATCGTCCGCACAACATAAACCTCAACAAATTTAGACCACAGTGTGAATCATTTTTTGTTTGCGGTTATTTATATAATGATAAAGACCCAATTAGTAGCCTTCGTTTTCTTCGTAACCCAATCCTCTTGTCTTCATTGCTCTTTTCTTTCGTTACCTGTTTCTCCCCCCCCCCCCCCCCCATTCCCCCGCTTTTTTTTTTTACCTGACCATCGATGTAACTCGATCCCGAGTTATACTTCATGATAAATTGAAAGCACTCATTTCTCATCGAGGTCCGTTTAATTCGGAGCCCTCCCTCCCCCCGCAGGGTGGTAATCTAAACGCCCACGCAATCCGTCTTCCCACCCACCGAGACTGGAAATGGGATACTCCAAGATGAAAGCCGCAGATAGCGGCAAAAATTTTAGGTAAGCAAATACTGTTATCAGGAAGAACATGAGAGGTGCAGACGACCCCATTTAACCGAGTTAATTGGTGAACATGGAATGCGAGATGAAATCTAAATTAAAAAGAAAATAAAAAAAGATAGTAGCCTACAGGGGAGCGTCAGTCTTTATAACAGTTTTACTAAATTTGATTAAAGAAAGACATGCTACTTTTCTACTGTAAAGCCATGTCTTTATTTTATTTCTTTTGAAACTCTGCTTAGTACAATAACGAAAAAGTTCTTAGAATTACGAGGCGTATTCGGAAAGTAAATATCGTTCTGCTATTAAAAAAAAAAAGAGAGAAAGTATTTTTAAGTACCGTAATTTTATTTTTATCTGATTCGCCAAACCTTAAACTACTTTTCTACGTAGTTTTCACCATTGTTAAGACATTTATCATATCGGGACACTAGTTTTTGTTTCCCCTCCTTGGAGAACTTGGGCCGCCTGTGAAGAGACAGCCATGCTTGCACTGCGCCTTCAACGTCGTCATCGCTGACCACCAAGGAACTTCCTCAAATGCAGGAACAGGAACAATTTCAAGAACTGTTCTCTTCGAAATTGTGACAGATCGTTTGAAGTTTCGGAAACTTTGCTCATGCTGGGTGCCAAAGATGCTCTCCGAGGAGAACAAAAAAAAAAAAGCGGACTGCCAGAACGTTGACCTTTCTCATGCAATACAGAGAGCAAAATGATGAATTTCTAAGTCATATCGTCACAGGTGACGAGACAAGGGGCACTCCATGGAGTGAAGGCACATCTTATCGCCGAAAAAGCAGAAATTCAAGCAGACTATTTTAATCCGCAAGCTCATGAGTGTCATCACAGGCAACCCAGTTCTACCAGGAGACGATACAAAAACTGGTAATGGTAAAATCCTCGACAATGTTGGAAACTACGTAGAAAAGTAGTTTAAGGTTTGAGAATCAGATAAAAATAAAATTGTTTGAAAAATTCTCACTTTATTTTTAAATAGCCGAAGATACTCACTTTCCGAATACGTCTCGTAAATAGTTATTACGTTCACTTACAGGATGACCCCTTATTCCAACTTGCCAAATCATCTCTCTAAACTTAAGCTTTACTAAGGCTAATTCTTCATGACTATTATGTATGCTTTCGAGATGATGGTTGGCTTCAATCCCTGTGATTAATAGCAGTTTAGCAATAAATTCCATCAAGAAAGTTTCTGCGGTTTATTTATACTTTTTACATTAAAGTCCTGCAAAGTATACACAGAAGAAAAGTCTCAGAATTCATAATATAACTGCTCTTATCCTGAACTTCCTGCTGCAAAAGTGATTAAATCTAATAAATTTACGTTAAGTAAATCCAGAGAAATCGAAAGATTGATTATAACGCATTGCTGACTTCAGTAGAATTTAGAAAACAATTACCAATTCCATGATAACTTTTGTCACATTAAAGTTATTTCTCAGACCAATCAATCACTTTCTCCGTAATTACTAAATCAGTACGAAGAGAAAAGTTATCATTTGTCTTAGAAACCTAGTGTTAAAAAATAAAGGGTAATCAGATAAAAATACTGAAAACAAATATCTTAATTTCTGGAATTTCTATCTTCATCCCCTCTTCAGGTTCAGATGTCGTCAAATAAGAAATCTAGTGACCTTTGTCATTCAAATAAGAAACAAGAAACTCCGAAATTTCATTTTATTGATTTTAAATCTTAAATTCTAGGTTCGTTTCCCCTTTCCGAAGTTATTTATTTAATTTATTCTGCCTCCGCTATTTACGTCTATTGGATTGGTAAGGAATTTTTTTTTTTTCATTTTGTAATTTTTTACTGTAGTGTAAAAACCACATAAATCAGCAAGCATCAAAGTGATGTACATGCTACATCAGTTTTCTTCTGTTTAGAGTTCTTCAATTTTTACTTTTTTTGTTCTAAGTAACATTTTCATAAACGATTCTTTTAAAAAAGAGATAATTATTTACTCCGGGTGTTATTCGTTCGTCTTTTTTTTTGAACAGGTTTAATAGAACCGGCAGTCTGTTAGAAGATAATTTTTCTGAAATCCATTTAATGCCCTTTTTAATGTCGAATTTACAGCCATTAACCCTGGCAGTGTTTCGGTAGATAAAATTGATGTCTTCGCCAATTTTCATGAAAGAATTGGAAGTCAGAAATTTATGTTTTTACTTCTATCTAGAGAGAAGAAAAATGCAATCAAAGGATGTTAGTGTGTAATAACAGTGTCTCGAAATTCTGTTAGAGGAAAGTTACTAGGTCTTAAAGCTGCCCAAACTGTAATTAGAAATAAAGAGTAAAAAACCCTACAGGTGAGATCATTAGATTCTGTCGACCTCTTCCCAATAAGAAATAATCTATGTACAAGAAGTAGACTTGTGCACACAATTTGCCACTCTTATTACCGAAGTACTTGTCATTAATTGGAGCTAATCCTTCCGTACAGTTGATCAGTTGGTGGTACGTTGTCGTAATTTACGATTTCGAATGCGATAGATTTACGATGACTAATTGTGAGTGATTATTAACGCAACACTTTAAAAAACAGAAACGAAGCACAAGGAAATCGAACAAGTTTTGGTTATTAGGCTTGACTAAGTGGGCAATAACAGCTATCGTATCTAATTATCTTCTCTCGTCCTCAACTGATTGAACCGTAATTTACGTAATGATTAAACTTTTGTCAGCCATTATTTATATGAGCCATTCCCAACCAGAACGATTTCAAAGTGTTCTCCAACAAGACCTAAAATAGTAATGACGAACCTCAAGAAATATGTATGTACTATTTATGGACTATTATGGATTATGGACTATTAAAAAAATTCTTATTAAAATTTGTGATATTCGAAATTTTTTTAAGTGTTTCAGTTAAGAGGTGGAATTATTTTTATTTCGGGTTCATTTCATAAAAAAACAAAACAAAAAAACTAGCAACAAACTGATTAGAAAAAGCGGAGAATCTTAATAATCAAATTAGTCTAATAAGAGATTTAAATTATATTATATAAAAGCGTCTGTCATTGTCAAAAGACTTTACGTTTTTCCAATTTTGTGACCAAACTTTAAGAGATAGATTGGTCATGCATGTAGAGCTTTTTAAGACAAACAAAATGCTACAAAAATCTTTTGAAAAAAGTTTTTGGTTTCCAAGATGGCGCCTTTTAAAGGGTCAAATTTCGACTTTTTCTCAATTTAAACGAAAAGTATAAAAGTTGGAAGAGAACATTATAGTGAGAAAATGTTGGTATTTGAAAGTTCTATCGAACGGTATATCAGTCATTAACAAACGTTTCTGCGTTTGGGCGATACATGCAAAAATTAAAAGTTTTTGTGGCAAACCCCGCCCCCCGGCATGAGTGCCAACGCGCAATACAACTGAGTTAATGTGGGAGAAGCCCACAACGAGCTGAAAAGTCGTGTATTCTCCGATCTCCATATTAATTTGCTAAATAAATAAAGGTTTTGTTTTAATGGTATACATGCAAGGGTTCCGGAGCGAAGCGACGATACCCGTCTAGTTTCTAAATGATTCAACAAATGACAACTAAGGAAGGCACAAGGCTAAGTAAAAGGATTGCGAAATGCCTTCCTTGGTTATCATTTGTTGAATTAATTAGGCACTTTAAATTCCTTATTACTTATACTGAATAATTTTAATGCTTTTGTGCTTTTATTAAATTCCTTCTGAGCCTAGCGGAACACAAAACAAGGAATCGTCATTTTTTGTATTATTATTTATTTTAGGTTGGGGTTTCTTCTAGATATACCGCTTTCGGGAGCGAGACCCAAGATCCTTAACCTTTCCCACCTTCTGAGCCTGTCATCGGTGGAGTTTGGCTGGCTGACGAGTCCTAAAGAGACGAAACGGCCATCCCAGTCTCTCTCCGGTGAAAGCTCGGGGTGGGAAATCTTTTTACATAGACTTTTGCATCTGGGATTTCTATTTTCTTGTTTTGAATTTTCAAAATATTCTGCCATTACTTAAATTAAAATTCAATAACAGTAAACTTTAGGGTTTTTTCCGAGGTAGTACTTGTTATTTTGAACTCAAAAAAACCTGAAATGATAAAAAATTTGTAAAAGAACGATTTGTATTTAAAATATTTAATATTAATACAATATTTAATTTTTTAAAAAATAATTTAATCTCACACAATTTTAAAAAACAATTTTTTTTTTTTATAAATTAACTACTGCACTAACAATAAATACTTTGCATACAAGTTTATTATGTTACACATTTTTTATCATTTCAGGAGTTTGTCAAGTTTTATTAAGTTGAAAATACCTCGAAAACCTTGAAAACACCCACCAAATTGACTGTTATTGAATTTTAATTTAAGTAATGGCAGAATATTTTGAAAATAAATACCAAGAAAATAGAAATTCCAGATTCTTCACACGTTTATATTTAAATTTTTAGAATTTTAGGTGCATTGGAAAAAGAAATATGTATAAAATCTAAAAGGTTGCAGTCGCCTGCATTTGCTTGAGTCAGGACCTTAAAGCGAGACGTCGCCTTATTTCAGCTTTGTAAATCTTGGGGAAAAAAATATTGACATTGCAGAAGATTTATTAAATAGTGTTGACCTGCAGTTGAGAACTAGAATTTATTTTTCGATATTTATTAACATGAAATGTGTACCGGTATCACAGATTTAAATTTAAAATATTGATGCTTCAGTCAGCATTCATCCGCTAGGAGTATTCACCTTTGAAATTTCAAATCTTCAAAAAGGAGTACTAAAAAAAATGGAACTGTCAAGAATTATGTAAAGGAAGCGGTCAATTATTAGGGTTATTCATCATTCACTTCCACTGGTTCAAAAGCAGCCACTAGATGGAGACACATAGGCCTACTAAGTGGATTGAAGCATTAATTATGAAATACCTTGAATAAACTTACATTTCTGGTCCTTAATTTCAACCAATTTTGGTAAAATTCGAGGGTCAATGGTCAAGTTTCTTGAATATCAGTTCAAAGGAATTCGATTTTTTTCATTGATGACTATTTTATTTAAAGCTGAAATACAGCAGATGCGTGAATTACTTATTTTTACAGTTAATTTTACTTTTTTACATTTTGGAAAAAATTTAATTAAGAAATATATGGTAAATGCCGTATAAAGAAGATAAAATTAAAAAAAAAAATATGATTGCCAGTAATTAATAAGTTAGAAAAGAAATAAAAGGAATGTTTACGGAATTTAAATGAAGGAATGTTAATGATGAAACAATAATGAATAACGTTACAAAAGCAACATGATGCTATTTTGACTTTAATTTTGGAAAGACAAAGCAACAAGATGGAAATAATTAAAAATGCATGCATACTAAGATAAAAACTTTATGCCGTATTTTCTTCAACTTTGATAATTATAAGTAAACTAATTTTGATTTTCACTGATTTCTGATTTCTTTTTTAATCCATCGTGGTAGAGAAAGACGTTTCTGTTCTATTTGAAGAAACGAAGAAATAATTACAACATTATAAAACAGATGAAGAAATCAGAAGCGCCTTAATTCAAATAATGCTTTTACGTGGTCATAACACTGTGCACCTCAAAATCAAACCTTAAGTATAAATACTTAATCTAACATCAAACCCTCCCAAGTATTGATTTCGAATCCAGGTATGGAGTGGGTGTTTCTTTTACTCCTCTTCAGTCCTTCCGAAGGTTAGATATTGTCTGGAGGAGCTCTCTTCTGCCTTCTTTCTCTCTCTTCTATCTTTTTGTTTCTTCAACCTGTTCTTCATGTAGATTTAGTCCTAGCATAGCATGACCTCAATTAGTCCAAGGCGCTTAAATTCTTCTGTTGAAGATGTGTCCGTAGAAATAACAACAAACCAGCACAAATTCTGTATTAAACCATTTTTCACTATTATTGAATGTCATCTCACTCGATTCATAAAAAAAAATTCAGAATGATAAGAAAAAGACAGCCAAGATTCACAGAAGTTTATTTGTTGTGACAGTTATTAAAAAAAAATTATAATAAAAGAAATTAATGTCGTTCAAATAAACCCCTTTGCATTCATTTTTTTTTTTTAATAAGTCATAAAGTTGAGGATGCTATGAAACAATTGGAATACTTCAAAACAATTCATTAAAAAGATTAACAGTTTGTTGTTTTCGTTTCTACATCCTCGATCTTCGTCTTGACTTTGGTTCCCTTCACCCTTATTTCTTTGTAGAAGATTAATTCCACCCTTTGCAAAAGAAAAAAGATTAATTAGTGACTGGAAGACTTCCGTTACTAACTGTAACTCTTTCCTCTATTCAAAGGAGTCGCGCATACATATGCTGGACGGGCAATAGATCAGTCTCTTTATATATATTTGCAGCGTATCGAAACGGGGGTCTGAAATCGTGTGATGTGGATCGTCATAAAACATTGGTTGTGATTTGTGGTTGGGCCAGAGGGAGCGTTGCTTGAGAAATTAGTGTTGACAGCGCGGAAATGGATTGCCTTGCCAAAAATTTCACTCGGCGGCTTTTGATTTTCTTACTTTTAACACGGTTGCTTTCTCTTTCTGAAGCTGACTCTAACAATGCTCTCGAAAATATTAGTCGACAATATGTATAACGAAGCTGTAAACCTTAATTGAATTTATTTTCAAATTTGTTTGATTGATTTTGATCATCCAAAGATGGGAAAATTTCTGATTAGTGCTAACAAAACTTCAATGGATTAATAACAAAGTTTGGAACTTTTTTTTGTTTTTAATGGTCAGTGATAAGCTCTACAGTTCATAATCATTCGGTGTCCATATAAATTGTTAATCCGTCAATCTGCCACTGGAACCACACGAAAGAAAATAATAAAGAAATAATCTCTATGTCGTATACAACATTAAATTCCTGACAAAGTAAATCTTCACGAATCTAACAGTTTTATTATAACTTCTTGGAAGGATTAAGTTGATATCAACAAAACTTATTCAACCTGATTCTGAAATATAAAATATTTAATGTTATTTCTTGATCTTTTTGTTTTCATCAAAAAAACAACATTATTTCGACGGCAGTAAATAGTTGTATTTTTTATTTCTCGGGTTCTGCTCAATGTAAAGTTTACAGTTTTAAGCTATTAGATTATTTAAATTTATAGAAAAATACCAAATCTCTTTTCTATTGAAGGATAGTGCGATGTTTTAAAAATAAGTATTACAAATAAACAAATAACATGCTTACCAGTGTTATGTTAGCATTTGTATATTTTTACTTGTTGGCAAGATTCACAACAGGATCGGAGATTACTCTCAGAAAAAGTATGAAATAAATAAATTATTATGTGTTACGAAATTTCTGTAATTGTTATGTAAGTTAGTAATGATTGAAATGCAGTGTCAATGTCAACTTTTTTCATCTGCAGATGTTTTCAAAGGTTCCTCAATGTAATGAAAAATTATTTTAATGACTTCTTCATAAAAAAAAAAAAAAGAAAAAAAAAAAAGAAAGAAAATGATTGATCATTGGAATCATTGATCTATATAAAAACAAAACCACTTACATCTTAACTTAGATCTCAAAGACCAAAAGCATCATGGATCATCGCCATTTTGTTGAATGTAGAATGTAGAATTCTGATTATTAAGCCAAGCAAAATTAACACATTCAAACAATTGAACAAATTAAGTTATGTTAATTATACATGCAATTTGAACAGTTAATTATTCTTCAGTATTGAAGACAATAATTTATTATTGGTTTTTCATCTTCATTCCATGATATTGTCTCAGTTCATCGTTGAAAAATGATGAATTTTGTAAAAAAAAAACAAACACTGACAAAATTCTTGCTAACCCTGTGGATCAGATTTGGAGAACCAAACTGACAAAATTATAAAAAATCACAAAAAAATTGAGTGACATTCACCTGCTACAGTTTCTAGTAAGAACTTTTCATAATTCTGAACTTCACATAATTTAGAAATAAGTGCTCTTTTTATTTTCATTTTTCTTTTATTGAACCTTATTGAATAGTGGCTTCAGCGTTTTAGGGAACCTGTATCTACGATGCATTTCATTCCTTATCAGCTCCCCAAAATTCCACCTTACTTTCGAACTCTGTAGTTTTTTTTTTAAGCTTTTTTTTTTAAAACTTTTATTTCAAGAATGATTCAAGAATTGTTACCAACGTCGTTTCCTTCTATTTGCTTTTGTTTGCCCTGTTTCGAATCAACTGTGTTTGTCACTCGGACGGATTAAAATTGCTTCTGTAGCGTTTTGAACTCGAATCCTTCTCACTGAATGGACGGATCGGAAATTCTCCTGGGCGCGAAGAATCGTCTGTAGTCACCACCTTTCAAAAGGACAATATCCGGTTGAGTGGCATGTCCCTCTCTTTCGCTTTTCATCGGCCCCCACAAATCGCTTTAACTCATAAGACGTTTAAGCTTTGCTCTTCGACGGTTTTTCGCTGTGGAAATAAAATCCATTCTTATGCTGAAGTGTGGTTTGCAGGGAATGGCCATTGTGGTTCAAGTTGTATGTGCACTGCATAGTGATTAGAGAACAACCTAGTTGCTCTTTTGCTACAGGATTCAATACGACAGCTAAAATTAGCTGGGAAATATTTTCTTTCTAGATTTTGATAGTAAAGAGTCTCTTCTTAACCACAAAAAAGTAATCTTAGTTTATGTTGAAACTTTAGTGACTGAAGCAGTGTTACTCTAATCGTTACCTAACATTATTTTATAGAATAAATTTGCATTATTGCTTAATGGAGAAATTATTAACTTAAAATTATATTTAATATTTATTATCTGACTACTTTTTTGCATGATGCATTGTTAGTGGTGGCTGATATACAAGGTTTGATAATAAAAAAATGAGATTTATAACGAAGTAATCAAAACAGTTTATGACAAGACAAGAGTAAAAATCAAACAGTAAAAATCAAAATCCTAGCCATCATAATTATATATTTAGAAAACATAGCGTTTTTCTTAAAGATATATAAAGGAAAAAAATACGAGGAAAATTAAAAATCACAATCAATAAAAATATTCAATCAACAAAAACGAAAAAAAAATCTTTCGAATTCAATTTCTCTTACTTTAGAGCGAAGGTTTCAAAATTACTTTAAAGGAAAAATTATAAAAAAACTTAATTGCTAAATATAAAAGATTGATTCTAACCTTACGGTTTCTTAAGATTAATTGAGGGATTAATTATTTTATTATGGACAGAACTGCCAAGTAGATCTCCTTTGAATTAATTCAACTTTTTCTCTTGATTGAAGTGTAGTAATCTAATTGAACGGTATTATTTCAGTACGTTAAAAGTACGTTAAGGGAACTATCATTTGTTATCGTTTATTTAATTATATAGTCAAGTAAAATTTATATTTAGAAAAAAATAAGAAAAAAAAAATCGCTTAAATTCTTTTTAAGTCATTCTTTATGTGATTTAGCATGCATTTTCTTTCTGCGGAGTATCGAATAGTTGTCAAGAAGTCAAATTTGTTTTGGGTGAAAATGTTTTGAAAAATTAAATTAATGTGGATGAGATCGCGAAGTACAAAAGTTTGTGTGATTTCACTTGACTGCCTATCTTAGAAGATCCAAAATTCACCAGTTTCAACATTATTTCAGAACTAAGTTAACAGAAACAGAGATTGCTTTTAATGGATACTGATAAAGAAAAAAGAAAAAAAATATATATAATTTTTCTTCTGCTGGATGGTGTAATGGTCTTTTCTTTGGAAGTAGAAAAGATAACTTTGCTTTCTCCTTATGAAGTGGCCTAATAGTATTATATATTTTAGTTGGTACTTACCATCATCAAATGAATCGCAATAATGCATATATTCAAACTATGAAAAGTGGAATTCTTGTATAATTCTACATAATCAGCTGATATAGTTACAGTAAAATATACCTCATTTAGATTTCTTAAGCATTTCAGAAGAAAAGTAAAGAGAGGAAAAAAAAATATGCCAAGAAACTGTTTAGGTTTACCTCAGATTTGAAAAGTTTTTATTGCATTGATAACAAAATAACAAGAAGCATTTATTGTATTACTAGTCAATTTAAATCTTTAAAAAAAAACTTCATTAAATATTTGATTTCTTGTTCTAATTAAATTAACCCACAATATTAAGTGAAAAC
This sequence comes from Thereuonema tuberculata, assembly GCA_023159025.1. Classification (NCBI taxonomy): domain Eukaryota; kingdom Metazoa; phylum Arthropoda; class Chilopoda; order Scutigeromorpha; family Scutigeridae; genus Thereuonema; species Thereuonema tuberculata. The sequence continues at coordinate 54,445,916 of JAFIDM010000001.1, read as the reverse complement.
CCATAAGAAGTTACTATATGTAACAGAGGTTTAGCATATTTATACTTTTCGTTAAAAATATGGCTTTTTGTTTTGTTATAGTAATAATGCGTAAGTCTGACTTTCTTAGATACGTCGGTAATCCGAGGTTTAAGTCAGCTTATTCTGGATGAGATAGTTTAAGTACGACTGAGAAGATTTAAATTTCCTACATCTGTTTCCCTTTATTTGAATATGGATGACGATCTTGAATTCTTCAATGATATAGAGTTGCTACTTAATGTCATATAATCGGAAATATACTACTATGTTCGTTAGTAAGCTGAAAGGGTTAAGAATTTACAAAAAGATAAAAGTTTCAGGACGAAATAAAAACCAAAAACGACGAAAATGCAGATTGTACACAAGATTTGAATTTCGACCATTTTGGTTATCATCTGTCACCAAATGATACATTGAATTGCCTGTGAACCAATGATGTTTTTTTTTCTGCGGTGAACTAATTTACTTGTAGTTTTTAGTATATCTGAATCTGTAATAATGAGAGTAATAATAAACTGGTTAGAGTGTCTGCTTTCGTCGTTTATCTACTTCAGTGTATAGAATTTATTATGTATGGAATGCACAGTAGTAACAGTAGCTGAAACTCGTTTGTTCACTCTTTGACAACTAAAAGGTCATTGGCCAAGTATCGCAGTAACAGCAGATACATATTTTATTCTTAACACAATTTAAGAACCACAATGGTCTGTTTATCTTTAAAAAAAATCGAACACGCTATAAAGTAAAAGTAATTGCTCTCTAAATTCACATTCTTTTGTTAAAATGTAATTCAAAATTAAATAAATTTAAGGGACAATGAGTTAAACAGT
>JAFIDM010000001.1:54410408-54444965 GCA_023159025.1 Thereuonema tuberculata | reverse complement strand
AAGCTATTTCCTTTCCAATTGGTATATAGATTTTTCATTATATTAGAATTATCTTAAATGGTGGAAGAGGAACAACAATTGAAAATTGTTCTCAATTTTCTCAAAAATTGTCACTTTATCTTCTACATGAATTTTTATATTCTTGGTTGCGCGACTTTCTAAACGAAGTATTTTTAATTATAAAAAAAAAAAAAAACCTAATACAACTCTCAATCAATCAATATACATACAAAACAAACGATACTGAAATATTTATGTATAAAAAAAGGTTTATGTGACATATAGAATACAAATAGTAGAGGAAGCTTGCAGTACATGGAAGTCAATTTCCATGTTTTTTTATGCATAGCACGTGTTCGATTTGCTATCCGTTGCGTGGCAGGCAGTACTCGTAACGTTCACATAGATTCTCAAATATGTCCCTGAAGAGAGGATGCTTCATTTCTCTGAATCAAGATACAATCTTTTAACGTAGGTCATCAGTGGTTGTCGGTAGATTCTCTCGGAAAATGGTTTCCTTCAGCATACCCCAAAATTAAGCCTCCGGATGGTGTAAGATCAGGTGAAAATGGAAAGGCTGTTCCACGGGAAATGACGTGATTGCCAAAAACGCATGAAGCAACTGAAGCGAGTCCCTTGCTGTGTGGCAAATGACCCTATCCTGCTGGAACCATTGCGTACGAAGTGGCAGGTTAAGTGCACCCTCGAAACGGTGCGATAATGTTTTCTCTGTATGGCACCTGGCTCACAGTCACAAGATTGCCATGATCGTCCTCAACAAAATAAGGGTCCAAGATGCTGTTTGCAGACACCGCACACCCTATTATTACACGGTCACTACAGAGAGGTTTTCCACAAAGATGTCTAGCCGTTCAAATCCCAGAAAGCGGTTGTCTGTCAATTGATAAATCCATTCAAATGAACATGACTTTCATCAGGAAACCAGACATTTGACAGGAAAGCTTCATCATCGTACGCCATCGCTAACATCACATCGTCGCACAGTAAACGATTCTCGCATCCTTGTCGGTATTGCTCAGACGTTGTCCGATCTGTATCTTAAAGGCAAACCCAGCAATTTCCTAGAACATTCGTCTCGTAGATGCTTGACTATGATTATTTTTAAAAATTTTCGCCGGAATCTTCGTTTAGGCATCTGCTCGAGGAGTCTTCCTTGATTCGTATTTGTTGTCACTGTATGTAACTGGACGTCCGTTTCAGCCTTTGCGCTGTGTCAGAACGCTGTCCTTTGAACGAAATTTTTTAATGATGGCTAACAATCATCATTGTGGGTGGTGGTTTTTCAAATCGTTTTCGAAACGCATTTCCAACATAAAGCAAACTGGTTCCATATTGAACGTCCAACTCTGTACGACTGAAAATAATGCTCCACAATAAATAAAAAAAATCCTCCGTTGTTAGCACATTTGAACATCTATGAAGCTTCAACCAACATAAGCATACTGTTATGTTTCCATGACGACGTTCGATGAGGTTATCACGTGGTGCGCATGAATAATAAAGGCTTGCGACTTTCAGTATCGTTTATTGTGGCGCATATGTTTTTTTGCAGCCTGTCCTCTCTATCTTCAGTCACTAAATTGATTACTGTTTTCTTTTCCATTCAGTTTCGAAAATTAAGATATTAAAGATATGGAGTACGTTTTTAATAATCTTATAATTTTTTTGTAATTATTATTATTATTACATTCTTACATTACTTTGTATAACTTCTTTATACATCTCTATTCATTATTATTATAAGCCGTGAGTTTTTTTTTGCTTACTAAAAGACTGGAATAAGTCTTATTCATCTTGTCGCCAAAGTAACAGAAACTATTTTTATCGTTGGACTGTTATATATAGATTAATGAACTGACTCATATTCGCTAATTTTAAATTAACTTACTTCTGAATTGTTAGCGAAAAGGTTTTATTTTTGATTGAGCTCCTCTACCAGGACGAAAAAAAAGATATAATCAGAAATTAATAAAAAAAAAAAAAAAACCCCGGAAATTATCTTAATGGCAGCTCCCATTTGTCTAGGTATCATAGAACTTCTGCGCTGCCCACTCTTGAGGATAAAACATAATTTTTAGCGAAATTCAGTAACAGGATAGTTTGAAAACGAAAAAGTAACTTTTGTCGATGAAAATTAAGTGACTAAACTGACAAGGAACATCTTTGGGTTGGAACGACAAAAATGCACCAAAATTCAGAGGATAATCAGTTTGTCCTCTGAATTCACTGGTGATAGTCGTTTTCCTGTAAATCTCTGCACTAGTTCACTAGAGGTCTGTGAGCACAAGCTGAAGTTTGAAGAATAAGATCTACATGCAAATCTATACAGAGGACAGTGTGACGGCTTTGACTTCATTACTGACGGTAGTTTTCTTTAGAACATGTTATAGCCTCGGAAATGATAATCATCGAAGATATTCTCTAATGTCTTGTCATCAAACAATGTTTGATGACACTTGGGACTTTAGATTTCTTTACCGGCGAAGGTTCTTATTCACTCCGGCTGATCGTCAATCATCGAATCATCTTTCGTTTCACTACATACTGTAAACAAACGACTTTTAAATAATGCGATACAGGCATCTACACAGTCTCGACTGGAGTAGCAGCAGGCGAGCGATGAGTTCGAGATGTGACAGAACACAGACCTCTAGTGGACAACTGCAGAGGTTTATAGAAAAAACGACTATCATCCTCTTAAGTTTTGGTGGATATTTGTTTGTTCGAACCCAAACGCGTTCCTTCGTAGAGCATCGTAGAGTCAGTAATATATTATTACGCTGAAAGCTGCGTTAGTTATTTCTGTTCTACCTTAATGATATCTTATTTTTCTGTATTTTAAAATTAGCATATTATTAAAGGTACAAATAGAATAAAATAACAGAGCTCTTATTATAGAATTAAAACTGGCTTGTTTAAAATGGAAGCGATCAGTATTTCTCAGGCCCAGAAATGAATACTGAAAATTTGAGATTCTAACTAATCTATTAACAGCCATGACTGGTTTTATATTTCCATCATTAAAAGAAAAAGAAAGATATTTTAGTTCAAAGAGAATGATACGAAACAGACTTGATTTGAGACATAAAGTGAATTCAGGCTATTTTTACGAATATAGGTAAATGCGGCAAGATTAATTTAAACTTCATCAACATCTACTCATGGCTCTTAAATCTTCTAAGCTTTGAGCGATTCTCTTGAATTGGTATGGATTCGTTTGTGACATATAATTTTTAATCCCAAATATATTTGTGTATTGCAATGATTTCATATCAAATTAAAAATAAGCTTCGAAATAAAGGCATGTGAGTTCAGTTTAATGAAATCTAATTTTTTCGTATCAGTTATTAAAAAAAAAAAAAATGCGTTTTTGTTTTTTACGCATTCTCACTTTAAATTTACCGATTGTTGACGGTGTGTTTGTTGATCGTTCCAAAAGCATGAAACATCAATTACGTAGAATGTTCCGTTCATATTTACAGAATTCCATAGAGGGAGGGAGCACTAGGAGAATAGTAAGGAATTCAGATATCATTGACCTTCGGTGTTACAAGAATAGCCAAATGGAATTCCCTGTTTGTGTAATTTCTCTGTAGTTTTTATATAAATGCATCTATTTTTGTCGCTGGATCGCCTTAAATAGAATCGATGAAACCCAATAATGATGTCATACTGTTTTCCTTCCTTTAACCAAAAATGCATCTAATGATTCAGTATGTTAATATATGCCTCGCCCATTTTCCCTGGTATCTTAAGGAGGATAAACGTTTAATTTGGAACTGGGAATCTTATCCGCAACCATTTTTGTTTAGTATAGGAAATGCCTGAGTTGTGACCAAGCCAATGATTCCTACTTTGTGGGTCACACATTCATTTTTGGCCTCGAAAACACATGGCATTGGCAATAGAAAGAATCAACTGACATTTATTCAGTAAATGGTAATGAGCAGCAATTCCTACTGTTGCCGTTTGGATGTTAGAGGGCGTCGAAATAATTGGCTTCTCATTTTTAATCAAGGTCGATTGAACTGCCGGAAGTATCTCAGTTAAATCATTTAAAGAAAAGTATATTTATATATATATAAGTTTTAACTATCCTATAAGTATAAGAAAATTAAAAAGAAAGTCCTGTGCTGGTTTCCATTGATCGCGAGATGATCGCAATTCGAGTTAACGATTCATGGGAAGTTGAGAACCACTGTTTAGATGATTTTGTTCTTACGAAGCAAAAGACATTGTCTTATTCAAATTTTTCAGATTCAGACCTTCCGATTTTCACTCATGAGTAGCTTAGATTGTTTGAACCTTCTTATCCTAACTAATAATTAAAAAAAAAAAAAATAAGTATATCATCAACAGGAAGCTTTGTCTTGCATTCAACCGAACTTCCAGATTTTTTTTTAATTATGTCAGCTGATTATTTGCTAATAATTAATTAGATTTAAAAAAATCGAACGTTAAAAATACAATTTTAATCAAAAGAAGAGTTGTACATTTATTAATAATTTCGTAGAAAGCTTATTATTGAGATAAATTACCTTCTGGTTTTGCTAGTATTTAATACATTCTGTATAAAGTTTCGTTATTTTATAACTTTAAAAGTGAGTGAAGAAAGAACAACTATCCAAGGTTGAGTTATTGCAGATATTTTTTGCGTAATTTTCTGATAAGTAAACAAAAATTAAAAAAATAATACATTTTATAAATAAATATATGAATATATTTTGATATTGTAGTCGTTGGTGGGGAGGGTGGAGGAAATCATAAATTCATGAATAACTAATATTATTATAAACGAAATGACTGATCGTTCTGTAATCTTCAAAATAATAATAATAATAATAATAATAATAATAATAATAATTCATCATCATTATATGTGGTGAGTGAATGATATTCTTAGTTTAGGAAACTTATTTGGCTTTGCAGAATGAAGTTGTTTTAAAACATCTGTTTGAGCGTGTGTGGAACGGATGGATATCAAATTCCAATTGATGTATCAAGAGATTGCAGATATCCACAGATTTGAGACTTTTTCCTGATATTTCGACTGGAGGCTACAGAGTCGAAATATTGTGAATAATTTCGCTGAACTGTTATTCCTCATTCACACTCTATAGAAAACAAATATAATGTTGAGCATGATTACTATTTCTTTATATTGATCTCCAAACTATCTCCAATTTATAGTTTGACAGTCTATCTTAATTTCCCAGTTGTTGTTTTTCTTTCTTTACTTTTGCAGCCAAGTATATCAGAATTCAAACCATATCAGAATGTCTTTCAAAAATATTTTGATCCATCCATCCATCCATCCATCCATACATACATACTCCTAATGATAAAATAAACTCATGCAAGCCAAATTATCAATTTAAAATAATTAAAAAAAAACTAACAAATTCGCAATTTGAATTGGAATCTTCTCACAGATTATACTTTCTCGAACTTATGAGGAAACCATTTCATCTTATACGATTAAAAAAAAAATAATAAAATCAAAGTAATTCTATTTAATTTTCTTTTTTTCAAAAAGATAAATATTTAATCTTACCTTCGTTTAGGACTAGAGTTCTGAGCAATTTTTTTTTTTTTTTTTAATAAGAAGGAAGGATGTTTAGAAATTTTGAAGTGTCGAAATTATGACAATATGATTGGAATAATACGGGCAATAACCATTTGACGAACAAGGTTGTTGTTTTTTTTAAAAAAAGAAAATATGTTGTAAGAAAGAGTTAAAACAAGACGGCAAGGTGGTGAAGCGCTGACACTTCATTTTACGCAATTTTCCAAATTGATGTTGAAATTAAAAGGAGGCAAAAATAAACGTGCAAAACCTTTATGATCCCTGCGCCAATTGCGTGACGGTGATTGGAGTTGTAACACGTGATAATAGCGTTTCTGCGGTTGCCCACATTTTTTCTTATTATTCTTTGCAACATCATCTCATCACATGCGAACGACTAATAGTTGAGAAGAAAAATGCCTTCGCCGTTTTTCTCATTGTAGAATTCCGTTGTGTTGAGGGGCTTCAAAGGATAATTGATTTAATTTTCATTGATAACACCTGGTGGATGTCAGTTCTGATGGGATGAAAAAAGTGTTGAATAGCAATTTTTTTTTTTTTTGGTTACTTTTCAAGAACATTTTCTCATGTTGAGTGAGAGTGTTGCCTAAAGAATTCTAAATTAGATGTAGAATGAATTTGGAGATATTATAAAAAAAAAATATGTATTTTCAATATATCTTCTACTACATTTGTGTACTTTTTTTAGAAAGAACACAAACAAAACTCTAATTTTGCTGTTAATTTAATTAACACAAATGCAAAATGAATCTACTCTTTTAGAAAGGAGAAGAAAATCTTTTAATACTATTTTATCATGCTTCATTAATCAGAACAATTAAAAGAAATTAAAGAAATAAATTTTTTTTTTTTTTTTCTTTTTTAAGAAAATTATACGCCTATAGAAAAATCAGTTCTTTTCTTTTAATTTTAGGCTGGTTTGATTATAACTTTTATTGTAACTCGTATTTCCCTTAATTTTATCATCTTTATTTATTTATTTATTTATATATTTACATAATGATTTTCTTGGAAAATTTGATACGTATTATGAGGATCTTGATGGTGAGGGAGTACTTCTAGGAATAACAAATATTGAAAAATCCTAGCTTTAAATACAGTTCTTTGCTGATAAAGTTCAAATATGAATGAATAATATCAAATATATATTTTTTTTCACTTGATCTGAGAATTTTGTTGGCAATGAAGTGTAGGTGGAGAATTGACTTAAGAGAAGTAGGCTATTATATTAAAAGAGAAAGAGAGAAATTCAAGTTTGACTAAGTACTAGGAGATATGATACTGAGAAATGATTATACAGAGGAAGGATGTCCCGAGATTATTAGTAATTAAAAAGTTGCTCAAATTCATTTTTCGTAGATATCCAGAAAAAGTATTAGCAAATAATACCATAATTACACCATTCTCAGAAATGGCACATTTTTATCAGTTAATGAAAGTCAGCGACTGTTAAAGTTTGCTTAAAGGTTTATCCTATTTATCTTGGTAAAAATAATGAAAGTATTAAAACTGACAAGAATTTCGTTAGAATTTCATAAAAATAAAATTGAAAGAAGATATTATATAGATTAAGAAAAATGTGTTAGGCTAATGTTTTATTTTTGTAGGACGTTAAAGTTTTTACTTTAGTTACAATAATCATATTTAATTAAAATTTTGATCTTAACTATAAGACTTAATTGTCGTTCTGCCAACTACTAGTACATTATGAGATGAAACGTGTTCGAAGTACTTTTATCTGCACACTTCATTTTCACAATTCTCCGAACTTCCCTAAGGTACAAATAAGACCACCAGGTGGTTCAAAACCAAACAAATAAATAAAAATAAAACCTTAGAGACTGTGGAGTAATAAGCACAAGCGCCGCCAACAGGCAACACTTAGGTCTGCCGCATCCATCATTCATGAGAACAAGTTAAATGATGGCCTGTATCCCTAGAGCTGCCTTACAACGCTTCGCTTCTCGTAACAATAAAACAATTATACTGCGAAGTTTAATTACCCCGAACATTAATACCCACTGCTTTAAATCTCACAAGCATCCGCTTTGAGTCACCCTACAGCGAAGAGAGCAGCGACTCAACCAACATATGGTTGCCATTTTGGATCTAATACTTTGAACTAACAACTACGAAATTACGAAACTAAAATTTTAAGTTATAACCTAAAATTACTTAGAAGTAATGATATACAAATTATTCTAGAATTAAATATATCAATGCCATTTTAAATTTTCTTTTTAATAATAGTACTGTATCAAAATAGAACATTTAGGGCGCAAGAAAGCTGCGATAGTGCCAATAGTCATTGATGTATCTAAAGCAATTTCGAAAGGGTAACAAAAAGGGGAATGGGCAGATCTGCCCCACCCCTGTGTAGCGATAAGATATATACGTAAGGAAAGATCTCCATCAATAGAATATTTTTTATCATTACGACTTGTCTCAATTATTAGTCCGTTCGGAGTTATATACATCTAGATATGATAATTGAGTCATTGCTCTTGTTGGAAGTGTATGTTGCAGAGAAGCCAATCATGTACAGGCGGGGGGTGCTTGGCTGCAGGTGGTTGGCTTCTCAGCCATACACACTTAACAAAATCAATGATTCAAACGTCATATCTAAACGTATATAACTCCGAACGGACTAATAACTGCGACGAGTCGTAATAATAACTTATGTTCTATGTAAGGAGATCTTTCTAATGGTATATATCTACACTATAAAGGGTGGGGCAAATTCCCAGAGTTTGCCCATTCTCCTTTACGATAGTTAAATCTCATCTGATATAAAGTCATTTCATGATGTGAATTTTCATTGAGTGAAACTATACTTGTAGCTTTCTTAATAAGTTCTTACTGTCCATCTTAGATTTCTATGGATCGCTATTAGATGATAAAATTGATATATCTTTTTTTCATTTAGTTCATCATTACAGTGACTCAAATTTTTATTATTTTTTTATCATATAGAATCATTTTTTTTTTTTAATTGTAATGGCGATGAACAAGATTTTCTGATCAAATAATCGTCGTTTAATGTTTTTTATTAAAAACTGAATTCAGTAAGTTTGATTTTAAAAGTCCCTGTAGTCCCTTAAGCAGGAAACCTAATTTCTTTAGGAATATGAATCTTATTAGTACTCGGGGGCTAATAGCTAATCATCTTTTCTTGCTTAAATAGTAATTGAAATATCCCTTTAATGAAAAGTTTATGATCTTATTAAAATGGAAAAATTGTGAATAAGTTGAATGATTTTATGATACATTCAAGAATAGTTATTTTGCACGCTATTCAAACGGCAAAGAAACCATATTCAATCTTAATCCTGTTCAATTGGTCACTTAGAAAAATGCATATCCAATGTACGATCAAGTTTACTGGAATTTCTGCATTTACTGCACAAAAATTCTCAATTACTTTTGTACTTTAAGAATGACCGAATCGAGATCCCTGTAAGTAACAAACCCATTCTTAAATAATGTTATCAATGTAATTAATTACCCACAAGTTTGGCAAGTTTTATTGAATCACTTATCGATTTCCAATTTTTTTGCCCGAATTGAAATACTGCCCAACTATATAATGTCTAGGATTAATTAATATTCGATTGTTAAAAAGCAGAATCACTTTTAATGAATATAAATAAATGTTTAATATTTAAAAAAAAAAAAAGCAAAAGAAGCTTCTATACATTAAGAAAACACAGAAAAACAAAACAAATAAGATTAGAAAATATTTTATTAATGTGTATATTATATAATATTATAAATATCATATAAATATAAACATTTTATTATTAGATGACGATTTACAATTAAAATTATTAGATGATTTTAGTAAGTCTTCTTAATAAAGTTTCTATGTTATTTTATTTTTTTATTTTTTTTTAAAGAAAAGAATTGACGAACAAGTATAACAATGCAGCTCTTTTCACCGAAAACATAGCTACTAAACGATGAAAAATCATCTTCGGTGATAGAATAGCTTTTATTACTGCAGTGAAATAGAATTTGCACTGTTAGTTTTCGTTTTGGCGTATTAGTCTCGAATGGATATTAGAAATTCCTTTCACTATTATATAAGTTAGATTTGATTTAGTATTTTTTTTTAGTTATCATTTTAATTAATTAGCGAAGAAAAGGTTTAATTAATTAAAACAAAAACAAACAAACTGTTTTTCCACATTACACGTTCTAAGTTGCCTTCATATGAGATACTACTCCACATTTGAATCATTCTGAAGTAGTCAGGAGAATATTTAAGTGCAAATTCTATTTATGAATTTAGGCCAAACCGATTAATGTTTCAATAGCTGAGTGTTTTTGATGATAATACGACAGGTTAAAGATTTGTTCCCTTAATTCCCAGAAAAAAATATTTTTTAATAATGTAGAATACTATTGTTATACTATTGAAAAGTTCTAAATTTTCGGTTTTCTCTTTTTTTATTCATCCCATCTTATTACTTTGAGGAATTAAGGGAAGTAATTCGATTTATCATCGAATTTAACATCACAGCTCAATTTTATATTTGCCGATACTTTTTATTTTACTTTTTCTTTTGTCTTTAACTTTTTTCTTTTGTTTTACTTTTTTTTCGTGAAACAAAATATATGAGAAAAAGTTATTTGATTTATAATCTTTGACACAGAACTACATAAATATAAGAAAATCCAGACGATTCAGAAGAAATTGAATACTTGATTCCTCTAGGCCCTAAATATTTTAAAATTTCTGTCTTCCAAATGCAGCAAATGATGTTTGATGACATTTCTCAGCTATATGGAGCTACTTTTTTTCTCTCTTCCGCGAAACAAGAAAAAGATGGATGTTATGGTTTGTCCCGATTAGCCGATCTAATAGGTATTACCACATAAGTTATGGTGGATCGCGGCTATTATTTAGATCTCCCGGAGGAACCGTAAATTTGGCCGAGGAAGGTTGTATCTCAGGCCTCTGGCAGGGTGTGGGTGTGACCGCCCAGTCAGAGGAATGCACATGCATATGCAAGGCTCTCTGGCAGACTTTGAAATGGGAAAACAGGGAAATACCCGTGCCTTCATCTGTTAACACTCGGGAGACTTGTAAACATATGAGAAAACGGTGCAAGATTCGCACGTCCAAGAAACTCATGGGCTAAGGAGTAACAACCCTAGCTAATTTGTCGAAGCCAAAATTAAAAAAAATAAAAAGGTCGGATGTATTGAGTAGATTTTTAAATAATGGTTTTTATGATTCATGGAAAAACTTCTAAATGAACTTTTTTAATTACATAAATTGATTTTTATTTCAAACGATGACTAACCTTGAATTCTTTGTTACAAAATTAAGAACTCAAATATTTTACGTATCTGTGCTTCTTACGTATCTGTTTCATCAAGACATTTTGTTGACATTTTATTGACATCTTACAGAAATTAAAAAAGAAATAAAATGTCTTAAAAAAAATGTCTTAAAAAATAGTATTTAAATATAGATAACAATTATAAAAATGATACATTTTTTATTCCGAAAATAACAGGTAGATAATAAACCATATTAATAATTCTAAATTCCAAATTTTTTAACATTTTAATATGATAATTGTATAGTAGATAGTTACAACTTAAATTGTTTCGTTAATATCAATATTATGCTATATCTTTTTTGAGAATCGTAATTAATAGAGATATGATTTTGAAAAATGATGCCAAATTAACATTTTCTTTTTTAATTTTTTTTGGAGAGAGCAATATATTCGAATTTAATATACATTCAGAATATATCAAGAGATATGTCTTATATTTCAATTAAAACCTCTCTTAATATAATAGAAATCAAATTTGCTTCTTTTCTAATATAAAGTTAAAAATCTCGCTTACTAATAATCAGGCATATATTGAATAATGGGAAATATTTTTATATTGCTTTCTTTAATCCGTCGGATCAGCTACTTGATACTATATCGAAATTACTTCATTTTTCCTCCTGTTCTTTTTATTCGTAAAAAGTGAATTGCTTATTTTTAGAGACATATTGGTCAGCGCTGTTAAAACGATTGAATCTTATCTGTAATTTTATTTCATTCTCTTCATTCATTTTCTTCAATTCCCTATTTTCCTAGATTGCGCAAAATAAGTAAATATATAAATGCATTTTCCATATCTTTGAAGAGTTGCTTAAGCAGATAGAATTTTAAAATTCATTTTATGAACTCTACTGTAACTACAAAGCAACAATCTGTCTGATCTAACAGAAAATTGAATTGTAGCATTATTTAGAAAGATTATTTTATTATTTTAATTTTTAAAGTATTTCAATTATTTACTTGATACTTTCAAGGACACTGAACCGTTAACTAATTTGGAACACTATGAAATTCATTTCAAATCTGATGATAGTTCTGGATTTGAATACTTGCTGATATTTACCTTCTTTTTTGTTTCAGTCAATTGTTTTACTTTGAATTTAGCAATTTATTGTAATTCACTAATGAAAATCTCGAATTCAATAATAATTTATAATCTTTTTACTCTAATGAAGATAAATATGTTTCAGATACAATTTGTAAACAATAACTATTCTTGGCAGCTTTAGTCTTGTTTGCTTACATTAATACCGCATAGTTTCTATGTTTTCATGCACTTTACTTAAAGCTTTTAATGAAGAAGCAGTAGTTTCACTTTACCTTCTTTATTACTTTCTTTGTGTATATAATTATATACAAAGAAATTATATAATATATAATTAATGAAGTAGATTAACCGTAATTTTAGTAATATAATTAAAATTATTCTTATATTTTTAAAAGATCAATAATATCGAAGTCGTTAAGTTGACATTCTGAATGCTTAAAATTTTCCCCGTAGTTTTAATTTATAGTTAAATCAAATTAAAACGATGGGAAACAATTTAATATATATATTTATTATACATTATTTATTTTTTTAAATATATTTTGTAAGTTTAATAACGTAATAAAAATTGTAGAATAATTTGTTTATTTATTTATTTTTCAGGAAATTTGCCAGAGTTTACCCCTCGAAGATAGGTTAGCTTTTTTTTTTTTTTTTTTTCAATTTTTCGTTTATTTACTTATTCAGCTAATTCGCAAACATAAAATATAAGTTTAAACTTTTAGATCTTAAATCCACATTCTGTCCTAATAAAAATAACATTAATAGCTGCAGAAATAAAGCATATATACGGTAGTTATAACAGAAAACAACTAAGTAGACTTAAGACTTTTTTTTTATTTATATTTTTTTTAAGACTTTTTTGTTGTTGTTGTGATTCTTTCCATCAGCGTTGCTGGTCTTAAAAAGCTGAAGAGAAATTTAATAATTAATAATCACTAAAAAAACTTATCAGTTGGTTGAGTTTGACTGGATCACGTGATATCGTTCAGTTTGAAACTGTTTCTGAAATAGATAGTGAACGGCACGGCGTGAGAAAGGCTCTAAAACAGCCTTTCATGATACTCATTGCGGCCTTTCACGTATAGCTTCAAATTTATATGCGGCTTTAATTTCATTTAAGTTACAAAAAAGAAGAGTAAAGAATTATATTATAAAATAAATTGAAAACTCACAATGCAGTAATAGTCAGGAGCTGAAAATTGAAAAACTTCTTGAGCGCACTGTGACTAAATCGATTGAAATAAAGTCGCCCAAATATTTCTATTTCGATACAGTCATACCTACCTTAAGTAACGATCGAGTTAGGTTCCTGTGAAACATGTGAAATTTATTTTCCGCTACATGAATAGCGATTTTCTACGTAGCCTCCAGTTATAATTGAGGACTCCAGTGATAAAGGGCGCATGACACATCTATGTAGCTTTTTTTTGGCTACCGTCATATAAAGATCCTGCCGACTAATACCTATCCCATTAACCTTCATCTATATTTACCATCTGCTTTCACTGCCAGTTTAAATAATTACAAGTAGACAACAATTCTCCACAGAAAATTATTTTTTCTACAAAAAATCCTGTAAAATTGCTTTTCTTTAAAGTTTTTAATTTTGTGGCATTTGCCTCTTTTCCGCTGATCCCCTCAATTCTAGATATACTCTTAGAAAATTGATGTTTCCTACTTTATAATTAAATATGTGCCTTTCAAGATCTATCGAGAATATTTATTAGCGTACATATAGTCTATACAACGCTCTACTGATTTGCATGCTAAATAACATGAGACCTTCCAATGATAAAGGTCATTGCTAAAATATCTTCAGACAATATCACAGAAATGGATAATATAAACCTACTTCAAAGGTTGTATTGTGCAATGAAGAAAGCAATAGTTAAATATTCATCATACCAATATAAAATTCACAAAATAAATATAAAACACCAAAGATTTAACGTGCGTTAGTACATTTTTACAGTAAAATAAAACAAATTTTTATTATTTATTTATTTACTTCTTCTTTTCCTCTTCTTATTTGTTTTACTTTCTTTTCATTATTGTTTTGAGCTTACAGTCAAATTAAGACACAATTCGTCTACGATTTTTCCTATACTTTCATCAAAAAAAAAAATGTTTTTGAAATTATACAATTTGAGAGATAGAAATCATGAAAACTACAATGTTACTTTATTTTGTATTATTGATTACCAATTCTTGTGAAAATAGAAATATTATCTGCCGATTTTTTTCTTTCTAATTATTTTTTTCCCTTTCTATTTTTATTACCCCTGTTTTCCTTGTCTTTTTCGGAAGAAATCTACAATGGACATATGTCTATTTGCTTTTTTTTTTGGAAGAAATCAGATAAATAGCACAAAGCCAATCGCCTCCTCCTCTTCCTTCATAGCTTTCAATCTCTGTCTGTTATAAAAGCGGCGACACCCTGCGTTGTTACTTCTATTAAATCGTCGCGTCTAGGAAGACATTTCGGCCTCCGTATGACGCGCGTAATTATAGAGCGAAGGCCAGACTAGAGAGATGCTCCTTCCCGATAACCTCCCAGTCATCATTCCGTGCACTGCAAGCTACCAATGGTAGTAAATACATTGGCTAGTCTATAGATTTTTTTTGTTTTTAATCTGAGAAAAATATCGAATTCATTTAACTGAATTAAGATACAAGATACAAGTAATTTTAAAAAGCCATGAAATCAAATAATCAGAAAGATAAATGGTATTAATTTAACAGTAACTTTTTGAAGTTTTCCGCCTGCAGCGCAAAAAGTCCTGTTAAATGGCTTAATCTCAATGAAATGTTATGTAAAGATGTTTTTTATTTCACCCCTGTTTTAAGTAGTAAAATAAAAATAATATTCGCAATAATAAAAAAGGGAAGTAAATTTCTATTTATTTTATTAATCTTTGTGGTTGCAAAATTTAGCAAAATTGTGTCTGCCAATTTAATATTATGTTTAAAAAATTTAAAATTGGAACAACCAATATCATTCTTTTCAAATATAATAAAGAATAACGTAATAAGCACTCCATGTGAGTTAATCTTTCAGTTTTTGTCCTGTTCATTTTACTTCAAAGAGTTTTAACATGTTTAAATAAAACATGAAAATAAGGAATAACAAGTGAATATAATTTTGTGCTAAAGCATAAATTTAAGCTAAGGGCGAACCCATAATAACAAAATTTTAAAATAATAATAAAAAGGAAGTACATTAATGAAAGGAAAACTAAAAAAAGGTAGGAAAAAAATAAAAAGAACGTTAGGAAAACAAGAAGAAAAAAAAAACAAAAAAAAAAAAGTACAGGGATTTGAACCGATAACATTCAGCACATCAGTCCGAAAACTTACCGATCCCACGCTATGCTGACAACTGAAATAAGATGATTGCATTTCTGACATTTCAGCTTTTAGTGGAAATTCAATGAAAACAATGCCAAGTATCTCGAACATGGGAGTGCGTTGACCCCCTAAAAATATCCTATCCCTATGTTGTTTGGGCCTCTGAACACGATGGTGAAATCCGTTTGTCGAGGCGACCTTCCGTTCGGGAGTTGTTAGGGGTGGACAGACACGGACGGACGGACAGAACAAACGCAATAACTACCGATTTTGATCGCTACCATAATAACTCCCAAATGAGTCGCTAAAAATTCGGAAGCTATACACATAGGAAGAGTAGATGCAATGCACAGACACAGCTGTTTTATGATTATTGGTAATTATTAATGGGTCGCAATCAAGGGGGGGGTTACCTGTATAAAGTATATGTATATATATATATATATATAAAGGAGTATGTTTGTGGGTTTATTTGGTTGTTTGTTCGCTAGACCCTCCTAGACCCGTTGACCTATCTGGACCAAACTTTGCAGACTTACTCTTTAGGACCCTACGGATAAAACTGGCTACCTTGGAACCTGAACCGGGAGTTGAAAAGAAGTGAAATCCATGAAACAGCGCCAAGTATGCACCTGATGGTGACAATGAGAACTGCACAAATATTGATGTACTACAATTAGAACTAAATCTATTCAGATAATAAAAAATCACACAAAATTTGATTAAATAAGGAATATATTTAAAATAAAAGACAATATTTTGGCAATTTTAGTTCCAATTTCTATTTTCAAGTTACAAATAAACAGACAGAACGGAAATAAATAAACATCTGAGATTCAAAAAAGAGGTCGAATACGTTGATGGGGAGAAGGGGAATGAAACATATGCTAAAAAACAATATAAAGTGAGTTATAATAATAATTATAATAACAAGGACAGATATTATTACAATAAAATAGTCATAATACATAAAATAGTCATAAAATATGCATAATATAATAAAATAGTCATTAAAATATAGATAATAAATTTAAATATTAATTAATGAAGATAAAAGACAGCTGTTCCAGTATGTCACTTGTAAATAATTTGGTCTCACCCATTGTTATTTATAAAAATTAATTAAAAATATCTAAATAAAGGTTTGAACTCACAAGTAATAGATTTAAAAAACCAGGCGGAAAATCTATTATGATTTAAATAATTTCGAGTACATTGAAAAGAGTTCAAAATGGAATTAAAAAAATACTATTTCAATAAAACCAAACAAATAAAGATAGGATTAAAAAAATTACAATTTTGTAACTCATTTTATACTATTTTTTTGACTCATATGTCCTTCCCCTTCCCCCATCAATAATGAATGTATTCAACCTATTTTTTGAATCTCAGATTGTTTATTTATTTCCGATCCGTCTGTTTATTTGTTATTTGAAAATGGCAATTGGAACAATAATTGCTATTATAGTTTTAAATATATTTCTTACTTAACCAAAATTTGTGTGATTTTTTTTTTATTATTTGAATGGATTTTTACCTCTTCTACGTTAAATTTATTAGATAATTGGAACTATTGTTCTGCACAATAGCGCTACATAGCAAGCTGGTGTCGGCCATTAAACCTAAATCATTGTTGTAGATATCAATGGATATGCTATTGTTATGCATAATAGCGCTACATATGCACCTGGTGGCAACAATGGGAATTAAACAAATATTGTTGTGCAACAATTGGAATTAAAATATTATTAGCATAATAGCAGAGGGGTTTTCGGGATAGATATATTGATAGATTTGTAATAGTCCAACGAATAGAGGTGTTTTACCTTACAAAAGGTCCGGTAGTTCTAATTTTTTGATATATTGTCTAGGATGGTTAGTAAGTGTTTAAAATGCAAAATGCACAATTCCTCCCTCGCCGCGCCCGCCGCCATCTTAAAAAACCCAAAAATAATTGATACTTTCTTTAGATTTTCGCTTATAACGTCTGTTTGGTGCATTTTAGCTACAAAAAAGTTCTACGTAATGTTGTAGAGAATACAATTTCCTACAATATGGTTTTTAAATTTTGTTTCTAGAACTGATAGTTTCGGAGATATGCACTTTCTGAAAAAAAAAAAAACAAAACAAAACGCAATTTCCAGAAATTTGTAAAACTTCTAACTTTAGGACTCTGTAATTCAGGTATGGGCTATTCTGGGGAAACAAGTATCAGAATAAAATGTGTAGGGAATTTACTTACCTACAAAACGCATGTATAATTTTATGAATCAAGCCTACGGAGTGGGGGGTAAAAACAAAATCAAGAACAACGGAATATTGCGGTTTTTGCTATTGTGACGCACTAGTCCAGCAAATAATCGAGACCAAAGAGGGGGGTACCTTACAAAAGGTCCGGTAGTTCTAATTTTTTGATAGGATGTCTAGGATGGTTAGTAAGTGTTTAAAATGCAAAATGCACAATTCCTCCCGAAGGAAATTGTATTCTCTACAACATTGCATAGGACTCTTTTGTAGCTACAATGCACCAAAACGAAGTTATAAGCCAAATTCTAAAGAAGTACCAACTTTTCGGTTTTTTAAGATAGCGGCGGGTACGGCGGGGGAGGAATTGTGCATTTTGCATTTTAAATACTTACTAACCATCCTAGACATCATATCAAAAAATTAGAACTACTGGACCTTTTGTAAGGTACCCCCCTCTTTGGTCTTTTTATTTGCTGGACTAGTGCGTCACAATAGCAAAAACCGCAATATTCCGTTGTTCTTGATTTTGTTTTTACCCCCCACTCCGTAGGCTTGATTCATAAAACTATACACGCGTTTTGTAGGTAATTAAATTCCCTACACATTTTATTCTGATATTTGTTTCCCTAGAATAGGCCATACCTGAATTACAGCGTCCTAAAGTTAAAAGTTTTACAAATTTCTGGAAATTGCGTTTTTTTTAATTTTTTCAAAAAATGCATATCTCCGTAACTATCAGTTCTAGAAACAAAATTTAAAAACCATATTGTAGGAAATTGTATTCTCTACAACATTGCGTAGAACTTTTTTGTAGCTATAATGCACCAAACAGACGTTATAAGCGAAAATCTAAAGAAAGTATCAATTATTTTTGGTTTTTTTAAGAAGACGGCGGGCGCGGCGGGGGAGGAATTGTGCATTTTGCATTTTAAACACTTACTAACCATCCTAGACAACATATCAGAAAATTAGAACTACCCGACCTTTGTAAGGTAACCCCTCTTTTTTGGTCTCTATTCGTTGGACTATAATGATCAGATGAATTTTTATGAGCTGGGGAAGGTTTGAAGTGATAGTGTTATGACATTACAAAATTCAAATAATCTGGAACTAGGGGTGTACACGGGAGGGCGGTGAGTGGATGGGCAAACATGGTTGAAGGATACTTCTACGGGATTTTCAGGATAGATATAGATTTGTAAATACATCAGACCTTTTGAGGGTTTTTTTTGTATCAACTGGGAATGTTTCGAAGTGATCTCGCAATTGCAATTTTGTTTATAATCCACATTAGGATATTTGTTTTTTGTAACCCGAGCGAAGGACTAGTTTTGCTAGCTACGTAATAATTGTGGAAAAGATGTGAATTGAAAATTATAAACGAAGTCACTTCATAATAGTCTATTTAAAAGGCGTTCAACTATTACAAAATAGAGCATTGTTTGATTTTTATTTTTTTAAGTGATGTGAAATATTCTTGAATGTTTTAAGTATTTAATAAAAAGTTTCAAAGAATTTCGAAGTCCACAAACTTTTAACACAAGTCAGACAAAAAACATTCACAGTGGTAGTTTGTACTTTCTCAACTGATAAGTTTAGCCACGATGGTTTTTGAATTTTTCCTAATAGATAACCACAGATTGGCAAAAATGAGATGATAGCTAATGCCATAATAATTTGGATGGTATGCATCGATTACGTATGTGGATGATGTCAGTCACAATATCCTGAAGTCCTATTCAAATGCTTCGAATGATCAAACTTCTTAAAAATATTCCTGATATCTTTTCGGAGATCTTTGAAACCTCTGGTTTTTTTTAGATCTTATTTAATTTAAAGTAGATTCCAGTTCATGATTTTATTTTGAAGCTGAACCAATATTATTTAATTTAGAAGTCTTAAGACATTTTTATAAAAATATTGATTTCGTTGTAATTTTAGTTGAAAAGAAAAATAAAATCTTAAAAAAAAATGTAAAATTTATTTTGTACATGTACAGATTCGACTTAATTTTTTTCGTAAGTCCAAGAAAAATAAGGCAGATATTTATTCTTGAAATGCAAGAATAACACAGAATGCATCAGTCACTTTGATTGTGGACAGTAGAGTTTTAAGAATGTTGATTGATGAAATAAAAGATTGAAATCTCTGGAAAAGAATTTTATAAATATCATTTCTTTAAGTGAAATGAAGTTTTTACTGAATAGATTATTGTGGATAGATATTTTCCTGAATTCATCAACTTTCATAAACTCAATTTGATGATAAAACAAACCTGAAACTTATAGATGCATCTGTATAGTAATTACTAATATATAAAACATTCTTTAATAAATACATATTAAATGTAATCTAAATAATATAAGTAACTCAATGAAATAAAAAAAAAAAACTAACTAATTAGTTGTACCTTTATTTCTTTGAAGCTGATATCACTGAAGAACAAAACAGTGGTAAAGGTACACGCCTACAAAGGTGACATATGATTAAAGCGGAACTGAATAAAATTCGTAATTAAAACTGAAATGATAATTATTTTTCATTTAAAATTAATAAATATCTACTTACTGAATTTAACGATCACATTTTGCTCTACACAATATCCGATTGCAAAAGTTCCTATAAATGCTACTTTGCCTTAAATTTAGTATAACAGTTTACGACATTTTATAAATTGAAGAGAAACTATGCAGTTAGTGACGTTACTGCCATTTTTATGTACAAAATTAATCCACAATGTTTGTGTTGGAAATACCATTTTTCTTCTTATAATAATGTACGAAGTTTATAACATGTTAAGGGCGTTTCACATGGATCCGAAAATCGGATGGTCGGATCCACGAATCGGACTTATTCTCTTTCACGTGGCCACGAAACTCTCTCCGACGTCGTCTATACGACATGTAACATTCAAATCGTTCGTAGAGACGACGTTTCGTGGCCACGTTAAAGAGAATACGTCCGATTCGTGGATCCGACCATCCTATTTTCGGATCCATGTGAAACGACCATTAGTTTTGAAGATGAAGTCTTAAAAAAATAACTTCCCAATGCATTGGAATGTTAATTGAAGAATGACTGCTTTGGAAAAAACGTAATCTGTATTTATTTGTGGTTTGTGTGTATGTTTGTTTCTAAATAGTGAGAGTGAATAAGGTTCTTTGTTTTTCAGTGTCTCCAAATACAGTACGCTTACATTAAGCTAAATATCACTTCCTGTAATTTCCAAACAGCACTGTATTAGCTAAAACTCTGATTTATTTATTTACTTATTTATTTATTTTATATTTGATGTTGACAATACGAACAACATTTAAAAGCAATCTCTAAAAATAGTTTGTTTCCCAGCTTCTGATTTTTAATTGCTATGCAGTACTACACTGAAAACAAATTTGTCTAAATAAATTAACAGAGGAACCTAACTTTTACGAAGGCCGCATCATAGTTTGCTACTTCTTGTTAATACTTTGAAGTGTTCGTTTTTGTAAGAAGATGACAGTTCTCACTCTCATTACTGCAATCCAGCAACGAGTTATTATGATATTATCATAATCATGACTATAGCAAACGATATTTGACAAATTATTTAAAGAAAAGTCTTTAATTTTATGAACTTTCCAGTTTTCATTCAAGGCTATCTTAATAGCCTTTATGCAGTTTCATCAACTGCTGTTGTAACCAGTAACTTAATACATAACTGTTTCTTTATTATCAAGATAACTTAATCTCCTATTAATGGCAAAAATACATTACATAGCATTTTTATTAAAGTATATTTAATTAATTTTGTACGTAGTACTACTGGAAGAAATTTGTGAGGGATGTTGGATATACATTTATTTTCCTACATCGCAAGCAGATTCTCTTGGTATTTAAATGAAGATCACACAGCTGTCAATCATCGTCCTTTCAAATATTAATTCACAATAGATAATTCCGACTCCAGTCGGGACATTGCGAGATCTTCTAAGTTATGAGTCGCACCACCCACTTCCAGAATATAAAGATTTCATGATATTTGTCACGTTAGTCACACAAGGCTCTGTCTAACACCTCATCCCCAGCCTCTTGTATGGAAAACGTGGGAGGGGAAAATTTTCATTCCCTCACCCCCTCCAAGGGCATTAGGTCACATAACGCGGTGCCAGATCGACTAACAATCCAGGAAGACGATCTTCAGCCAACCACAAATGCGCCATCGGGAACAATTTTAGCTTTATTAAGGCGTTTCTTATAAGAATTTTCTGTTTCCATCTGGAAGGTTAGTTAAATGTGAGAGGAAATTGCTAAATTCGTTCTTTAAAAGACTTTTATTTATTAAATTTCAGAAAAAAAAATATTATCAATTAAATATAGAAGGTCTTAAAATAAATTTCCTTACATCCTTCTATATTTTTGGTTCCAGGAAACATCCATTCCTGGAAAAGTTATGTTCTAGAAGAAGTATCTTATTTCAAAACTTTTTCAATCAGTATCGCTATTATTGATTGAAAAAATAAAAGTTAGTAAAAAAATAAGTAGAAATTTGCATCTATATAGAAAATCTACCTTTATCATTTTTTTTCCTTGTTTAGATTCATGATTCTTTATGTAAGGAAAATGGCCTTAAGGTCGTTTAAATAAACAAAACAAATGTAACTCTTAGCGTTGTACTTCACGAACGAACAAATGGGTAGGTTTGGAACCATAATTGAGGATATCCTTTCTTTTTAAGTTTTGTGATCTAAGAAGGAAAGGAAGTTTTTTTGTTTGTTTTTTTTGTTTTGTTTTTTAACATTTATTTTATTTTGGTTTTAAGTACAGATAAATTATTCTAAATAATCTAAATACTTTCTCCTTTTGCAGCATCGCTGTGTTATTTTGGTAGTGGATATTTCTGTTTCTGAGTGGTTTTCTACAGGTTTAAAACGGAGTGACTGTTGATCGTGACGAAGCACTTGTGCCGAGCGACTGGTCGGAGACGGACGGAGCGACCGCCCGCATTCCGTTTGCCTAACATGGCCTCCGTTCGGCCACAGTGGGTGGGATTTGGGGCCCGCTGATTAATTGCAATTACTCGGGAATCACATGTTTGCAAATGACGTTCTCAGGAGCTTTAAACTTTAGTAAATAATACTTTATGGGAATTCACATGAATAGTCGTAAGAAATAAGAAAATGACGAAACTAATAAAAAAATATTACTTAATTATTATTATTATATTTTGTTTTAAAGAAAATTGTATTCTGTTTACTTAAAGTTATGAAATTGGAGCCAAAACTTTATGGATTATGATTTTTTTTTTTTAATTTTTTTGTAGAAGTGCCTAAAGTATTCGTTGACATTTTTATTTGCTTGTTTTGGTTTTAAATGAATCTTAAAATTCTTTTTATAAAAGTTGCTCAACCAACAATATATCATACAGATCATAGTTGAAAAGAGATTGTAGGTTCAACGATGAAGTGATGTTGAAGTCACAATCAAGATTGTTACGAAATGTCTATTCGGACAGAAAGAAAAAGAGTAAATAAATAAAGTATAAGTATAAACAAATAAGAATAAATAAATAGATAAAAGAATGAATTAAAAATGTTTTTAAGTTTATGTATGAGTATTCTTTGAATTAGTCCCAAAAACGAATGATTTAAGCGAAATCTTTTAAAGTTATATAAAATCAAGGGAATAAATATATCCTTAATTTTTCTAAGATTTTTTTTATCTCAAAAAAAGAAAAGAAAAAGCCAATTGATAATAAATAATTTGTTATTCATTTACTGTGAATTCTAATTTCTCCCTAAAAATTTGAAACTAAAGAAGTAGCACTTGAACGATATTTTTAATTTTTGTTTAAATCTGAATGAAATCTTCTTAATATTATTTTTTTTTGTCAAATAAATATTTTTTATTTTATTGGTTACATACTTTATTAATATTTCTAAGTATAAATATTTTTAAACTTTAAGGTTGTATTTAAAATTTTTTGGGATTTATCGTGGGGGAGGGGAAGTAGGAAGAGAGAGAGAATTAGAAATATTATTTTTTATGTTTTAAAAATAAAAACAATTCCAAAGATTGTTAATAATTTAAGTTGATTAGATTAACGATTTATAATTTAAATTTGTAAAGATTAACTTTTTTTTTTTAACTTTTTTTTCACTTTGTTTTTTACTTAAGAGATCATCAGTTCAATTTCATTCAATCATTTAATTTTTTTAAATTTATTATTATTATTAGTTGTGTAGGATAATAATATTATAATTATCATCTCATCTTTTTGAAATCAATTATAAAACAATTTAACTTAGTTCTCCTTAATAAAAAATATTAAATTATAAAAAATTATAATAATTTTCAATAAAAGAAATTGAAATGTAAAGGAATTGTTAAGAAATTCTAATTAGTTATCGGATAAAGGTTTATATTAGAAAATATATAAAATTTTAAAACTATAGATAAGCGAAGTTTTACACACTTGATAATAAGATTAAATGTTCATATAATTGCTGTTCATTATATGAATTACAATTATATAATATATATTTTATCTATGTATGAAGATAGTGTCTGTAAAATTGAACTATAGTTTGCTGGTAATCTGACATTATAGTATCGAAACTGGACTAACATTTAGTCCTGTCGTCATATTGATATCCATTTACTCGAAGTTACTGATCACAAATTGATTCTCATTAGCCAAAAGATTTGATTTTGTTTCTGGAGAATAGAAAACAAAGAAATTCAAAAAGAAATATAGTCTTCGTGCTTTAATTAACTAAAAATATTCTTCGTCATTTTTTGATGTATTCAATTGATGACTTTTTACACAAAACAATGTCTTATTTTCATAGAAATGGCAATATTTACATTGGTAATGATGAAAATTATTCCACCTTCTTGGGAAATTTTTACTTACGGCAGAAAATGTTCTGAAAACAGTGTCAACGAACTTTAAAGCTTTCTGTTTATTGACAGGCAATTCTGTAATTCATCCTGGAATGCATGGAAAAATGGCGCATGTAAAACAACTTTGAAAATGGCAACTCTATTTCTCCTTCTGCGTTAAATTGACAAGGTAGTTTCCCAACGCTCCCTTTGTTTCTTCATTGAAATTCTCAGCGATTTTCATAAAAGCACGAATGGAATCACGAGAATGTCACTCACGTCATGTGTGACGCTTTCAATTGTTAGAAACAATGAATGAAATCCTTTCAGTTTCATAGATTATTTAATACACGTCCTTTGGGGCATGCTTAGGATCGTAATGTCTTCTCATGCTGAAATTGTAGGAGACATCTACCTGTTGTGATATCGTTGACATTAAATTCATATAACGATCAAAACACTGTTTTCAATTTTTTTCCCTTTATTTAGTCACTTTAATACGTAATTAGAGCTCAATCGGACTGGAAAAAAAGCGACCCCAATCGCTTTCCTGCAAAACATAAAATTGTTATGTAAGAAAGCCAGCCTTTAAAGGGGATGGGGGAATAATTATTTTATTGCTAACTGAATACTCTTGAGTTTTTTATTTCTCTTTATTAATCCAGCGAAATATTAATTTAATGAATAGAAAAATAATATTCACAAGAGAAATTAATGGCATAGATTGGAACAGAACTTTTTACCAGAACTTTCTAACAATAATTTCAATTCTTGGCAAGTTCGGAAAATATTAATATTAATAATTAAAGTTTTAAAACGGTAAGGTATAGTTAAGTTTTAATTCTTACAATATCTATTAAAGAAATGAACAAAGAACTGAAAGTATTTTTAATTATTATTGTTCTTCTACCTACCTTGTATTTGGCCTCGTCGCCTGTTACGCTCTTGCTACATCTCTTTGAACGGTCTTCTAACTGATCTTTTTGTTTTAGCTTGTTATTGTTGGTGTGTCTATTCTTGTTCATTCTTTCAATATGTTGTCTCCACTTTAATCTGTAAATTTTTTGTATATTCTTTTATAGATTGTTCCTTTAATTCTGCAAGTATTTTTCTTTATTTAATTACTTATTTATACTAATTGAATTTTTTTCCCATTAATATTACGCAAATTTCAGCGAGATAATTTTTCAGAAAAATGTAGACTAAGACTGAATTCATGAAAAATTCTTGAAATACAGAGCGGTAGTTGATACAGATTTACCAAATAAGTTATTCTGAGAGCTACCAAATAATTATTAGCAAAATATTTATCTCCGATTGTACATGATGCCCTGAAACATCAAGTTTCTTATGACGCTTGAGTGTAGTTTTTATTCATTTTCAAAATAAAAAAAAAATATGAATATATGAAGAATTCTTCTTCTTTCAGTAAATATCTAAAATGGATAAACTTAAGTTTTATAGACTTACCAACAAGTATACACTTTCATTATAAAAAGGCTAAGAAGAAAACTATATACAGGGTGTGTCTGAAAAGTGCTGCCAAACTTAAAGGTTGTATTCAATCATGCAAAACAACGAATAAATATCATATAAACATGGGTTGGAAATGCTTTATTTCCAAGATATGAACGATGCAACAATACAGAGGTGTTGGCCGCATAGTCGCTCAGTTTCACAGAAAATGCTCGAAATGTCCTCCACCGGCCGCTATGCACGCAATGTCGTTCCATCGACTGCCGAACACGGTCAAAGATGTCAGGTGGACGTCGAATTGTGTTACACCCATCCACTATGCGATCATGCAGTTCGTGGGCGTCAGGAACCGGTGAGGTGTACACTAATGCTTTAAGATAACCCCATACGAAAAAATCCAGAGGGTTTAAATCAGGGTAACGAGCAGGCCATACTGTTGGTCTCCCTCTTCCAATCCAATGACTCTACGTTACGACGTAAAGGCCAACACATCTGTATCATTTCATCGTTCCTATCTTGGAAATAACGCATTTCCAAACATGTTTATATGACATTTATTCGTTGTTTTGCATGATTCAATACAACTTTAAGTTTGGCAGCACATTTCAGGTACACCCTGTATATATAAGCAAAAAATCATTAGTAATAATGAAGAAATAAAATAATAATACTACGTAAATTTTTTTTATTATCATTGATAGGTAAACTCATTACAGTCCCTATCAACGGAATCTGATAATTAAGTACATTTTTTTTTTCTTACAATATACATTTGAACAATATACAATTGAAAAACATCTAACTTACAAGTTTACAAGATTGTATAAAAAAGAAAAAAAAAACAACCCAAATAATTGACTATAGATAATTTAAATATGCAAATATACGATTACTTATTAATACTGAAGGTATTCTGCAAAACAATGTAACATGCTTAAAACACTTTAATACTTAAAACACTTTAAAACACTTTAATATTGCTTTTACATAATAGTACCATATGAAAACACATCCAAAAAAAATAACCATTTTCTTTCTCTTTTTTTTTCGTTTTGAAATTTATATTCTTCTAAAAAAGAGAAAAAAAAAGTATGTAAACAATCATTAAGATATTTCCTTTTCTCTATTTTTTTCTTAAGTATTTTCAATAAGCCATTTTTTAAGGTTTTTTTTTGACAACAGATATTTTTTGATTTTCTAAAAAGATATTTATAGTCATATCATTTATAATTCTTTCTGTATTGAAGTTTATATAGATTTGTCCGTAACTATTAAAAGTTGGAGGGTATGATAATTTTATTTTATTGTTTTGTCTCAGATGATAATTTTAATAATAATAATAATTTCTGTAATAATAATAATAATAATAAATAATAATATAATAAAAATAGATATGCTGATAAGTTAAAAAAAATCTGCTTTACAAATAGTTAATAATACAGGAAATCAATAAATCTGCAATTGATTGTTAAAATATTTATAATAAAAATATCTGATTTTATTTTGGCACTTGTACCTTTTTATTACCAGTACATTTAAATTATAATATTTATCCTTGAGAGTGCGTGTAATATATCTTGTTGCCTAACGTAAGTCGATTGTCCTTGTATCAGGTGCAATGTGTAGAGTAATGTGATTTATCTTAACTTGACCAGTTTCGAAAGTTGACGTTTCGACTACTGATAGAGCTCGTCCTACTATTACGTTCACAGAATTCAAATTATTACAACACTTCAGCTTATAGAACTTTGAGAGGATTTGGAATTTGACCCTTTTTTTTTCTCTACAGTTGTGTTCTCACTTGAATTAGATATGTTTGAATGAGAGTTATTTTCTCATTATTTATTTATTTATTTATTTATTTATTTACTTACTTATTTATTTATTTATTGAATATAACTTTGTAGCCGTCTGTTTACTTACTTCCTAAAATACTGTTTACTCTCGACAGTTTAGCCAAAGAAAAAAATAACAGAAGATACTTTAAAACCATATTATTAAATTCGAAAATTCTTTGATTCTGCGCACTATATTGTAGTAAAAGAAATTTTAAATCAGACTTCTACTGATGCATATCTCGTCTTATTTCTACATAGTTGTGTTTCAACGATTCAAGGCCACATCTTAAAAAATACTTTTTTGGATCCGAACTTTCTGGATTCTTGGGTTTCGTATATCAATGCAACTTCCTTTAAATAGTTAAATAGTTTAGCTATTACTAAATACTGTCTGCCCTTTCGTCCAGATCAGTTTTTAGATATTTGTAGGATTTCCAAAAAAAAAAAAAAAGTAACGAATATTTTGTTGTTACTTGTAATTTTTATTTAGCAATAATTCTTTATAAGCTAAGCGGTTGCTAGCGGGATTAATTCATTGACCTTTTTATTCTTTATTTTTGTTTTGAAGTTTTTTAATATGAAGGGCCGTTATTGTGTTAATTGTGTTTTCTTTATTGTCTTCTGAGTTCACTCTGCTGCAGATGCTGGGCGGATCCAACTGATGAAACAGGCTGTCTTGGATTCCCGGTATCTCAATTTCCAAAAATAGCTCAATGAACCTTTAGTTCTGTGCGGTTATGTTTTATATTTTTTCTGTTGTTGTTCTAACGAACGTTAAAATATCTTATAATTTCTCTTTAAAGCTGTTTTTAAATTGTTACAATAACGCTAATTGAAAGTTGTCCCCAAACCGTCCTAATACGAAAATGGAAATAGTCTGTACATTAGAGTTAGAAATGAGAATTGCAATTAATGCCGTTCGGGAACAGCCGGATTGTCAAGGCGATGGCATGGGTTCGAATCCCGGTGTAAGACAGACGAATCTTTCTTGTTCGGAGTATTTTTCTCTTCCTTTAAAAAGACGACAAAGTCTGACTGAGCCTCCTGGATAGCCATCCAATGACATTAGCATACTTTTTTCAGCACGAGTGGAATCTCCAGAACATTGTGTATAAATTACACTGTATGGGATAAATATCTTGTAAAATAAGGTCTGCATATTAACTTCAAGTAAGTTGCAAAAATTGAGAGTTTCTAATATTAGCAGATGAGTGATTATTTTTAAAAACCCCTAACTCCTTGATGAAACACTTAATAAAAATACTAAATAGGCCGTTCGGGCATACTATAAGATCGTATTGGGTGAACGAGGCTTTTTATTGCTATGATTTGGATCTTTGGTTTAATTTGTTGTTGAATAAAAATCAAGATTTTTTATTATTTTTTTACAACAGTTTTGTATCTTTCAGTACAACAACTGAATCTGCTACTGCGTTGCTTTCTGTTTACTGATTCAGTTTTTTCGTTGGCACGAAGTCCATCCGTGTCAGGTTTTGTTGTGTGCTCTTAGCTGTCAGCTACCCGGGGCCAGAGGTCGTCTTCCTCGGCGGTTCCTCACAAATCACCGTCCTCGCTCCCGACCGACAAGGCAGCCAAGTAAGGATGTTCAGAAGAAGAAGAAAAAAAGAGAAATAAATATGGCTCCGTATAAAAGAGAAAGAGAAGTTTATGTTCCGTTTTGCAACCTCTTAATCCGTGTCACTTGTTGATTGCTGAATCTCAACCGATCTTTAACATTCTTTCTGTGTTTATTATTTTTATTTTTTTTCCCCGTTCTCCACAATGGCTCTTAGATGAAGAAGGGGGGAATAAAAGATATTTATTGTCTGGTTTGTCGCATCATAATATGGACGTAAATTGCGTAAAAAATAAAAAGAGAGGAAAAAAAAGTCCTCCTCCTTTCTGAGTTTTTTTTCCCTCTACTGTAGAGAGGGATAGAAAAAAAAAAAAACACTAGCCCGCACCTTCCAATTCTATTCACATTCATTTATTGTCGTTGGGGGTAAGAGTCGTCTTCATTTGGTCAACCACTAAGTTTGGACAGTGATATATTGTATACTTTTGAACAGTTATTAATTTCAGTTAATATTTACACAGAACGTCTTGTTATTCGTGACTCTTTTAACTGGAAGCTGTAATAATTTAAATTCCATGTAAAAACTTTGTAAAAATGAATTGGAAAGCTAAATTTATTAATTTCTTAAATTGTTTAATTTTATAACCCTAAATATTATTTTTTTTCATTCTGTTAGAAGTAGGTAAGATTTCCAAGCTTCTCAAACTTTTGAGTTTAATTTCGAAAACTATTTCGAAACATAGACGCCCTCAGACATTTTTCAGGATGCGATGAACAAAATTTACTTACACTGTGAAATTGTCCATTACACAAAAAAGTAATTGCATAAAATAATGAAATTACGAAGAAATTAAAAAACCTTGGAAAAATTAACGTGCTGTGAAAAATTTCTAACAAAACAAAATGAAAGACAGAGAATCGAATCAGAAAGGCAATTTATTTATTCTGGTGCCGCTCTGGGTTTTTCATTTTGTTTTGTTAGAAATTAAAAAACAGTTTAGATTAAATTTACATTTTTTTTTTTTTTATATTTGCTAGTCGTCTTATATGAAATACATTGCCCGATTTATAATAAAATTGAAAACGCTGGAGAAAGGTACCCCCCTTCCCCCCATTCAGTTAGGAAATAATGTTGAAATAACCTGAACTTCTTCTTTGAAGTCCAACTGACAATACTAACGAACTGAAATCTGTATTTAAAAAAAAACATTATGTACAAAAACGGAATTATCGTCAGGCCTTGGTTTAGGTTGCGGTTCTATTCACTCCTGGATTGAAATTGTAATCTTCTTTCATAGCTGTCTGATGGCTTAAACTCTAAATAACAAACAGATGTATTTTCTTTCCTTTTTCTACATTACATATAAAAACGTTATTATGTCTGTCATTTTGTCATAAGACATTCAGTTTTTTCCAATTTTGTGACCAAACTAAACGAGATAGATTGGTCATGCAAATGGATAAAATGTACCGTATATCTTTTTAAGTCAAACAAAATGCTACAAAAATCTTTCGAAAAAAGTTTTTGGTTTCCAAGATGTTACCTTTTAAATGTATTAAAGGTAGTTTTTTACATTTAAATCTGGTGTGATGTTGAAAAAGTATAAAAGTTGGAAGAGAACCTTATATTGAGAAAATGTTGGAATTTGAAAGTTCTATCGAACGATATATCACTCAATCACAAACGTTTCTGTGTTTGCAAGATACATGCAAAAATGTGATTGTTCGCTTTGAATTTTTGGTATGTGGCGCCAACCCGCAATGCATCTGAGTTATCCGGAGAAGCTACGAGGGGCTGGGAAGTCGTATATTCTCCGACGATCTCACCATTAATTTGTTAAATAAATAAAGTTTTTTTTTTTTTTTTTTTATTACTGCTATATATGCAAGGGTTCCAGAACGAAGCGACGGTACCCGGCTAGTTTTTAAATAAACAGATTTAAGTGTAAAATTTTTTGTACTATTTACCATTACAAAACAAATGTTTTGTTCCGGTAAGTAAATAAGACAATTGTTGACTTCGTCACTGCTTGCTTTTGCTTACCATTTTTATCGCGCCTTACATTCTCTCTTGTTTCTCTTGGATAATTGAGCATGATAATAATGAAGTACAATTTCGTTAATCCATTTTGATTATCCTGTCTGGAGGAATTTTTCCATTCCGCTCACATAACTCGCTTGCCTAATGCTCATCTCCATTTCTTGGAGTTATTCAAGTACTTTCACTGACAACGGGATTCCTAATGCTTGTTCCTTGCAAGGAAAACATGGTACTTGGAAATTTTATGACGAGACATTTTTTTCCCCTTTCGTCTGTTATTTATTGAAATGTTTGAAACATTACACTGAAAAACAACAACTACAAATCAAAGTTGGGAGGAAGAACCTTGAATTTTTTCTTTGTCCTGGTTCTTATATTCTATATAAGTCAAGTTAAGTAGAAGATATATTAAAGACAATTCAACACATAGTGAACGGCGATTAATTTAAAAACTACGTTCGATTTTTTTTATTTTTTTTTATTTTTACTTCCTGTGAATAATAGGAACTAAAACTTCGCTTCTAACTAATCAAATAAAAAGGTAGTAATAAAGTTAAGAATCAGTAAAGAATAAGAGGAAGGTTGCTATTCATTACTTATAATGCAGCTATTCTGTAATACAGAAGTATAATATATATATATATATATATATATATATCTGTGTGTGAGAAGTGGTAACAGTAATCAAACACGTAGTAATTTTAAAAACTATTTAGACTTATATAACACGGCGGGAAGCTTTCTGATGCTTTCCATAACTATATTCTTATAAATTATCTTTATATTTAAAGAATTTGTGAATCATTAGGCGTCATACTGCCTTGTAACTGTTTGTCTGTTATCAAGATAGGTTTACCATAAAAAAAAAAAAAAATTGAAGCATCTTCCATGACGTGGTTAGCGATGATAACGAATTTATCTTGAAAGTTTTTAATGTGAAAAAAAAAGGAAAAGAATTCTATCTGTACTATAGTGAAAATTGAACCTGAAAATTAGCAAAGAATATTGATTAGTAAATAATAATAGTAAAAATATGATTAAAGTTGTTTTGAAAACTTTTATTTGTCTCATTTTACAATTTCCTGAATCCACAGGAAATAATTTTTTAGATTTTCTTTTCCTTCTGATTTTTCTTTTTTTAACTGGGTAAAATTTTTATTGAGTAAGTATTGAATATATTTATTGAGTAAATATTGAGTATATTTATTGAGTAATTAACATTGTCATTGAAATATATTCTCATCTAGTCTGACCAATCATTATAAATCAATCATTTAGACCTTAATAGCCTAATTGTAATATGGTTTTTAATTTCAGTCTATACTAGTTATTTAATCCATCCTAAGCTAAGCGGAGGCTAGCGGGGATTAAATGTCTGCCCTTTTTTATTCTCATTTTATTAATTGTTGTTTTTTAATATGAAGGGCCATTTTCTTGTTCTCTTTTGTTTTCTTTATATGTCTCTAGAATCACTGACTGTTAAAGACACTGGGCGAGTCCAGCTGATGACGGGTAGGAACCCAGAAACAGCTGTTCTAGATTCCCGGTGTCGAAAAATCCAAAAACAGATCAGTGATTCCTTTTGTTATTAGTTATGTGTGAGTAAGGTTTATTTTGTATAGTCTATACTAGACTCTTGCTAATCCGGCCATTCCTTGCACAGAGGCGCCACCAGAGTGGCGGATTACTGAGAGTGCATAATTTAATTCATTAAATTTAATATTACAAGTTTACTGTAAGTAAACATACAGTAGGCTATAAGTAAAAGATAAACATATGATAGTGCTAAAAAAAACAAAAAAAAAACAAACAAACCAGGATCAGTACATACTACACTTTCTCATTTACAACAATGAAATGATGTTTTATATCATTTTGAAAAAGAGACCGATCTCATCAGCATTGTACACTGTAGTAAGAGTTAATTCTGCTTGCTTTTCCATCTTCTCCAACAGCTTGTGACTTCACAAGGACGCTTAACCCTCTTCTCTTTTACGCCACGGCCAGAGTCAGAGGCCGGATTAACAAGGTTCTACTGTATTTAAATCATACACCAAGTCAATGTCTGGAAAATAGTTAATCAAATGTGGATTTTTTTTTACTTCTCTATATTTAAATTAAGATTCAGCATAAGATATTTAAATTGAGAAAAAGAAAAACAAACAAACTTACTTTGATTTATAGGAAATTAGAATATATAAGTTTACTGTATGTTTACATAACATAACAAGACCAGGAATCTTCTATATAACCAGATGTTATACCAAATTCAGCATATTAGTGATTTTTATTCATTTATTTTATTTTACATTTTAATAAGCATTAAAACATTAAAACTTTTTAGCCCCTTCTAAAGAGTGTAAGATCCGCTTAGCTTCAGTGCTGTAGATAATTTTAATTCCAGTTTTAATGAATTATTATTGTCTATAATCATTGCTGCTTTATCATTAATAATAATAATTCAGTTTTTAATTAAGATTCGAATTTAAAAATTTATTGTTATATGTCAAAATTATTAAGAAATTTTCTGTTTAGGCGTCAATAACTTTCGCTGTGATTGTATTGTTTAAATTGAATTGATTTATTGATGAGTTTATTTTATATTCAGGACTTTTCGTAATACTAAATCAATAATTAAATAAAAGTGAGTTAAAAAAAAAATACGAAGTATTGTCATTACCCGTTTTGAAGAGTTCAGTAGTTTACTTTTCAGTAGTCATTTCCCTTTTATTTTCCTAATAAATATTAAATATATTCTTGATTATTTCTTGGAAAAGTAGCGCCCTGGAAGGCGATTCTTGTTCTGCATTAGAGCCGTTGGTTGTACAGCATACGGAACGACGGACATTACCATACGTATCATAGATTTCGTAAATGGTCGTACACTCAGGAATGCTACCACCTCGGGTCATTCGTTGAGCATCAGGAGACAATCTAAACATACCTCCGACTCCACTTCAGGAAGACAGGCACCGCATGAGTCTCGACACCCTACATGTTAATTAACAGCATCAAGAAAGGATTTATAATTGAAAGATTTCTTAAATCTTTTCATAATATATATGCAGTAATATGGGAACTTACGGAATTAGCAATATAAAAATAATATATATTTAAATTTATTTTTTTCTCTCTCTTTTTTTTTTTTTTTTTTTTTTTT
>JAFIDM010000001.1:54326704-54410308 GCA_023159025.1 Thereuonema tuberculata | reverse complement strand
TTTTGGTGCAATGGTTTTTGTCAAAAAAAGGCTTTGAAGAGTATTTTAAGTTTCTTTTTAGCTTGTCAAAATTAATGAAACCGACACAGATCTAAACAGAAGCAATGTTATCATTCACTTACATGACCAACACTTGTTAACAAAGTCATACACTAGGCAGTTAAGCTACTTCCATTAGTTCAGCATTCAATAATACAAATTGAAAAGTAAAACAAAAAACTTAACGCACAAAATGCTGAAGTCGCTGTTAACCG
Organism: Thereuonema tuberculata; assembly: GCA_023159025.1. NCBI lineage: Eukaryota > Metazoa > Arthropoda > Chilopoda > Scutigeromorpha > Scutigeridae > Thereuonema > Thereuonema tuberculata. Next base: position 54,410,054 of record JAFIDM010000001.1, on the reverse strand, counting down.
ATGTTTTATATACACTATGTCTTTCACGTTCTTCTTTCTTCACTATCTCTTTTAAATTTACCATTTAATCATAGACATACACAAATACTACCATTAAATCTAGTATCTCTGTTGGACCGATTTGCACAAAAATGCTGTAATTCAGAAAAATGGGAATAAACCCTTGACATTTCAAATATGTCTCTTTTCTTTCTAAATTTCATTTTTTTTCTAATACTGTCGCGGCTGCCAAAGGGTAATCTAATGTAACAGCCCTCAATATGAGTCGGAATGATAAAAGTTTTAAAATACAATTTTAAACGAAATACGTAATTCTGCCCATCCGTGATTAAGATACCTCAACATTGTTTATTCTATGAAGTTGGAAGTTTAGTATAGGTAAATTCTAGTGGCAGGACTGAAAGAAAGACAAATAATGAGGTATTAGAAATGGTGGATGAAGAAAAGAAAAATTATAAGAATAATTAAAAGAAGAAGATTAAAATGCCTGGGACATGTTTTGAGACATGATAATCTTATACAGAGTCCTAGAGGGGAAGATTCCAAGCGAAGGTAGAGGAAGAGGAAGACCTCGCAATAATTTTATTTCACAAACATGCAAGGATTTAGGAGTTATAGGCGTTGTGCAACTAAAGAGAATTATAGAGGATAGAAATAGATGGAGCAACATGACATGGACCTCATCCTAACCTGTCTTCGGACTGAGCCACTAATCATCAATTCTAGTGATATTTAGATAATGGATTCCGAATCAAAAAGCTCCAGAAGTCGTTGTATTAATGCATGGTAATCACTATATCAAATCAATAGATAATTCACATTTAATATCATTCAATAAGCACTTAGTAAACCAGTTACCTTACAAATCTGAACATTAATGGTAAATGAATATTACTGCATATCAAACATCCCTATTGATTTTGTTACATATTGGACCTGCACATTTATTATACGTTTTATTATATTTATGCATTTTATTATTATACGTTTATTATACCAATCCACGAATCGTACATAAATAAACATTAGTTACCTAGAAAAGCTGATATATTAACATTATCAATTGCCATTTTGGATCTTAACATTCAGGTACTCCGAAATTAGAGCATCTGAATCTTAACAAATCTCGTTACTCCATCTGCACGACTTCATAGGTTGTGTTATAAGAAGTAATGAAGTAACAGGATGCAAGATAATAGGAATTAACATGCAATTCAGTAATGTAATCCATTTTTAGCGTTAATTCCGCTTTGGTATAGGACACACAAATCATTGTAGTTACATGAAATATCCTTATTTACGAATAATTAATATCGGTTGTTTTCGTTTAGAATTTACTTAAACATTTTTGTTTCCGTTCACTTACTGTTCATTTTTTTCCTTAAGAAAAAACGATTTCGAGATCATCAATATTTTATTTCCAAAATATAACAGTTACAAAAAAAAAAAGAAAAAAATACTACAATTTCCAAAATACTATTTTTGTATTCATGATATTAAAGAAATTGTAAAATTAAGGAAATCAATTGCTGATCCATTATTATGAACTCCAACTGCTACTGACGTCGATATTTCGTCTTTATTTCAAGACTTTATTAAGATAACTAACAGAACTCTTATGGAAGAGAGAAATACCTCTCACTTTCCTAAAACTTAAAAACTCCATTTTTAATAACAATATAAAAAACAAGAATACAAAACCTTAATAATCTAACAATAAAAACGTGATTTCATTCACGTTCACTTTTCAGTCTTCAGTCCAATAAGTCAAAATAAAATCAATTTATATTACTTTTTTTTAGTATTTATATTTTACAGTCCAAATAAAAGCAATTCATATTGCTTTTTAGTTAAAATCAGAATCTTCAAAATTAAAGTTTTTAAACCGTCTTCTTATGATTTTTCTTCTCAATTCTTTCTTACTTATTTCAATCCTCTCATCTACTCCATCTCTGCGAGCGCGAAGATAAATAACACGTTCATGATGCTTTTTCCGTAATTATATATCTTACACACTTTAATCTTGAAAAACTGTCCAATTTATTGTTAGAATCTTGCTACATAAACACATATGAATGTATAAACAAAGATAAATCCCTCAAAGTATCAAAAAATTCCCCAGATATATTCAAAAAAATAACAAAATAAAAGAGGACATTGAAATTTTTAAGACAATTAGTTATTTAGGACAATTGTTTTAATAATATGTACGATATCATTCTCATCATTTTATTGTTGTATGATGTGATCTGATCATACATTAATATTGTCGACTGAAATTAGTGAATTTCTATTGTTTACACTTATGTAAAGAGGAATTACTATTTAAGGAATTACTGTTATCGGCACGGTGAAAGATGAACCTCCCAGAATGCAACGCAGATTATAGATTGACCTTTCCTGGCTTTTCGTTAATATTGAAATGGAAAAGAAAATGACGGTTGGTGGTTCACAGTCAACATTTCGACGACTTATTGAACGCAAGTAAAGGCAGCGGACAGCAACGATGTCACTTCGTTCAAGCAAAGCAGATCGGTGATTGACTTTGTTGAAACGAAATCCTAATTTCCTCAGAATCACACGCATACTTATTGACTGACCTGTATATTGAATACGTTTCCTAGCTTCGGCGACAATCGTCCTCACTGTCGGCAATTCCTTCTTGATAAGCATATCAGCAACAATTTGACGAATGACGAAACAATCAAAATCGTCAGGCGAACTCTTTGGAGCCAAACGAGGCCTTTTTCTCCTGGAAATGTTGACTGTGAACCACCGACCGCCATTTTCTCTTCCATTTGAATGTTAACGAAAAGCCAGGAAAGGTCAATCTATAATCTGCGTTTCATTCTGGGAGGTTCATCTTTCACCGTGCCGATAATACTTAAATAGTAATTCCCTTTTATGTATTAATTCACCTGAAGAAGAACGATCGAGTAGAACCGTTCGAAATATCGTGATGGAATAGAATAAATAGAATTTGAAGTCATCTAATGGATTATATATCAATATAGATAAGTGTATCTTAATAAAAAGCAAAATATTATCATATTTTAGAATGGAAACGCAAATAAAAATCTCTTATTGCTTTGCTCTTTTATGAAATCGACGACAGCAAAACATGGCGGGAAATTACCTGAGAATTACATTCTATTTATGAATGTGAAAGTTTAATTTCTCAACTGATTTCCATGGCCTGGCAGTGGATATCCTTCAAATCTCAAGTAAACAATGTATTATGAAGGTAACAAAACGCTTTACTTTTGTAATTAGGGGAACCGATTAGAGAATGGAAAAAGCTCTTTAAAGTACGGTATGGAAGTGGGAACAAATGCACTTTCTTTTATTTCTTCAAGTGTTTGCAAGTGTTTTCTTCAGAATTTTCTGTTATTATTGTTCTGAAATTGGTGTGGTTGCTATGATTACGATTTCTTTCGCAAGACACTTCTTAAGGATCTTTGTTTAAGATCGTAGAAGTTTATTTGCAGACCTCGTCAGTAACTTAAAGCTCTAAAGGAAAACAAAGCTTGCTATTGGAGGGATTTGTTTTTCTACTAATTGTACTTTTGTTTGTTTTTGCTTTTGTTCCTTTTCTTTTTTTCTCAGAACTGAAAGCAAAAAATAAAGATGTCTTAACTGAGTTTCTTGAATGAAGATGCCTCTTCTGCGAACCGCGTGTAGGACAAGACTTAAGAATATTGACATTTATTATGGACACAGTGGATTCAAGTACCATTGAGTTCATGGTTGCTCTCTTAACACAGACACATAGCCAAGTTGTAGGCTTCGAAAGAGACTGAATTGATTTCGCTCTTTTATTTTCTTTGGCTATTTACGCATTAAAAACACAGATGTTATTGGATTGCATATCTGTCTTGGAGCTTGGATTCAAAATTTGAGAGGGAAAATTAATATACTGACTGCTATCATTCACTCTATTCAAAAAAAAAAATTTGTAATGAAAAAAAGTCCATTATTAAATTCTTGCCTAAGCAATCAATTGTAAATTGAATCTTTTCAGAATTTTATTTCAGTTCAGTTTAATTCAGTTCAATTCTGCGCCCTGAAGGAGATTAATATTGATATGTGTATTAATCCAGAGCTAATCACTTTATTTCTTAATTACATACAGTTTGTTTGTTATTTACTCATCACATTAAATGAACTTACATAGAATTTAAGTTTTGAATTTATTTTTTATTTTTTATAACTTTTTAATTTTTATTTTCATTATTATATATTTTTATTATTGTTCTCTTAAATATATGGTCTATCACTTAACGTATGTACAACTTCTGCTTCAGCGTTTTCAATCAACTTTTTACAATATTTTTTTTTTTTTATTTCTTTAAGCTAATATTGTTTTAATTCTGTATATAATTTTAAGTCATTTTGAAATTCCCTGATTATTTATAAAATTTAACATACATTTTGTTTTAGTAAAAATTCAGTGTTATTTTAAAATTTTCATAACTTTTTAAATAAATCATTATCATTTTTAAGTGGTATTAAAAAAAAAATCTTTTACAATAAATAGTACAAACTATTAAAGATAAAATGAAGCTATTAAATTTCAGAGTAATACGGCTATAATGAAAAATTGAAAGTTTTTTTTTTCCTTTTATTAGGTTCTCGGTATTAACAGTGATTGAATCTGTCAAATATCTGGGGCTTGTGATTGATTTGACTAACACAAATCGATATTATAATCCCGAGGTAAGAAAACTAACTTATTTATTTCTAAATAAGATGTACCCTGTCAATAAATATTTAAAATTTATTTATTTTAATATGAAGAATTATATTAAATCAAAAGATATTATTTATCTAAATGTGCAATATACCTTAAAGTATTTTAAAAGGCTGAAAAAAGAAGTATTCTCTATTTAGTCTCCACATATCAGACATTGAGGAGGTGAAGGGCAACCACTGAGTTTAATAATAACTGTTTTTTCTGCCCCTACGGTCCTTTTCGGACGGGGTCATGGTACACAGTAGCCATCGTTTACTGACGAAATTAAGCTCGTGCCTTATTGGGAACTCTCGATTACGAAATAGAACTTAGTGGCATGAATGTTCTTTGGCCATAAAAGTAGATGCCACAATTTGAATTTTGCATCCTCAAATCAGGTTATGTAAGCTCAGCTTCGAAACTAGATTGTAGTGCAATGGAGGAAGAAATTTTATATGAATTAAAACGTTGATTGCATTTTTTTTTAACTTTTTTTTTTTTAATATGACAATTTTTTTAATCTATAATCAATCTAACAAAGTTTAAGAAGTAACTGTACATCTGAAAAATGATTATTATCCTTTTGTCCTCTAGATTGGTTTATGCTTTTTCTAATCTTCCGACAATCCATCTCTAGGATCTGTTTCCACTAGTTATTGTGGAAATTCTTTAATGTCTTAATTTCCGACTTTTCTCTCCGAAATATATCTGGGATGTGTTGGGACTGTTGCTCCAATATCAGATTAAAAGAGTTTTGCAGCTCAGCAATTTATCTTTAGGCAGTCTTCTCCACATTTTACGCATTTACACCGACTGGTATAATTCTGAATTTTATAGAAATAGGATTTCTGAAAGTTATTTAGTTAAGTTATAAGTGATTTAGGACTGAGATTTTTTTATTATTTGAATCTACATTTGAATTACATTAGAGACTCATTAGGAGTTCAAGACTCCTATCAACAGATGCTATAGATATGTTGGTTAGCTAGGCATCTACATGAATGAAACAAAAACAAACAAGCAAACCAAAAAGATTATATAGATAGAAATAAAAATACAGTAGTTCAGTTATAATTAAGAATATAACATTGTAACATTATAAAATGAGTTATACATGAGGTACAATTTCATAACTTTAGCATAGTATTATGGAGATCGTTATAAGTTTGGAAATCAATATCAATTTACATCCATATGATTAAAGGAAGGATGCTGTAGGAGTTTAAAGATAATAAATACATTGAATGAAAGCCCTTTATTTTAGTAAAGACGTGACTAATTTCACGTGATGTTGGAACTCTTTAATAATAATATGAGTTGTTCATCATGCAAAAGGAATTCATAGGACTAATCTTTAAATGAAAATCGCGAAACACTAGAAAGTTCCTGAATTTTTGTTTGCGACGAGTGAGACTTACTTCGTAGCAAATTCAAGTATTTATTATCTTGACACTTTTTTTTTGCATTTTATTGCTTTTTTTCTACAAAGAAGGTGTGTTAGAAATGTGCCTGTATTTCTTTTCCCCTTTAATTATATCGACTTACTCGATATCAGCTTTCTGAGTATTAATGACTTGTGAAAGTTATCCGAAGTTATTGCATCTCGGCCTTTACATTTTTATCTGGTTATTTGATAATTCATGAATTTTTGTACATTCAGTTGCCACTAAGCCATTTCTCCCCCTCCACTATTTTATTCAATTGAATATTTGCTTTAGTAGTTTTTTTCCTTAAACCCTACAGTATCAAACTGAAAGGATTTTTTTTTTTAAATAGCATCGTATATTTTCAAGATATTGTGAAAAAGTTAATGTATAAAATAATGTTCATTTCGTCGTCATTAAGTTATTAAAACTTTTTTCTTAGAATTCAAACCCAAACAAGTGATGTTTTTCTGAGTAAAAAATAAGAATTAAGTGTTCTATTCCAGATATACTTTCCAGAGTTTTATAGAATTCCAAGATTAAGCAGAGTATAAAGAGATCTTGGTATATTAAGGATTAGAGTATTTTATTACGTCCACATTCTGCAATCTTAATTTACTGTTCTCTTTACATATTCCATGAGAACTTTGTAGCAGTAATATCTCAAGAAAAAAGTTATTTCCATTTTCTGAAGGAATCCAATAAAAATAAATATAACTGTCTTGTATCATGGCATTTTTTTAACTACCAATTTGGGAATATAGCTGTAAAGAGAAGTTCAAACAATATATATATATATATATATATATATCTTGCAATCTTTTTAGATTAACATAAAAACTATTTCGTATTTATTTATCCTATAAGATTTATCCAAACTACAGATATAGAAAATCGTACTGAACCATATAGCTGAAATATGGCCATTTTATTTATTTTTAAAATATCCTCCTTTTTTCTTTTCTTTCTATCTTAGTAGATCTCTTCAAGTTCTAAGATAATAAATTTTCATATAAAAATTAAAATTCCATCTCTTAATTAAATATTCTTTCTTTTTTTTTGTTTATACAGTAAAACCTCTCAAATTCGGCCTAATGTGGCGCCCAGTAGGCCGGATTACAGAAAAGCCGGACTACCGAGAGTGTTCTTAAAACTAACTCAATAGCTCAATTTTTGTGAAGATATAATGCCAGGTTTAATTAATTTAATCCCATTTTCATAATTTTGCACTGAAATGTTTATTAAAAACAATATAAATGTGCTTTTTTTTTCCGACACCAAGCTCTAGTGATATTTGTTTTGCAGATTCCCCTGCATTCAATCTCCTTAACGCATTAAGCTTCTGTTCCATAATGACAAAGTTTTTCTTTCTTTTTTCACTCATAATGAATACGCGCGGATAGAGAAACAAAATAGGGAAACGAATTTAGTTATTAAAAAAAAATTTTTTACTCAGGACCAGGCCGGATTACCGAGAACCGGATTTGAGAGGTTTTACTGTAATTCTTGAGATTATTAAATTCTTTTGAGGAAATTCTTCTCAATTATTAATATTATTAAATACTAATTAAAATTATTAAATTTTAGTCTACTTTTGAAGGAAAAGATAGTTTACAAAATCACAGCGTGCTGTCTGCATTTGATGTTGGCTTAGTGTGCGAAGGCATATTTGCTGTCCAATTGTGATTTTTTTTTCTCTATTTATAACTTACTAAAGTAAACAGATTTTTTTTTAAAGGGCAAACACTCTCTGTCCTCTATATTAAAAAGAAATACGAAGAAGATATGTAATCTTAAGTTGATTGATATGACTGACAGCTTACAATAAGCTCATAATAGCAGTAGAAATGTGATTGATTGGGAAAAAAGTGATTTGTTCGTTACAAGTATGTTTGATTGAGTTCAGTAAAAGCTTTCAAAATCCTTTTGCGACCTAGTAACTCTAATGAATATAGTTTCTGAAATTTTGAATTTTTGATGAAAAGAATAACCGAAATTTTAAAACCGTTGTGAATGACAAGGAAAGAGGCCTCTAATTTCTTTTAGAAATCCTTGTTGAATACAGTATCTCCTTTTAATACATCAGAAATCTGAAGAATTTAATAAAAACTCATTTTAGGAACTTAAACATTAGCAGATGGTATATTAGAAAAATGATTTACATTTAGAGCTCTGTTGTGTTCCAAGCTTTCGAATTTACATTATTATAAATATATTATAAAATTATTTAAAAATTCAGGTTTGATTAAAATGAAACTTAATTTAGAATTGCGTTAGCAGAGAGGCTGAACAATAAATTTTCTTTAATTTTAAGGTAGCAGCAAGTCAACTTCATATTGTAAAAATATAATAAATTTGCTGAAATAAATTCAGCAATGATTCAGATCCACTTGTCCATCAACCTGTTGGAATGATAAGGTTGCAAATGTTTTTTTTTTTCTTTGGAACGCAGCGTGAGCGATGAAATCTGGTTGCTATGTGTTAGGTCGATTCGTTTGTCGTGACGTTAAGGGCAGGGAGCCGACGAAGGGCTCTGCATATTGAATCCGTTCTTTGGCCACTGTTGTTATTAATCTCCTCTCGGAGCACTTCTCCCTCCGCCCCCGCTTGGGTGCATCTTCATCCGGTTCGTAGAACTAACACTAAATCCGCATATTTCCAATTCCGATCAACCATAAAAGGCACAACTGATAAGAAAGACCTGCCGTCAATAAAAGGCCAGTAACTAACAGTGGCTTTCCTTAAATGGCACTACTTAAGAACTTAGTTTTTGGCCTATTTTATTAAGGAAATATAGCTTCCAAATTGTTTATATGTTTGTGTCTGTATGTATGGATGTACCTTTTGAACCAGTGAAGAGATTCTCTTGAAACTGTACAAGTATTACGGAAAAGAGATGCCCTAACTTGGGCATTTGAAAATTTCTTTCTATAGATTCTTCTGTGGAGAAATTTGAAAATAAAGATTTTATGGAAAAAAATTGCCATAAAAAAGCATCATCACTCAAAGTATTAACTCACTGATGGTAATGAAGTTTTCGTAATCATTTTAAATTGCTAATACTTTGATGTGGTTAAAATTTATTGGGGTTAGACGACTTTACAATGTATTAATTGATTTAATCAATTTCCAGTCAACAAAAAACTTGATGATAAATTATATTCGGCGATTATTATAAATAAACTGGATATCTTTCCTTTGCAAACTTTTAATGACTTAAAAAAAAATAGAAAGCATTTTAAAACATTAGACTTCTTTCTTGTTTTTACTGTTGTCTTTTAAAAAGCCTTTATTTCTTTTGTGTATAGAGTATTTAAATTGGTTTGAGGTTTGAATTCCGCCATTTACTCTGAATAATTTAAAAAATAAAAAAACGATCTTCTAGAAAACAATAATTTAAAGTCCTTTGAATTAAAACTTGGACTTGAAACTTGGATTTAAATTTCACTCTAGTCTATTATAGCTGTTGTTGCTGCTGAATTGTTTGATTCGAAAGTGAAAATTGGAAAATATCGAAAGAATGTATCGTACATAAATATAGAAAATAGGAATTGTAAAAATTTTCTATGAATCCTCATTAGGTTCGAAAATTTTACGACCTCTTAAAAATACTAACGTTTTTATGTTCTTTTTAATCTGTTTTTTATTAAATTATTTGGATTTCATGCTGCTTCAGCAATTGTTAAATTAATTATTTTTAAGTGTTTGTTTTATTTAATTATGCCAATATACATACCATAAAATTTTATTTATATACATATTAAAAACACAAGTACTTTCAAAGCAGTCGACGCTTCGTTGTCAAGCGAGTGATAATGAAAGTTACAGAATAAGAAGTTCACTGGGTTACGTGAAATGGGACAAACCATTATTTTGCGTAATAGGTAAGAACGCATTAAAAATTTACAAAATTTACTTATTATTTTTAATTTTGCATTTTTTTTTTTCTGTTGATCGGGACGTTAAAACCTTTTGTTGAAAAACTTTAAACCTTTTGTTTCAATGTTGACCAATAATATTATTTCATCATTGTTAATTTCAAAATCAATCAACTGATTGGTTTCGAATTTGTGGGACGGTATTAGTTTGCTTGTAATATTTTGTTGGGGGAAAAAAGTTCCATGAAAAAATCAACCGGAAAGTTCTTAATTAAAGTTTTTGTCATATTACAGTTAAATATACGTAGAATAATACTAAATAGCATATTTATATATTTTAAAACGAAGTATGTCGATTAATCAAAAGCGATTATTATCGATTGGATTATTGGCTTTGTTCTTTTCTTTTTATCCGAATCACTTGAATTACTTCGGATCATTATTCGGTAAACGATCAAGCTATTATCGAAGCAAATTATTGTAAATATTGAGTAAATAAGAAGTATTTTCGTTTTTATTTCGAAAGAATCTGAGAAGAAAAAGTAAATCTGAAAAGAAAAAAAAGAAGAAAAAGTAAGTAAAAAGAAGAAAAGTAAAAGTAATAGTAAAGAAGAAAAGTAATTTGTGGAACAAATTCGGTGATATTGCGAAAAGAATATAATACACACAAAAAACAGAGGCATTTTAGTTTATTTATTAAAGAATATCATCAGAGAAGCAAATGACACGAAAATGGAAGTTCTCTGAATATGCAAATGTGATGCAAAACGTTAATTGGCAAGTTTGCCCACAACCCTGTATAAAAAGGCTAGCGCTGCTGGGTTATCTCCACTTTCCCGTATCAACAACAAGTGACAAAATCGTTGAGTGTCACCTGAAAATGCCCTTGCAACGTGATTTACCGGAATCTGAAGCATGGAGAGTCACAGGGCTTCTTGAAGCTGACCAAGCACAGATGACAGTGGCAGCAGCGGTTGGAATCTCCCAAAGTTTATTCCCAGAGTCAAGATTAGCAGACTCTGGCATCGCTTCAGAGAGACTGGCACAGTACGAAGAAGACCAGTGTAGGGCTGCCAATCTACCACCACTGCAAGAGATGATCGCTACTTGACGCTAATAGCATGAAGCAACCGGCGAAGCAATGCGATTAAGCTGCTGGAACAGTTTCTCCCTACTATTGGACGATGGATGTGTACTCAGACCGTGCGAAATCGACTCCGTCACGGTGGACTGTATGCTCGGCGACCAATGGTATGCATTCCGTTAACTGCCGAACTCGCAGAACCCGCAGAAGGTGAGCTGAAATGCATCTTCCTTGGACCGTGAAGAGTGGTCCAAGATTCTCTTCAGAGACGAGTCAAGATTCAGCCTGTAGCCTGACAATCGTCGTGCCCTGATCTAGCGTGAACGTCAGGCATTCCTTTGGTGGAGGTGGAATGATAGTGTGATCAGCATTGGTGGTCATATCGACCTCCATGTTGTTAGAAATGGAATGGTGAATGCTGTAAGATATCGGGATGACATTCTGCGGCCTATAGTGGAACCCGACGCTAGAGCAGTTGGGCCAACTATTTTTTTATGGACGATAATGCATGCCCCCACTGTACGCATCTCGTCAACAGCATGCTGAAAGAGGCTGGAATCGATGACCTGGACTGGCCTTCACGTTCTCCAGACCTGAATCCCACCAAACACGCTTGGGATGCACTAGAAAGATGTGTTGCCAGCCACCAATGACCTCCCATAATACTTCCTCAGCTAGAAGTTGCCCTGGTCCGCGAGTTGCCCTGGTCCGCGAGTTGCCCTGGTCCCACAGGAACTGCTGGACAATTTGATCTTCATTTCTGTATCTCATTTGCGTATTCAGACAACTTCCATTTTCGTGTCATTTGCTTCTCTGACGATGTTCTTTAATAAATCAGCTCAAACCTCTGTTTTTTTGGTGTATTATATTCATTTCGTAGTATCCCCTAAATTTTGTTAGCAGTGTACTTGGAAAAAAAAATTTTTTTTTTCTATTGTGTGTATGTCTTCTGATATCATAAAGCAGGGCTGTCAAGCATATGGCACGCTAGAGTTTCGGTTGAGTTTTCTTCAATTCTTTTTCAATAGGACATTCAAAGATGAGAAAATAGAAACATGAAGGAGAAAGAGAAGCAAGAAACAAGACGTTTGTTGTGCTCAAGGAAAATTAACATTTTTTGTAGGTTTTATTGTATTCATTTGAGAAGCTACTATAAATGGCAGGTGTAGATGATACACCCTTTGCCATGTAATTATGTTACTTTAAGAACCAAAATAAATGAATTGTTTGTACGTAATATCTTAAATGGTTTTGAACGGTTTAGTGTTTGATACAATTGTCGTAAAACTTCAATATTTACTGTTGTTAGGAAGCGAAATGCTGTGGTCATTTTGCCATTGATTAATTAGCTGATCAATTAGCATGTTGATTTTACGAATTGCAGAAGAAAAAGATTAGTTGCATGAATTGTAATAATTTTATGAATTTAATGGGTGCTAGTAATATTGTCTTGTCCTAACAACTTAATGATAGTTTTTTATGTAGCGATATTATATTCGATATTTTTCTTAAGCTGCATGTGGCATAGTCGCTCTCAGGAGCAGACAAATGGAGCAGGGTATTTGTCCTCTTCCCGTCCTTTATTTTTTTAATTTTGATATAATTCTTAAAGTTTTTTTCTTGCAACAAGATTAGTAAAAAACAAAAAATTGATAAATTTCGTGTAACAACAAATTTAACATGAGGAACTAATATTACATCACAATAAAAAACTGCGTTAGATATTTTATTTTTCTGTCGCCAAATACCACTCGTAAGTTGCCATGGTAACAAAAGTAATGGAAGTGTGTTAAAGGCGTTGAATCGCGAGTTTGTCTGACAATTAGACATTTCCCGTTGGCATGCAGCAGTGCCGTCGTTGGCCCATTTGAGTGTCTCATCATCATTCTAGGTCCGTCACCTCGGCAAGGTCAGAGGCACAAGGCCGTGCTCGTAGGTGTCACCGGGCAAAGGGAAGGGTAATGACGACGGCGATGACGCCTGTAAATAAAGATGAGATATATCTTTCAAACAGGATCGGCGCCTCGCCAGAGCTGCCGTCTCTCTCGATGGCTCCGGCCGCCGCACGACAGCTCTCTTACCACAGTTTTCCTGAGCCCTTATTTGGCGCTTGACAAGCAAAACGGCGCGAGAACCTCGACATGGGAGGATTGTACGGAAAATGTTTCCACCATCCTTCTTTCTCTCATCCTGTTTTGCAACTTTTTTTTTTTTTTTTTTATGTAACCTCATCTCTTTATTATTATTACTATTATCCTTTATTTTTTTTTTCCTCTGTGCTTTTGAAATAAAAGGAAACGAAATTAAAATGTAGATAAATCTTGTTTGTAAGACTGTAATTAGCTGAAGAATTTTTCTCTTTCCTTTATACTGCTGCAGACATTAATAATACTGTTGTTCATATTGTTAAGCTAAATAATTAATCTTGATTATATAAATCCCTTCTATGGCCGAATCCCATTACGTTAAATATTCTAAAGCCCACTGATCCTTCTCTGGAATCTCTATGAAGGTAAATTTAAAAATTGACAGTTGCTAGAACATTTTAAATATTCAGAGCTTATCTTTTTTATGTTTTCAGTATTAATCTCCAGTTAATAATTCCTGAATTCATTGATGGATAACAATTCTGTACCAAAGTAAACTACCAGGCTTTTTAAAAAGCGAGTGTTAAAGCTGAGCTTTTTTGTTTAAATATTTTGAAATGACAAATCAAATTCTTTTTCGTTCTTTCCACTAATATTCATTTGACAGAGACCTTTGGAAAAATTTAAACAGTTTTAAATATTAGAAAAATTATCGTACTTGGTATTATCTTTTCGGAAAAAAAAATAAGCCGAATGGTTTGTCTCGTTTTCAGCTAAATTCACGACGCCATCTATCTTCATAAGGAAATCCGTAGAATTGTTAGGATCTTTTCTTGTATATATTATGTGATTTTTACTTGTATGTTTTATGAAATGCCACCCACACTAAAAAGTGTTAAAATTGGGAATGTCATGGAATCTTATATTAAAGTAGTGTAAAATGTAATATCGGGAAACTCCGTAATAACAATTACGGGGAAAGTGAATAACGATTAACATAAAATCTACTGAACATAAAAATGTATTGAATGATGCACCGACGACCAATTTAATTGCAGCAAATGGATAGCAGACTTAATCTTTTTTATTAGCTTAGCTTTTATTAGAAACTTTATTCCTTTTCAACATTTATAGACCTGTTTTTATGACGCCTAAAAGCCACGTCATTGTTCGATATCTTAACTCCTATAATACAGCACTGATTTACATAAGATTCTATATTAAAAAATTTAGTCATGTTGTCTTGACATGATTAAGATCGCGAACGACGAACGCGTAACCAACCAACTTGTAAGCAACTTCCGTATTTAAGCATTGGCTCATAATCATTGGCTTTATCGGGGAGGGGAGTATTGTAATCAACCCATTCAGAAAAAGGACACGACATTTTTTTTTTTGGTTGAATGACCATCACAATCCCTCCCATTCCAAAATCCTGGGTACATCGTCTGATTGAATTTTTGGGATTATAGGTCCATTTCATGAACATATTGACTTGATCAATAAGAATAATTGTCTAAGTAGTCACATTTTTACTGTCCTTTTATTATGAGGGCTCAAAATGCCTTTAAGTAATTCAAAAGATAATACGTTAATTAAGATTTCTTATTTATACAATACTGGAGAATAAGATTTTAGATTATAAGAATATGACTATAATAACAGCTATTTGTAATTCTTCAGCAGAATGTAGAATAAATTATCTTAACTCTCATGCTATTCACTAAAATTAATAATCCCTGCTTTTGCATTTGAAACAAATATAAAAGTGTTTATAACCCTGTGTATTTTATTTAAATTATTTAAATGATGGAGGGGAATATTATAAGATTCACCAAGTTAACGGACATCTTTTTTAATGTTTTTCTCTCCTTTTTTTAAATAAAGTTTTCGGTGATAATTTAATTTTTTATTGTTTAATTTTTCCTTTTAAGCGTAAGGATTCCTGAGATTTGTATTTCTAATTATTAGAATCGTAAAGTTTTATTTTTATACCTTCCTGAAAATCTTTTATACCTCCCTATATTAGGTCTGTTCAATTGCATTTCAGCAAAATTATAATATCATTGTTGTTTTGTAATAAATGAATGCCTTTATAGGTTTCATATCTTTTTTATTACGGTGTATCCTTGCACTTTCGAGACCTAACTTCAGCCTTGCCAGCAATTGTGGAGACTCTTTTCAGTTGGCGAATCTGGTTGTTACGTAACAATTGAGAATTGAGATGTTCGTTTTATTCTTCGTAGATGAAATAGGTGAAACCGAAGTCGACAACTAGGGAATGATAATAGATTGAACTTCAACCCATATTCTATAAGAAGTAGACCACAAATGAATATTGATCTATTTAATTTATGACGGTCATGTTAAGGCTTTTGCCTGGAAGAAACAATTTCTTTTATGTCTTTTTTTTTATTAGGTCATAAGTTTTACACCATTTTGTTCAAATTGGCTCTTCTTGTGTTGTCTGATTTTAATGTCTGAAAGTTTGAGGAAACTTTTAAGAAATTCGATCAAATTATCTCCTGTGAATATTCAGGATACAGTGTTTATTTATTTATTTATTTATTTATTTATTTTAATACATTAATGTTATTTCATATATAACAAAATCAGAATATTCCGCAACTATTGTTTTTTTTATTATTCTAAAAAAATTAAGAATAATCAAATTAATTGTGAAAATCATCCAAGCCACTGTGATGCGACTAAACTTCTAAATTTCGTTTTTCTAAATTTTAGATTTCTTAAATTATTCCGCTATTTAATTTTGAATTCTTTTCTAAATGAAAAATTAATATTAAAATTACCGGTAGAAAATTCAAAAGATTTGATTGAAAGCATCTGATTTGCAAAATGAAGTTGGTGTCATTTATTATTTCGAATCGTAAATAGTTCAGATTCTACATAGAGAAGTTCTTAAGAAAAGCATATTTCAATAAATGTTATTGTGATTCCTTAAATAGAAAATTCAGCCTACACGCCATTTTTAACATCTTAAAAAAAAAGACATTTACATCTAAAAACATACATACATCGTTGGAGCTTTCGGATTTCGTACACCGAACCCATTGGCAGTAATTAAAAGTAATTTTAAAACTTTAAATAAATATTAATAACACACCACTTTATTTATTAATAATTTTTGATAACCATTGGAATTCAAATTTTTTACATATTATCGAAATCGTGTTTTATTGATCTGATTTTAATCATGAAAAAGCAGGTGTACTTTCATTCAAAAGTATAAAAAAAAGTCCTTCTTTTGAAGTTATTTTAGTATATTAAGCTATAGTAAGCGATTCCTAATATGTGTTGATTACTTATTCCTTTACGTCACTGCTTTGACCTTCTTCACCTCTGGTTAACCTTTAGATAGACATTCTTAAGCATAATCCTCTGTCATATTTATATCCTTGTGTCGAGATAGGCTCCATAATTTCTGCGCATATCCCAGAATGCCACTGTCGAATAAAACCGAAAGGTAAAATGGCACTGGCTGCGCTCACTTTCATGACGGATGGTGTGTTTATTGTGGACGGGTCAACAGGATGCGACTCCGATGGAGCACCCTCATTGGTGGTTCCATCTCTTCCTTCAGCCAGAGTCCTGTGCCGCAGATCCTGGAACCTTGCCCAACATCGTGAGCCCCTTTGGCTTCCTGAGGCAAGGCACGTGTCACACCTGGGGTCTTCATAAGACACCATCAGGAGAATCATAGAAAGCAATGATTTCTCCCATTACCTAGAAATATAGCAGAGCTTTAAAAAGATATTAACGATACAGGCTGTTTCAAAATAATTACGATCTTATTTCTTTTCTTTTTTTTTTTTTTTGAGTAATCGAAATTGAATGTCTTATTAGAAATGGGTGCAGTTTATATTAACAGAACACATCTTACATATTAATGATAAGTATGCTAAGATTACAGCAAATATCCAATATATTGCATTTCATTGTTACGGTTGTTTATCAGAATTTAAAGTAACACGAGAAACACCTTTTTTTTCCCCTTCATTGATTGATTAAGTCCAATTTCGGCTAGGAATAATAGTCCATATGGTATTTTAATTGCATTTTCATTAAATTTTGCTGAAGGTTTGATGAAAATGTATTGAAACTAGTTTATGCATTAGTTAAGTGAAGAATATCTCGGGAATTCCTATTTTAACAGTAAATAAGAATATATAAGAACAAATATTTGTGTGTGTGTGTGTTTTTTTTAAATAATTTCCTCAGTTGCAGTTTTCAAGCATAGTATTTTTTGTTGAATTGAAATATTCGTTTTTATTCCTTTTCTCAAGATTTGGTTTTGTTTGATTCGTGTATATTATTAAAATAATATCAAGAAATGTTTTAGAATTTTAAGTTTTACAGTTAATAGGCATGTTTGCGATTAAAAAGGTACGAAAATCACCTGTGGTCGAAATTATTTATGTATCTGTTCATTTACACGTCCGAATGCATGACAACAACTTGACTCACTTTGGTCGAACGTCGGGTTTAATTTCCAACTACATTAAAAAAAAAAAAAAAAAAAAAAAAACGATATTTAAAGATGGAAAAAATATTTAATTGTTAACTTTGAAAATATGTCTGGTTAAATATGTAAGTGGAGTAAAATAATAAAAAGAATCGTTATTTAGAAATTCTGATTTTAATATATTTTGATTAGAGTATTAATCTACACATAAAATTCCTGAAATTTCTAAATATATTTGAAAAATTTTAAATAGAAATGTGGCTTTAAAAAGTAAATCGAGAATAAAGCAATTCAGTAAGTTCTATCTCGCTAATAAGTTCTAATAAGTTCAAAAATAACCTACTTTGAATATGATTACTATTATTTTAAAAAAGAATTAGTAAGAAACACATTTATAAACTTCTTTATAAAAATTCATTACAACATTTCTCTGCAGTGACAAGCTGAAGACAAGTACATCAAAATGAATCAAGTAAATACAATTTTTATGTATATGGAAACGCTTTAACACCATGGTCTACATATCACAGTCTATTGTCTAGATCTTTGTTAGAAGGCAGTGAATGATAACACTTTTTTTTTCTTTCGAATTTCGGGAGTGAATTCGTCTTGTAAAGTCTGTAATCATTCCATGGTACAAAGCTCGCTTTGAAGAGAAGATTAGGTAATTTGTAGATTGTTGGGGACAGGAAACTCTAACAAAGATAGGAAGATCAATGACAGCAGAAAATCTTAATTCTTTGACATCAATACGGGAAAGAAAATGTATAATGAAAAGAGAATTATAATTATCCCAGAATATCATAGCAGATTGCATTCTAGGATTTAGTGAAATTTTTAAATCTGTCTAAAAGCGAGATAACGAAGAAACCCGAGTAGAATCGAATAAGTCGAACTGTCTTAAAATGCTGAAGACTGACATTATTATTATTATTATTATTATTATTATTATTATTATTATTATTATTATTATACAGGGTGGCCACTCAACCTGGAAACCTGGAGAACCTGGAATTGTCAGAGAATTTGAAAACTGCCAGGGAAAACCTGGAAAAGTCAGGGAAATTTACGAAAATTTCTGGAATTTTCTCACCTCTCCTGCCTTAAAAATGGGTTGTGGGTTATGTGGTATGCATTTTGTCCTCCGGAGATGAACAAAAGGAAATTAAAACTCAAAGAACTGCAATGCAAAAAGCAAAAATTAATTACCAATGCTCAAAAGGAAGCTGATCTTATTGAGGAAGAAATCAAGTTCTTAAAAATGTGATTGTACTCTCAGGGGTAGAGGTCCTATACATCCTGTAAATCATATATATTTTAAAAAATTTCTGTTTTGTAGTACATTTTCCAATTATCGTACATTTTACAATCATATCCTTTATTTACTCTAATATTTTGTATTTTAACTCAATATATCTATCAAGCAACTATTATTAAAATATATTCACTAAGATTATTTTTCACATTTTTGTGTGTGTGGATATTTGCAGTCTCACACTACATCTTATTTGTTATCAAAATTGTTTACATTTCAAAAAATTATTTTATGCATGTGAATATAATACAAAGTGGTTAAAACTGTGTAATTTGATTTTCTCTTTAATTTAATGATAATTTACATCCGTTGTAAAAACTCTAGTATCATTAACAATTTAAAATTTTAATTTCTAGATTTTATTAAAATTTTGCTTTCTTTAATAAAATTACTTAACAGTTTGCAAGAGTGTGCAATAAACAAATATGATGGTGTTTCTATGTCAAAAATTAAAAAGTAAAATTTATTCTATTAATGGAGTAAACTTATTACAGAGGAAATTATTAAAAAGAAAACATTTCGTAAAAGAGAAAAACGTGCAATTGAGTTATCTAAATCTAAAGGCAATCATTGAAAAGAGTTTCTAAAATATCGTGTACAATTCGTGTCCAGACCCGCATCTGAATTTTTTCTTCAATTCACCTGGAAAACCTGGAAAAGTCAGGGAATTTTAAAATGTCTGGAGAGTGGCCACCCTGTTATACACATTTTGAAACACAGTCAAAAATTCGCTGACTGGAGCCTTTGGTTGATACAAGTTTCAGCCAGAAACCTAAGTATCCACCAGGTATCTGCGCAATATGTATGATGTTCCAAGCAGCGCTGTTTTCTGTAGTTCTGATGTTGTAATTTCAGACAACTGCAATCGGTTCAAATATTTGGTAAAATTTTTTGAGATTGTTCCAAGTGCCCTAATGATGATAGGGATCACTGTCGTGTGTTTCATCCAAAGCCATGTTGTTTCAATTGCCAAATCCCTGTATTTTATAATTTTTTCCTGTTCTTTATCTAAAATTCTTTATCTCCAGGGATTGCAATATCAATTATGAAAATAGTTCTATTTGTTAACACTATTATATCTGGCGTATTATGATCCAGGTGTCTATCAGTTTGTATTCTAAAAATCCCACAAGATTTTGACATCCTCATTTTCTAAAACTTTTTCAACTTGATGTTCCCATGAATTTTTAGATGCTGGCAAGTGATATTTTTTTGCATAATGCCCAGTGAATTAATCTGGCGACCCTATCATGTCTGCTTTTATAATCCGTTTGTGCGATTTTGCTGCATTCACAGATTAAATGCGAAACAGTTTCAAGTTTTTCTTGGCATAGTCGGCAGTTTGGGTTATCACTGGTTTTCTGGATTTTTGCTTTCATTACATTTGTCTGTAATGCTTGTTCTTGTGCAGCAAAAATTAATCCTTCAGTTTCTTTCTTGATAGTACCCGACTTTAACCATTCCCAAGTTAAATCGTTGTCATTTTTGCCTTCAATATTTCTCAGATATTGTGCATGCAAGGGCTTGTTTTTCCAACTATTTAATTTTATTTCAAACTGCCGTGCTTTATAAACTGTTTTGGTTTCTGTTGATTTTAAAATATTCTCACTGGCTACAGCTTTCAAAAGTTTCTCCTTACCTTATCTAATGTAATCACTGAGATTTCGTTTTTCTTCTTCCACTACTTGGTGAACTTGTAGCAGTCCACGGCCACCAATCTTTCGCGGTAAATACAGTCTGTCAACGTCACTTCTTGGATGTAAAGCATGATGCATATTGAGCAATTTTCGTGTTTTACGATCAAGTTTTTCTAGGTCGTTTTGGTTCCAATCAATTATTCCAGCAGGATATCCCATGTGTTAATGGCTTTAATTGTATTTCCACCATTCAGTTTTGATTTTAAAATCTTTCGAATTCTCTTAATGTATTCTTTCTGAGTGAGTTCTTTAATTCTAGTGTTCAGAATATTGTCAGCTTCTAATATACCAAGGTATTTGTAACTTTCATTATTTCTCAATGATTTCATTATGGGACCATTTTCCAGTTTTATTCCCTTTAATAGTGACTCAAGTTCGGCAGGACTTTTCGCGTACAATTTCAAATCATCCATATAAAGTAGATGGTTTATCTTTCCAGTATGTTTAGAAACTTGATAGCCCAATTTTGTTTTGTTTAAAATTATAGAAAAAGGAAACAAGGCGATATTGAACAACAGTGGTGACAGTGAGTCTCCTTGGAAAATTCCTCTCATGATGTTTACTTCACCAATTTGTTCACCATTTGCCATTAGCAAAGTCTTGAAAAAACTTCATCTACACTTCCTTTTCAATATGTTACGATGTGATTTAAAGAAGAAGTATGGATTTAGAATTAGCAAAGTCTTCCAATTTTTCATACTTTCCTTTAAAAACTTTCGTATGTTTTTATTATTATTATTTCTCAAAGGCGTTTATTGTGTCGGTACGCCATCACTCCCTTAATACTTTATCAAAATCAATGATTACGAAATCATTTTGAAGATTACGTTCTCGCTAATGACGAAAAATAAACAAATTGTTTAAAATTAATGTTTTCGTTAAAAAAACTTTATTTTAAAAACCTTTTTATAAAAATGTAGACACGCTTTAACAGAAGCGACTTATCTTTCGAAACCGAAACAACATTTCAAATAACGCTATAGCGTTGTAAACTTCAAATATATTCTTTTTTGCATAAAAATACACTTTAAAATAATATTTCATCGTTTATTTAATAAGAACAAATAAAAAAACAAAGATTTAAAACAAATCTTAATAAAAATAAATGATTTATTACAATAAAAAACCTAAAAATTTGTCAACTTTTCATACGCTTTATATTATTTCTCAAAGGTTTTTTTTTATTATTATTATTTATTTCCCTTAATACTGCATCAAAATCAATGATTGAGATATCATTTTGAAGATTACGTTCACCGCTAATGACGAAAAATAAACAAATTGTTTAAAATTAACGTTTTCGCTAAAAAACTTTATTTTAAAAATCTTTTTATAAAAATATAGAATGCGCCATCTATTGACAATCTGTTCATTTATTTATTTCCACATTACCATTCGATGACTGATCAAGATACCATGCGAATTATTCGCACGGGTCAACCTTTTTATAAAAATGGAGAAGGCGCCATCTATTGACAATGTGTTTAACTAACATGCACGACAGCTGTTGGATTTGTTTATTATTCTCAAAGTGGTTTTTTGTTGCGAATTATTCGCACGGGTCAACTAGTTATTATTATTATTATTTCAGAATTTTATTATAAACTATCATAATAATATAAATCAAGATCACAAACTAGAATTTTATAATATGCGACTTGTCTGTCCAATTATAACGTAAAATATTAATTCTTAATTATTAAGATTTCCATGACAAATCTTGGACTATGGAATAGCTGAAAATTAAATGTGAAACTTTCCATTTTATTTATTTTTTTACTTCAGTTAAAAACCTTTAACAAAACGAGATCGATTTCGATTTTTTAAAACAATTTGCTTGGACTGCATTAATAATTCAGTGAAATTTTTTCTTAGCAGCAAATCTGAAGTTCTTCTGTTTTGGGTTCGAAGACAGACTGATTTTTGTATTTCATTTATTAATATGTTCCTTTCCTTTGTTATTTTGTGACTGGGTTATCTTCTAATTCTACAAAAAGCTTTGACATACATATTGTATTCTTAAAATTGTACAAGATGTAGAGTGTCTGAAGCAAATTGTTAGCTTGATTTCCTATTCCTACTTATACTTTACCTATTGGTTTAGTATGTAACTTTCAGTGGAAGAAAAGAACTTTTTGCTTCTAATTTGAACATACTACAGAGATCTATTTAGATTGATTATTATTTTCCTGTAAGAGACATCTGAAAACATGTCTCGTGCTGTTTCAGAATACAAAGAAGGAAAAACAGAACTTAATGAAATTGCGCTTAAATATGAAATTCAAAAATAAAAAAAACAAAAAAACCTTCTACGGTATTATAACGGAAAAATTATGAGAGGAATTGATGGAGTTAATAGTTCTGCAGTAAATGGTAGATTAACAGCATTGCTATTTGAAGCATAAATGAACTCGTAAACGTTATTTTGAAATTTGAGGACGCCATGTTTGGTTTAATAATAAGAGACTAGTTGCGGAAGTAAATATTCACGGAAAGTAAAACAAATTCCACATTTTTGAAAAACACAAGATTGAAAAAGATGTTCTAAGGCAATTTTTTTAGAAGTCATGACTTCCACAACAGCCCATATGTAATTTGAATATCGGCTTATTTGTTAAAATATTATAATATTGTTAAAATAAAAAAAATATTGATTTACCACTTCCGTAGTAGCGAGCGCTGCGATTTCTCATTATAAAATATAATGGCAACCTTCTGCCCTAAAAGAATATGTTCGTCGAAATTGAGGCAATATTAACGGAGATAAAAGGAAATGCCACATTTTTGAAATATCCTGAAATTTTTGAAAAACACAAGATTGAAAAAAATGTTCTAAGCTCATTTTTTAAAAGCCATGACTTCCGCAACCAGCCCACATATAATTTGAATGACTAAGCCAAATTTTGTTAAAATAAAAATAAAAAATAAAAATAAAGGAAAATAAAAAATTGATTTACCAGTTTCAACAATAACAATAACGAATGTCCAGCAGCCAATAACAATAATCTTGTCTGGGCAACAATGAGGGAACGTGCATCATCATTATCTTCTACTTGTTTAGTATTGAGAGAGCGGCGACACAGCCGAAATTATGTAAAAACCGAGGTTTTACAAACTGTCTGATAAATTTAGACGCATTAACTTCATGCATTTCAGTGTAAACTTCATTTATGTGGGAAAGAAAATCTCAATACCCTGATAATAATTGTGTAATCGC
Organism: Thereuonema tuberculata; assembly: GCA_023159025.1. Taxonomy (NCBI): domain Eukaryota; kingdom Metazoa; phylum Arthropoda; class Chilopoda; order Scutigeromorpha; family Scutigeridae; genus Thereuonema; species Thereuonema tuberculata. Next base: position 54,386,137 of record JAFIDM010000001.1, on the reverse strand, counting down.
GATTCGTTGTGGTGAAGTGGAGAAAATAGTAGTGACGCCATCTTTAAACATCGGCGTGACGTCATTGCTCACATGTTCCAACGCTGCACTGTGATTGGTTATTTCAAATTACAAATTTACAAAACTACAAATTTACAAAGATCGTACAACTTTTGCCTATTAATAGGATGATTTATTCAAGTTAGCATATCAGATACTGGAAGCAAATCTTCAATTACTGAATCCATTTAATAAAACAAAACAAATGGTAGACAAAATTTGGCATTACTCATTTATGAAGAGACATCAAAATTTAAGGTTGTGGCAACCAGTATCCATAGCTCGAGCCAAAGGTTTTAACAAGAATAACTGATGAGCCACTTTTTTGACGTTCTCGAGAAAATGTTTGATGAAAATGGCCTAGACACCCTGCGTATATACAACGTTGACGAGTCAGGTTACCCCACGGAAATCTCCGAAAGTACTTGCACAGAAATATCAAGTAGGTTCAACTGCCAGTGGAGAACGAGGGGTTAAATTAACCGTAGTTTGCTGCACTTTTTCTACTTGCCAGTGGAAATTTTGTCCCCCTTATTATTATATTTAAAGAGTTAGATGGCATGCTTCTCTTGGATCTGATGCCTCGTGCAAATTTCAGAATCTGTGGGTATATGACCCACAGACCTGTTCATTAAACGATTGAAACATTATTTCAATTACTTCTGATAAGCCATCAATCCAGCAGAAAGGTCTTTTGATGGACCTACTGTTCATTTCAAAAACTAATAGCTATCCGACTTTCGTCTCTTACCAGACATTATTCTGTTCCGATTACCGGAACACACAACCTGCCTGCAACCATTTGATGTGGCTATTTTTAAGCCCCTTAGACGTATTACGCTGAAGCCGTTACCAAGTGGATGTGTGATAACAGGAGACGATTAACACAATTTGAGGTTCCGGCTGTTTTCTTCGAAGCCTATTGCAGGACCGCTATTCTAACAATGCTATAAAAGGTTTCAAAACAACAGGATTTGACCAGTCGACCGAAATGTTTTCTCAGATTCTGATTTCGTTCCAAGCAATGCATTTCTGATTGAATTGGAAAAAGAAACACGATAGATCTGTGAGAGAGGGAAGCACTAAAGTAAGCCTAATACAGAATCAATGTGCACTGCAATTTATAAACAATTCTTCAACCATAATAACCGCAGATGCAGGACCCTCCAGTAATCTCATCGTCTCGGTACAAGAATTAAGCCCAGTTTTACGTCCCACTCCTAATCACGCTAAACGATTGAAGAAACCTTCGCAAAAAGCAGAACTATTTACTTCAAGTCCGTATAAATTGGAACTTGAAGAATAGAAAATAAACCAATGGGAGTGTCCGGTGGCACTAGGCGTAAGAAGTCTAAGAAGCAACTGCAAAATTCATCAGCTGCTTCTTCAGTTTTGGGTGAAAGTACAACATGGTTCTGCTTCATTTGCGAGGAAGATGTAGTGGAGGACATGGTAAAATGTCAACTTTATGCAAAGATTTTCTGGATCCACGAAAGATTTTCTGGAGTAATAAAGAAACAATGTCATTTATTTAGATGTTGAACTTGCAAAAAACATTTAAAAAATCCTAAACAGATTTAGTCTAAATATATGGGGGGAAAAGCTTCTGAATAGGCTTATCTTTTTTGGTGATAAGATCTATTCATTTTCGTTTTAATTCATGTTTAATATTATTTTTCATTTCTATGGCTCTTTTGTCATTTCACTTCATTTAGTCTATTGTTTCTTTGTCATCTTTTGTAATTCAGTTATGTTATTGGTAACAATAAATTGTATAATATTGTATTAACATCACGATTTATTTGATAACATCATTTTCCTTGCCTGTCATTTCAAATACAGGTACGATTCAAGAGAGCAGTTGCCTTAATGGCACCGTTGTTAAAGTTTTATATTAACCTAAAAAATAATAATAAAAGAAAGTGAAAAAATCACAAAAAAAATATATATATTATATCTTAAATAACAACATAAGTAAAAGTATATTTATTTCCACTTTATCTCGTAAACTAAGGATTTTTTTATATGACGTTTTATGAAAAGTGGTGCCATTTAGACAACCTTCTCCTATATGCGGGTTTTGTTGTAAAATTAGATCAAAGTATTTACATCAAGAAATCCAGAATGCTTTTTTTTTTTTTTTTTTTTTTAAACAAAAACAACAAAAAAAGTTGATTATTCCTAAAAGTTGCAACATACATCGAACTGCCTTTCATATTGGCATTCTAGGCTGCAATCTTGTAATAGTAGCTTTTAACTGCTAAGGAAATCATGTGGCAAAGAATTTTAATTTAAGTAAAAAAAAAAAAAGTCAACGAGGTTGTTTGTCATTCAATTTTACAATCATTTTTTTTTTCCTTGAATTTCTTCTTAAAAATGCTATTCTTGTGAAGACACACTCACAAAAGCATGTGGTTATTAAATTTATTTATTTATCATCTTGTTTTAAATAAATAAATAAATAACTACATCATTTTGTTTTAATAGATCTTTCAGGTCGCGGTGCTCGGCTGTCCAGCCACCCATGCTCACCACATTACATTACATTATTTTGCTTTTAGCCTACTTTCAAAGGGCTAAAATACTATTTATAAAAAATAAATATGTCATGTAGTGTGTGTCTGTTGTTCTTCTAAAAACTTTTGAACCGGTGATAGGATCTTATTGAAACTTGAAACTCATATTTATGGAAAATTCATATTTTGAAAATTTCAAAATGCTTTTGGTTTGGTATAAAATATGTTGATAGAGGCGAAACGAAAATTAAATTATTAACTTACAATTAAAGTCTTTTAAGAGATTATACCTTAATTGCTTTTAAACCGTAAACAAACTTTACATAGAGAATGAACAAGAGAAAGGACATGAGAATATAAATTAATTTTCTAGTTTTAAGAGAAAATAAGCCAAAAATGATACCGCAATCAAAGAAATGTTATAGAATTCAGTAAAATACTTTTTGGCTTCAGTTAATTTCTAACCACGTTTAACCACTGGATGGATCCTCTTGAAACTTAGTATGCATTTTTCAGGACTAAATACGATCTAATTTTTATATTTGAAACCTTTTCCAATTGGGCCCTACTCGAGAAATTAGCGTGAGAAGAAAAGCATTGTAATATAAACAATGGATTTCTATCCTATTTCTATTAATAGCTCATTGGTTTAAACAATGAATTTTAATCCCCATTGAGAAAAATCCATCAATTAATTAACTATGATGAAAACTAATATGGTACAGTAAGAAACATGGATTTAATTAATGCTCCGAAAATGCAAAATTTGTATTCTCTGTGTTCAATTGGTAATAATAGATTTTCAAAGTAAACGTACGCTTTCGTCTTTTTAGTTTTCCCTTCTAAAAAAAATAAAAAATAAATAATTAATAAAGAAACCACATTTTAAGGAAAGTAGGCTTTAACTTCTTCGACTTTCTTGTTGATGTTAACGAAAACAGTGAAAAAGTCCTGACGAACTTTAGTAGTGCTGTATATAAAATTTAAATTTTATTAAATTATTTGAAATCTGTGTTTTCAATAACACTATCGGCATTTTATTTACCTTTCATTCAGAAATCTTCAGGTAAACTTAATCGAAAAAAAAATACTAATCCTTATTAAGTATAGATGTTTATAGTAATAAGGCAGAAAATGACCCATAAATCCCGTTTCTTTACAAAGTGTGCCCAATTCAAAGCTCCCTATCGATGACGTCAATGCCTTCTCTCTCACCCAAGCGTCACGCAGCCTTTTGTTTCATGGGTGACCCCTCTTGAGAGGTCAGCTGAGAGGCCGTAAAGAAATAAAACGGAATTAAAATCGTGTTTCCCTTCTTTGATGTAGGTCTCTTGTTCGAAATAAGCAGAATACAAACGAAATCATTAAAAAAGTGAATTTAATTTATCGGATTATTAAAAAAGTTATTGAATTTTAGGATCGTTAATGTTGAGAGGTTAATGGATTATTTATTACAGAGAGGATTTAAAAAGTTATTACAATAAAGGAAGTAAATTATATTTTGTGTTCAATCACCAGTTGATATAAATACATGAGACACGGGAAATCCTAGGCCGCTGTTTCATTTTCTTAGCGGTTTTAATAATTATAATTTTTGGTAAGGACAGAATGGACATTCAGTTTTTGATACGAGGAAATTAATTCAATTGTGATTAATATTGCAACAGTCTAGTATCTTAATACTAAAACTATACAACTAATAACAATGATTCAAATATTAGCTTGGTAAAATTCGGTCTGAAAACAATTAAACAGGGACAGAGTTCTCTAATATTACTTAACAATTTAGCATTCAACAACACTCACTTTTTGAGTGAATGAGTGATTTTATTCTCGTACTCCCGGTGAGTTATTTTTTTTTTCTTCATGTTCTGGACCTGAACCTTTGGAATGATAAAGTTTGAAATCACTAGATCAGTTTTCTCAGTTACCCTATGGCATCAGTATTGCAACGGATGATTAATGCAATAAATCTACTAAAAAGATGCTTAGATATCAACTTCAAAATTTGTTCTGAAGAAGGTTCAGTGTTCCCTCAAATACTGAAAATATTTTATTTTTGACTAAAATGGACTGCTTTACATCCAACTTAAAGGCTTTTTTTTCTCGTTTTGTGTCGTTCAACTCATTTGGGATCTATCACCAAGATCACAGAAATTATTAATTACTGTTTTAAATTTCTCTTTCTTATTTACTTATTAGAATCATAAGCAACATCTACATTAGAATCCTAAAAATTATTACAAGCATAATAATTGGGAGAAACCCATTAATATTAAATATTGAACTTCACAGGATAATACGTTAATAAAAATTATTTAATATAAGTACAACATGTTTCGCAGCAACTTTTGCTGCATTTTTAAGTGAGATAGAACTGAATAACATTAAAATAATAAATTAAAATAAGAATTTTTATTTTTTTTTATTTATTGTTTTAATGTTATTCAGTTCTATTTACTTGAAAATGTAGCATAAATTGCTGCGAAACATGTTGTATCTTATATTACATAATTTTTATTAACCCTATTATCCTATAAATTTAATATTATTACAAACATTTCATAAATTATCATATATAAATAAATTTATATATAGGCCTATATGAAACTTTATTGGACCTTTTAGTTGCACCGAAGATCAATAATATCGCTTACAAATTATACAGAAACCCTTTCAACAGTAATTATTGTCAGTTCATTAAATACTACAGGCATGCAACACATCTTTGTATGGCAGGTAGCCTTTAAGAGTCCGAAAGATGATTTTTATCCGTTCGCTCTTGTCTTCTTTTTAAGATTTTCATTGTTTCTGTTTTTCTTTAATAACCTCAATATTTCTCTAACTATTGAAATTTCTGTTTCATTTCCATTGCGTTCAAATTACATTTTTTAGGGTATAATTTTTATTATTTAAATGTTACTTGTTGGTTATATATTATTTTCAAAGGAGAATGGGCAGACATGTCCCGCCACTGTATAGCGATAAGATATATACCTATAGAAAGATCTCCATAAATAGAATATTTTTTATAATTATGACTTGTTTCAATTATAAGTCCGTTCGGAGTTATATAATTCTAGATATGACTTATCTAGTTGACATCTTAATTCCCGGATGTATTAATTAATTATCATTTAATAATTATTTTCAGTAACAGTAAATATTATTTTCATTTATTACATGTAAATAATTATTATTTACTTGAAATAAATGATAACATTAATTATTAATTACGTATAATAATTATTAAAAGTTAATTAAATAATAAATTCGAGAATTACGATGTCAACTAGATAGTCACATCTAGAATTATATAACTCCGAACGGACTAATAATTGAGATGAGTCGTAATAATAAAGTATGTTCTATTTAAGGAGTTCTTTCTATAGGTATATATCTTATCATTATACAATGTGGGGCAACTTCCGATACATTTGTGCCGATTTTCCTTTAACATTTAACTTTTTTAAATGTTAACGAATGACGCTTCATATTTTTATATCCAATATGGTGGCTAGATAGTATAGGCTTGGTTTAAAATTTAATGACTCTTAAATTTAATTACAAATGGCAGGATCAATTAAAGGCGTTAAAAAAGATATAGAATGAAGTGTTAAGACGAATGACACTGAACAATTCTTTTTGGTGGTCTTACCATACAAATGTTCAAAGTTAGCATGCTTACTTTTTTTTTTTTTTTAGTTTCCTAAACCTAAACCGTTAACTTAATCTAAGTCAATTCAAATTTGGTCAATTTTGTTACATGAAAAATCAGTTGCTAATTCTGTCTCTACTTAACCTTGTTCTTCATTCTAGATAAGCTTATAGAATGTCTTTCTGCATTTGCTTGTCAACAGCTTTCAAATTTCTTTCTTTTTGCCTTTTGAAGCTTTGTTAACAACTAATTTCTATAAGACTCATATTTTTTCCTAAAGTCTCTTCTTTTCATTTGAACATAAACACTAAACTTACTACTTTCAATATTTTTATTTTCAAAACTAGTCGTATTCCAAGTAACCGTGTGCAAATTTTATATGTTGAAAAGAAAAGTAAGATAAGGAAGAATTTAGAATCGGTATTGATCAGAAACACGAAAGTTGTGAATTGGAAAAACAGTTGGTATTCATTGCGAGGGTGGAGGAAAATTAAATGCGTTGAATTCAATGAACTGTGTTATTGAGTTTATTAACAATATTAGTGATTAGTATCTTTTGTCTTGGTCTTTTATTGTAGGAATGATAAGACATACTGTAACAAAATTGTTACTGAAGTACGGCTGCTTGTAGATTTGCTACGACAATTGAAAAGATAATAACAATAAAGTATCATTAACTAAGTCATTAACTAAATATCAGAATGTGTTTCTTATAAGAGGAGAAGGTAAATATGAAATAACGATTGCTCTAAGATAGCAAACTTTAAAAATATAAGGTTTATGCATCCGTACGGAAGGGAGAATGCCACTGTAAGTATTTTTACTGCTTGCTCCGAGGCCTTACTGTATACATATGACATGCAAGGAAAATAATGTTAATCAAATAAATGATGATATTATACAATATTATAAAATTTATTGCTAACAATAACATAACTGAATTACAAAAGATGACAAATAAACAGTAGACTAAATGAAGTGAAATGACAAAACAGCCATAGAAAAATAAGTTTCATGAATGCATCTTATCACCAAAAAAAGATAAGCGTATTTAGGCATTTTTCCCCCATCATTTAGTCTATACCTAATTAGATTTTTTTTTAATGCTTTTTGCAAGATTGACATAAATGACTCAGTTTTTAATTACTTCAGCACAAAGTTGACATTTTACCATATCCTCCACTACATCTTCCTCGCAAATGAAGTAGAACCATGTTGCAGTTTCACCCAAAACTGAAGAAACAGCTGACGAAATTTGCAGTTGCTTCTTAGACTTCTTACGCCTAGTGCCATTAGAGTTTTTTGCGAGTGCTCCCATTTTTTTATTTTTCTATTCTTGAAGTTTTAATTTATACGGACTTGAAGTAGTTCAGCTTTTTGCTGGGGTTTCTTCAGTCGTTTAGCTGTTTAGGAGCGGGACGTAAAACTGGGCTTATTCCTGTACCTGGAAAATGCCTATCACAGAATGGTTTCTAAAATCGCACAAGTGCGATTTAAGAGACGGCGCCATTTTGAGAAAAGTGTTTTCTCGTATCTCTTACAAGAGAATAATAACCAATCTAAGATCTCGAATAAGTTTCATACAAGTATATTTAACAGTCTGACATTGTGATATGAAAATATTCCAGCTTACCTCAGTCCCAAAACGTTACAAAAACTATGAAAATATTAAAGGAAAATGCAGTAAAGGAGGCACAGTACAAACAGCAAGTGAACTACAACAATCAAACTACAGTGGAATCACGGGAGCTCAATGTACTTTACTTTTCACCAAAGAGATTGCTATAATCGCCATTTATAAATTGGTAAACATGACAGGTGCGATTTGGGAAACGCTGCGATTTCAGCAACTTTCCCTTATACATTAAATTGCAATATTTATAAGTTGATATTAATAAGGAATATTTGATCTCATGTGTTCACATTATTTATTAAAACTAAATAAGCATATTCTTTTTTTATTATTAACTGCTACTTTGGTTGCCAAACAATACTAGCTTAGCTGTTATAATTGTTAACAGTTTTGCTATCTTAGCAAATGATAGTGAAGCATCGTCTTTGTATTGTGCTTGTCGCATGATTCAGGAAGGATTCAATCAATAATAGATTTTTCTATTGTTTTCCTAAGAAGGAACTGAGAACGAATGAAGTTACTAGAGGTCATGTTTGACTGTCTGCCATGCGAGAATGGAAGAAGTGATACTGAAGAAGTTTGAAATCTTTATCATTATTATTCTACTGATCTTCCGTAGTAGCCACTATGAAATCCGAAGTAACCTATGGAGCTCATTTTTTTTATTGCCTTTTAAAAGTAGTTCTGATGTTTCTGAGGCCTAGTGTGGACTTCGTTGTCTCCGTTGCAATCCGTAGATCTTGCTTTTAAATACATAAGCTTCGTAAGCTATAAATCATTTATAACTTAAAATCGTAAGCCATACATTTAAATGCGGAAGTGATGGCGTACAGGCAAAACATGCTCCTTGATTGTAAAATTCAAAAAAAGCATTTAAACTTATAGTAGACTGGCAGCAGCCACCTTCAAGCATTTTTTGCCTTGCCAGACCAAAAGTAAATGAGTTATAATCATAATATTTCGCATTCACATTTCCTGAACGTTTATGTAGGTGAAAAAAAAATTGGCATGACTGTGTATCCGTAAGTGTGAGTAAAAGCAATGTTTAAAATACTTTACAAAATGGCATCTGTTCTAACCTGCATTGATAAGACGCCACAAGGCCTAGGGTAAGACGCCACTGCAAGGGTAAAATGCATAGATGATTATATATTCCACCCATTCCTTAATAACAGTGCTCTTACCATATTTTCGTTGTTTTTAACCAAATAATAACTAGATCGCAATCAGAAAGATATCGTCGTGTTCACTGCGCTGTGAATAAAATTAACGTATATACGGTTGTGTTGTCTATCAGTCAGAAAAAAATTATAGCAAATACCCCAAACGGCATCCCCCCCCCCCCCCCAATCTACCCTATATCAACACTAGTTAAAACCGTATGAAACTTAGTAACAAAAAGAAAATATAAAGAAAATAACATAACAATATCCAAACTATTGCTAGTTTGGTTAGTTTAAATTGTTTGGTTAAAAAAATATATGGATTATGTGTAATAGAGTAGGCAGAAATAAATGTAAATGTAATAGAAACAATATATGATTGAAAATTGGAAATGAATAAAGACCGCGTCATCTTGTGGCGAAGGATTTACACTGCGTTAATTGTCATTATTAATCTTGTAGTAATATGATCGTCTTAAATTCAGTTGCGTAAAATAAATTAATAAATCAGTTACTGAAAATAATCAATTTATTAAGCTTTCATTAATAGTATGAGCAGATTAGATAAATGAATTGAAAACAATTGCAATATTTCTCGGAAAACTAATTGATAACGAATAGTAGCCTCTAAAACCCGAATCGAATTTGGAATTTGGTCAAAAATTCTTAATTAATTAATCGATTACTATAACGTCCAAAATAAATCTTTATGAGCAGACCTTAACTTTTTATATTGTCCAATTTGAGTTGTAAATCTAATCTAATCTAACTTAATTTTATTAAGAATGAAATTTACGTGAGCGACGATGTTTATACGAGGACTTATGAATAATACGTAGATCTTTTGAAAATTTGGTTTTTCAGATAAATACATCTTTTTAATTCTTCTTCCAAAACTGGAATAAATCTTGAATTGAAATCCCTTTTTAAGAGTAACTTTCAGAACTGTGGCTGTTAAGATATCAACTCTAATAAAAAAAGAAAGAAAAGCGCTAAGAAAATAGAGACGTAAGAGGCTAAGATTCGGAACATGCTTCTTCGTACTTTAGTTATGGCGCCAAGAAATTACTAAAAAGGAATAACGCTAAGAAAATAATTTCCGCTTCAGAACGATCTAATTTATAAGCGTTAGCAGTGTTATAATGCAGAAAAAAAAAGAAATAGGAATAACTTAATGTGGGGCCAAATATCAGGTTGGAGTCTTTAATTAAGCCACATCCGTCCTCCATGATGGAACAGGTGCGGATCGCCAGTCGAAGGTTGGCCGGGTGCCGGCATCATGCTTGTTGGTTTAGCCCAGTGTCCGAGCGTGATCGCCACTTAACACCTGGGTCACTCGGCCGCACGCTCTCCGTATAGAACTCTACCTGTAACGAAGTCTGAGTATGGCGCGTGTCTTGTTAAACCCCTTCCATTCTCTCTTATTGATTACGATTTAAATGCAAAATAAGTTTTTTTTTTTCCTCTTAGTTTTTTACAATTCATTGTAACTGATAAAAGATACAAAAAAAAAATATATTTACAATTTTATATTTAATTTTTCTTGTATAACTTTCAAAAAAATCTGCGATCCAAGTATTAAAATCCATAGAATTATATTTACAATTTTATTTTTAATTCTTTGGATTTTAATACTTGGATCACAGATTTTTTTTAACGTTATTTATCGTGATTAGGTAATATTAACTTTTTTTGTTTAACATTAGTGATTAACGTTTTTCATTTGATTTTAAATTTTTCATTTAAATATGTAAAAAAAAAGTTCAACAAATTGCTGAATTTTTTTTTTTCGGTAAAGTTAAAAAGTTTTAGAAAATGATATGAGAAATTTATTGGAAAAAAAAAAAAAATCGGAAGTGATTAAACAATAGTAGCGAAAATCCTTAAATCGAAATTTCCATTAAGCAACACCTTTTAAAAAGCATTTCTGTATCTTCAACGAACTAAAAAAAAAAAGATATTTCCGTCTACTCTGAGGAAAGCTCTGGGATGTGCGAAGGGATTGGAATATAATCCATTTGAACTACAATCGAGTACCAGTTATCCCATCTAAATTGGACAGATAAATGATCAATTCCAGAAATAATCCCGGAAAATAAGGATGCAGGATATAGAGGTATTGAAAGAAACCTTTAAAAATACAATAGTAGTATGCAAGCTGTCTAAAAGCACGGTGTTCTATTCTGATACGAAAGCCAACCTCGTACTGTAAATGGGAATTCATTCAACGATTTCAATACATCACTCAACAACTGGCACTCGTTTTTTGATTCTTTCCTCAATGACTTTTGGTCCTTTTCAATAAATCGCAACCCACGATTATTCATGGTTAGTTTAGAGTGATGGTAATGTGGCTTAGTCTCAGTGTGTGATACTGTTTCTTTGTATATCTATTTAGATGCAATACGCCTATTACTGAATATAACATTGTCTTCAAGAATACTGGTTCTTAACTTTTTACCTTGATGAGAAATGGATACTATGGGATAATCGGCGTCTTTTGGGAACAATGACCTGATCGGGTATGGCCCCGAAACACACCCCGAAGCCCGTTCTCCATCTCGACGATGATTACTGTTTGATAGTCCATAACTGGTGTGATTCACTTCTCCTCTTGCCACCAGGTTATACAATAACAGCGGATAAGTATTGTAACGAACTTCTGCACAGAAAATTTTCTACCAAACAGCGGCATTAGTCAATCGTCATGGGCCCTTACTTCTCCATGATAACGCGAGAACCCCCTCCATTCATTGCACGCTAGACGATCCAGAAGTTGCACCAGTTGAGTTACGAACCCTTATCTCATCCGCCTCTGTTCCTTACGGATCATCACTTCGTCAAGCACCTGGACACTTGTTCATTAACCAATCAGCTGAAATCACATTTCAAGAGTTTGTCGCGTTTCATAGCTCAAGTGCGAGATGGGCCACATTGAAAATGTTTTGCCAAATCCAATACAAAGTAAAACAATGGATATATAAAACTAAAAAAAAAAGTTTATTTTTGAATCATTAAATATATTCTATGTACACAATACATTTAATTATATTGGACTTCAATGCAGTTCTGTTGGTGATAGTGTTAGCCGGTGAGAACCAAAAACTTCTTTATTCTGTTACGAAATGAAGTCAAACTGCTGTTCAAAATGTGTGTTTCCTATAATCAAAATTGACAGTAAATGTTGATTAGGTCAGATTTAGTTATTTTATCTTTGAATATGTCTTCTCATGTAGATAGGTTGTGCCAAATGCTGAAATCAATCTCTGAACAAAAGATTTTAAAGAATTGTACATTCGTCTAAACGCAGTTATAAAAGTCAGTTAAATTTCCCTCTTTGTATTTGTCTTTGAAAATGTCCATTGGTCTGCAGGTCCATTACTTCCAGTTTTCTTCGAGGTCAGAATAACACTGTTGAAAATGTATGCTCAGATCACTAATTATGTCTTGAGGAAATTTGAGCAGAAATGGAAAGTTCGCTTCTTGATAAACGTTTTACAGCAGCTAAAGTGATCAAAGCTTTATCACTTGGAATTGAAGAAAACTCAATTTATGTCGAAATGCTTTCACAGCAGAGTAATTGTCGCATGTAAGCGCAGTTTCACCTTGCAATATAAGATTGAGTTTATTTAGAAAAGTCCTCAAGTCTTCTAAAAGAGCTAGTTACCACAATCATTCACTGTTTTTGCAAATAGTGACGGGTGCCGATTTTTCTCGTTCAGAAAAAGTTTAATCTTATTCTTAATTTCAAAAAATTGCGAGATAACTTTACCGCTTCCAAGTCGTCCCACCTCATTGCTATATGGTAAGGCAAGTCGTCTACTCAGATCCTATTTCTCTCAAAAATACTCGGAAATGACTATGATTAAAGTGCAGGAGCTCCAAATAAGTTTCCAAAAATGTGATCATTCATAATTTTATGAAGTGGTGATACCAAAATGTTAAATATTTTTGAGGACTTTTTATATATAGAATGTAATCCTTGGGGTTGTTTGCTAACTTGTTTGCTAAGAATTTGTTTGTTAACTTTATTTATGTTTTATTAAAGCCGTGATAATGACAAACGAATTTCTGCATTTACTTTTAAATTACACAATCTGTCTACTACAAACAGTACAGATTTTCGATTTTCTGACAAAGTTGCTTAAGTTACTAGATAAGCTAAAATGATTATCGATTGTCACCTGTTTCGTTTCTTACACTTTTCTATGGGATCTTCATGCATTAATTTCTCGACAACGACATCCGCAGAAAAAATTCAAATAAAAAGGTTATCGCCTATTTTTCTTGAACAAATATGCCAAGTTTCAAGAACATTCGTTGCAAAAATGATAATCGCACTACAGTTCCTGATCTACTACAAAGGTATAATATCGTAAATGAATACGTCCTAATATGTACATTAAGGATGGATGGATGCATGCGTATGATGCCTTAGAGTTGAGATGGCGCCCAGATCAGCCTCAAATTTCAGTTCAATTATTCAATAAAATAAAAATAAAATAAATTTTTGCATCATTGCAAAAAAAATAATGAATAAAAGTTTTCGGGATCCCTCTAGAAGCGGAACTCGAATCAAATGCTCTTTCTTTCTATAAAGGGGCTCTAGGTGCATGTGTAGAGCATCTCACGAAGTAAGGCCTTTCCAGAAGATGTTACCTAAGATGCTACTGGCTTCGTCATCAAAACTTCTCTTGGAATTCTGACAGCACGAATTTGGGGGAGAAGGCGGATTTATCATCAAAAAAAAATATTTGCTTTTATGAGAAGTTACAGTTTTTAGATTTCTGCTGTTAAGAATTTTTTTTATTTACGTTCCTTTTTTTTTTTTAATTTAGGAAGAGATTTAATTCTCGGTGTTTTCGTCAGCATAAGTCAAGATGATTAATGTGATGAAATCTATTCATTCAAATGTTTCAAGGTTTTTTTTTAAATGAACAACAAAAACGTGATGTTTTTTTATGAAATTACAGGATGGAACATAACTGATTGCATGATTTGAATGAATTATTTCATTTCCAAAGCTGCAAATGTAACCTTGAGTTGCTCATTAACACTCTTTATCGTCTCACATTCCGTATGGAAGTAATTCATACGTTTTTAGTCTTACGTAATAATCGCATTACCTTCTTGTAATTTAATTTATGTTGATTACAAAATGAAGTCGTGTTTTCAAGAACTTAGGAAATGTATTGATCTACTACAATATAATAGTTATTAGTAGAATAATAGTGAAATAATTAAGTAGTGCAAATTTCTGATTGTAAGGCCATCAGTCCAGTTATTCGGATTGATGCTTTCATTGAAGATCTTGTAGGATTGTTCGTCGCGACGGAGAATCACAAAATGTGATTGTAACAGAAAGGTTTGCCAAGTAACCTACAAAATTATCGATGCCCATAAATCATTTTTCTTAACTACGCTGTCATTACTTTTGATTTTTTTTTTTTTAATTTTTTGTTTTGTTTTTGGAAAGTATTCAAAGAGTCTTAACTCCACGTAAGAGAATTTATATCAAACTAACAGGAAATGGTACAAAAAGACATACTGTAAAATTGAATAGCGCATGGATATGAATTCGCAGTCCTAGCAGATATATTCCTTGAAATAGGCTTATTATTTTTACTCCGAACATTTGTTTTAATTTCTACTTTTTTATATTTCTGAAGTAAATTTATTTTCATATAGGCACATGCCGGGATAATAATGATCAGTTATTTTAAAATAGAATATGGCTAGCTTTGCAAAAAAAAAAAAAAAATTAAAACTTTCAACAACCACTGATAGGATAATGATTTTCTTAAAATATATTACGCAAAAAATATGTAAAACTTAGCGTTTGAATATCTCCAATTGAGATTCGCCGTATTTCTAATTTCAACCATCTTTCCTGTAAATAAGCCATCTTATCCTACTTTATTCTTGAAGTTAAGGCAGGAGGATGCAAATATCCATCAAAACTGTAGAATATTTATTATTGGCTTAGAAAATGTAGGAGAGCGTGTCCAATTTTTACCTAAAGATAGATATTATTTCGTAAAATGGTTGAGATCACAATTTTTAATATATGTTTGTTACTCTTAAGAATTTTAGATAAATTTAGTTATACTTTTAGTCGTTATATTTTCTCATTAAATTGGTATTTTTTTTTTTAGAATAATGTTGCTGAGGGATACTACTCAATATATCACTTGTAAATACATTGTTAAACTTTTCAAATAACACAAGAAATAATATTTTACTTTACTTCAAAAACTCCTACCCGATATTTCGTCCTAATTTAACATTACGGACTTACTCATGGTTTATAAATACAAATACAAATGAAAAGAAGATTCTAAATTTAACAAAATAAAATATTCAACAACTGAAAAACATCAAAACCGTGTAAACCAAACTCAAACCTTTGTTAAAAAACAAAGTTAAATAATAATAATAACATCAAACCTTTGTTAAAAATACAATAATGTTAAATAATAACAACAATAAAAACGAAATAACATGTACAATAAATTGAAATCGGAAAGATAATTTCATTATACTACAATTTCATTATACTATAATTTCTTTATATCATAATTTCTTTCATTACTTTAATTTCACAATTTCTTTTATTCTTTTATTTTCCATTAATGATTTTCTAAAAATCCCTAACGATATACCACTTACCTTTAGGGATTTATCTCTATTAAAACAATAACAACTATTTATCAGACAGGATTCTAATATAAATCTTTTACTTTCGTCTTGAATATCAAATGCTATGTTCACAATGGGGTCGGGATTGTGTCCATATGTGAGACAGTGGTTTGCCCACTCTGAAATATTCTTGTTGTTTCCCTTATACGCTCGTATGTGTTCTTCTAATCGTTCCTTCATTGCCCTGCCCGTGCTCCCTATGTATATCCCCTGACAATCTCTGCATTGCAAAACATAAACCACCCCCATCCTATGTAAAAGTTTTTCATATCTTCCGTATTTCTTAAACAAACTATTACTTTTGAAATACATTATGTTTACTTCATTATCTTTGCAAACATTTTTAACACAGCTATTAACATTGGTCCCTATAGGTAATTTTATACATTATCTATACTTTATAATGTCCTTGTTCTTCCTCTGGAAATTCCTCTTCCTGAAAAATTCTTTAAATGTCTTTAGAATAAATTCCTCAGGGTACTCATTCATTATCAATCTGTTTTTAAGATCCTGAATCTTCCTGTGCCAAAGTTTTTTATCATCTGTGTAACACGTTATTCTTCTTAGGTTGTTGAAAATTATTGTTCTTTTTGTGGATGACATTCTTGTAATTTGGAGAGGAACCAACAGACAGTTCAAGAGATTTTTAAATTTCATAAACAACATACACAAAGATATAAAATTTAAAATGGAAGAAGAAGTAAAGAATAAAATTGCTTTTTTAGACATCTGTATCAAGAATACTACATCAGGTCTAACATATGAACATTTTAGGAAAGATTATCAAAGCAACCATATCTTGAATTTTGAATCAAACCTTCGGACATCCACAAAAAGAACAATAATTTTCAACAACCTAAGAAGAATAACGTGTTACACAGATGATAAAAAACTTTGGCACAGGAAGATTCAGGATCTTAAAAACAGATTGATAATGAATGAGTACCCTGAGGAATTTATTCTAAAGACATTTAAAGAATTTTTCAGGAAGAGGAATTTCCAGAGGAAGAACAAGGACATTATAAAGTATAGATAATGTATAAAATTACCTATAGGGACCAATGTTAATAGCTGTGTTAAAAATGTTTGCAAAGATAATGAAGTAAACATAATGTATTTCAAAAGTAATAGTTTGTTTAAGAAATACGGAAGATATGAAAAACTTTTACATAGGATGGGGGTGGTTTATGTTTTGCAATGCAGAGATTGTCAGGGGATATACATAGGGAGCACGGGCAGGGCAATGAAGGAACGATTAGAAGAACACATACGAGCATATAAGGGAAACAACAAGAATATTTCAGAGTGGGCAAACCACTGTCTCACATATGGACACAATCCCGACCCCATTGTGAACATAGCATTTGATATTCAAGACGAAAGTAAAAGATTTATATTAGAATCCTGTCTGATAAATAGTTGTTATTGTTTTAATAGAGATAAATCCCTAAAGGTAAGTGGTATATCGTTAGGGATTTTTAGAAAATCATTAATGGAAAATAAAAGAATAAAAGAAATTGTGAAATTAAAGTAATGAAAGAAATTATGATATAAAGAAATTATAGTATAATGAAATTGTAGTATAATGAAATTATCTTTCCGATTTCAATTTATTGTACATGTTATTTCGTTTTTATTGTTGTTATTATTTAACATTATTGTATTTTTAACAAAGGTTCGATGTTATTATTATTATTTAACTTTATTTGTTTTTTAACAAAGGTTTGAGTTTGGTTTACACGGTTTTGATGTTTTTCAGTTGTTGAATATTTTATTTTGTTAAATTTAGAATCTTCTTTTCATTTGTATTTGTATTTATAAACCATGAGTAAGTCCGTAATGTTAAATTAGGACGAAATATCGGGTAGGAGTTTTTGAAGTAAAGTAAAAATATTATTTCTTGTGTTATTTGAAGATTTATGATACAGGAGTATTTGAACATTGTTAAACTATTCTCGAGTGATTATTTTAACGCAAACTGAAACTAAATATTTAAAATTATTGTTATAAATTTGTTTTGTTGTTGTTTTATTATTAATTTTCAGTTTCTTAAGAGAACATTTTCGATATTTTTCAATGTTTAAAACGTTCTTATGTTTTGAATTTTTTAAAAATTCATTCATGTTATTAGTAGGGAAAAATCAATAAATTGGACATCTCTTAACTTTTCTCATTGTTATAATAAAAAATTCATTGAGAAATTACGTACTTAATAATGATTTTTAGAATAAATTTCTAAACTTTCATCCAACTTTTTTTTTTTTTCTTTTTTTTTTTTTTAAAGATATCGTTTAGAAAACTATAGCTCTTAGAAAGGTATTTAATCGGAAGCATCAGAGGTCAGCAATACCAAGGCAGCTCCTCTTCTTCGGAGAAGGTCATTTAGTAAGAGTTGGGCAACCTTGGACTGGAATAGATTTTTATTTCTTGTGAAGCACGATCTTCTCGGGTCTTGCCCGCCCTTCCTCTTTCTTCTTCAATTCGAGGCCTTTTTCTCGGTTTTGGAGGACCATTTCCCGTGAATTGCGTTCGTCATCAGTGGCTCCCCCCACGCGGAGAGAATCCTCGCAGGTGGACGGTACTGTTCCTCTCAGGTGTTAAGAATGCGGACCTCAATGGTATACATCTATAATTACTACCGATGTTGTGATTCCTCTTGTTGTTCTGGGCTCGCCACGATCACGGTTCACCTCTCATAAATCTCGCTCTACGAGTGATACATCATTGTCACACAACACGTTCTCCTGCCACAAGATAATCTTACATAATTCTGAAATCCACACATTGAAAATCACACTGGCGTTAATACTGCAGAGATGTACATTGCAATCTACCTTTGATATTTCTGATATTAATAATCCAGAAGCAGCTTCAGGAAGATACTCAAAGTAAATTATTGTAGTACTGTAATTAATTAATTCTAATTTTAAAACCCCGAATACTTTTTTTAAGGCTTTTGGAGCTTTCTGAAATGTATTTGCTTGAAAGAAAGACAGTAGCTTTAATAACTGTATGTTGAGACATCCAAATCTTTAAGCTGTTCTTTCTTCATCTAAGATAAGAAGACATTACGAATATGTTTTCAGAGCAAGTGACATTTATTTCTCTAGATCGCATTATCTTTTCTCTCTCTCTCTCTCTCTCTCTCTTCTTGCCCTAATTTCGAAGTACTTAGATACGAAAGACCTGCCCTGTGATCCGAAAAGAAGTAAAAAGGACGCAGAATTGAAGATGGCGATCTGCTTCTTTGTTTTATTTTTAATTTTTCATCTTTTTTTTTTTTGATTTTGATGTGAGGAAATCAAACTCAAAAAAAGTCTTGGCTTTTTTAACAAAACCATTCATTAGTTTGGGTTATTGTATTTTTGAATAATAATGCAATTTATGTACATATTTAAGAAAACCTCGTGATATACATCTTATTATTATTACTACTTTGCATACATTTAAAAATTGTTTTTATCTCATAAATTTTCCCCTAAGAAAAACATAGAAATCTCATTCTATAATGCAGGGCTTTATTCTATTTTTTAAAAAAAATTATTTAAAATTTAGTTGAACAGTTGTGGATAAAAATAGAATAATTATTCGTTTTTGAAAGCGTGGTTTAAATAGGTGTTAAATCAGCGTAATTATTAACTTTTATTGGTGCAAACGGAAATATTTTATGATTCTGAACACGAAACTGTTCTTTGCAGGGATTGCCAGCACCTCTTTTCTTCAAGATTATTACCAGTGTAGGAGATACATAACGGCACTCATTGCTAATTAGGTTTAATTAATTTAGTTAATTTTATTGTTTTGATTTTATTTTTATTTATTTATTTATTTATTTATTTAGACATCTGTAAATTACATTACTTAACATTTACTTGTTACTTAGAATATTACTTGTTAGAATATTTGCTTGTTGCTTTTTCCAACACTCAGAATATGATGTGCTTTAAAACATTGCATTTTTTTAAATATCACTTCAAAGTGAAATTTCATTGAATCGATGAAATACTATGTGATTTAAACTTTTAAACATTTCTAAATATATTTGCAGTTTCGAAAACATAATGGTTTTGCCTCAGTTGATTACAAGTTAATTGATCATATTTTCAGTTCAACCATATTTAAATAGTTTTTAACTTTTTAATTATATTAAAAACATAACTGTGTTTTGTTAGTTGCAGTCAGTCGAATTGCATAATGTAAAACGCTTTCGACGCAGATGCTTTAGATCTGCTGAAATTAATGAACAAGTTATATAATTTTCAAGTTCCATTTTAGTCTACTGCCCATAAGATTCACATATCTATTCACAGCTCCAATTAATAGTCAATCTTTGTCAGATTTGTCAATTATAATTTTGTGGTTCGTTAGATATTCATTTGATATATCACAGTTTTGAGTTGTTAAGTTCAGATTTCATTAAACTTATTGGAATGTGATAAAAAGACCTGGAAATCCCTTAGGAAATGCAAAAAAAAAACCTCATGTTTAGACATTAGAAAGTGCCTGAATGGATTTGAATTCTTGCGTCTTTTTCTGGGTAGCAAAGTTACTTAATAAATCTCAACTATAAACTCATTATCAACTTCTTTTACGAATAAGACTGTTCTTGTGTTTTTATCTTAAAAATAAAATGAAAATTCTCATCAACAGTGACAGCATGTGTAGGTGCAGATACAGGTTCCGTCTTAATTCAGCGAGGTCTGTCGCCGCCGATAACCGATCGATCGATGGATACCGTGGGTGTTGTCAACCGTCGCAAAGGCACTTGGGCTTCCGTTCGATTTTCTTGTGTTCAGTGAACAATAAAGTGGTCTTTTGGCTTTTGCCACTGAACTGAAAAATGCACGTGAGCTCCTAAGAGGCACGGAATCCATTTCCTCCTCCGTGCGTAGGAGAGAAGGCGACAGAACAAACAAACAAACAAGACTCAAGGACAAATAAGTCAACAAAAAAAGAAAGAAACCCCTCAGAATATAGAAAATAAAAAAGACACGGAGTAGCTGTACAGGACGATCCGTAAATTGAGGGACCTAATTTCTGGAGTCATTGTGACTTGAAAAGTTCACAATAAAACATGTCGGATTCTAAATATTTACGGAGTTAAAGCAGTTTGAAGTTTAAGAAAAAGAAAAGTATGTAATTAGAAAATGTGAAACAAAACAATGCCAAATAGCAACAAAAGAAAAAAAATTTTCTCCATTTATAGATATTTTCTAGATATGAAAAATTTCTCAACAGAAGACTAGATTTTGAAAAATTACCATCTTTGAAAGAAAGATGATTTTCTCCGATCGTATGCGAACATTCTTTTACCTGGTGTAATTCTTCGTGGTTGTCTTTGATGAGATCTGCAACGTTCAAGAAGCGATAAAGTCTTGCATCTCGTATTTGTATAAAGAGACCCCAAAGATTAAATTGAAATAGATTTCTCTAAAACATGATAATGATAATGAAAATAACTGTTGGGAATCGAATACAAGAGTGTATGTAGGATATTACTTCGGATTGGGCCAAGTTAGGAAGCCTATCTCCGATAGCCAAAGAAAAGACAACAATGATGTTTTCAGAATTTTGGAGGAGTTCATAAGCTTTTCTCAAGCGGCCATCCAACCAAAAAAAGACGAAAGAAAATGAGGCTTACTTGAAATGTGTGTTGAGATTTCGGTGGAAGGAACCAGGACCTCTTGGCCTTCCACATATGCTTAAAAGCTTTTTTTATTCATAATTATTTAACAACTGGTCCTTTTAGTTATCCTCTGTGCTCCTGTAACGTCCTGTAGAAATTTATTCATAGTTGATTCAGTGTTTTATCGGGTTAAAAATATATTTATGTAAAGACTCTTAATGTAAATTGGATAAACTTTCATATAGTCAGAGGTTTTGGGCGCAAAACAAGATAACTAACATTTTTCTCTAAAACGATAATCAATAGTGTATAATGTAAAATTCTGCAATTTTTCATAGATTTCACAAGTTTTGCAATAATTCAAATACAGGGACTGACTGGAATTTGTTTTTCTTCTTGCTCTGGGACAGTTAGCCTCCTCTGATGTTTGAGGTTTCCTAATAAGTACTGGCTGCGCACTTATCCCAGTGTAACAGCTATCCATGGTCAGTCACGGTAACTCTTCCCGATAAAATAAACTGCTAATCTCTCTTTGGTGCTTTTAGGAACTTGTGAAATCTGCTGAAAGTTGTTCATTACGAAATAGCTTAAGTAAATCATGTTCTATTAAAATATCTGTTGCCATATTTTCCCTTGACGATTGTTCTTCCATTAGACACTTTTGTGTGAATAGCAAGTCGCAGCTTTGAACATTCACTATTGACTTAAAGTTTACAAGTACAGTATTGACTATTTATTGGCTGAGAAATGCCTACATATAAACTATGTAAAAAAAAAAAAAATTCGTCTCAATAAACAGATGAATTCAACAATCTCTATTAATTGCATGTGCAAGGAAGGTCAGAATAAAAAATTAGTACGTTTTTAATATTAATTTGCGTTCTAATACGTACGTTTTCTTTTACTTGTACGAATTATCCAAACAAAATCCTACATTCATTTTTAAGCCTACTTTACTTAAAAAAAAAAAAAAAAAAAAACCGAACTCGTAAAATTTATCAGTATTTACATGTGTGTTTGTATTGCCTTTCTTTTGTGTGAATGATCCCGTAATAATTATTGAATCGGTAAATTCTAATGTTCTTGGAACTTGGTACATTTGAAGTATAGAAACAATAAATTTCTATCGATATTAGATGGAATCTAGGCAACAGGAGGTTTTTCTAAGATCTGGCGTTCGAAGATGTCAGGTTTGTTGTTTTGTTGGATGCCATGAGATCGAAACTGAATTGTCCAATATTTGGGGCATTGTACAATCTAAAATCTCTTGTGATTGAAAATAATTAATTTAAGCAACATAAATTCTTGTTTTTTATTTTCTTGCTTTTAGTTTTTGAGGGGTCACTGTCTCCATCTTGTATTCATAAATAAATAATGTGGCTTTAATTATTTTTTTAAGAAAGAATTCAAGCACTTACAAGATACTAGATTGTGCTCGGAAGATATTATTAACTTTAAAATACACTGAGATATCAGAGAACTTCTAAAATTATAATTTTTAAATTTAAATGTCTCATGTTAAACATAAGAATAAACAGTCTTATTTGACTTTAATAACTGCATTTATATTATTTGTGAAAAACAGTTGTAAAATCTACAAAATTTATTAAAAAATATACTTCATTAAATTTTGTTTGTTGAAAAAGAAAATCATTATTATCAATTTATGAAATCATCTTATTTTCTTTTGATATTTGATTTTTGTCTTGTTTTATTTTTCAATGTTAGACTTGGACAAATCGGAATATCAGTTACCACAAGATATACTGCGAAGGACAAAAAGTACCAAGCTCTTACGTTGTTAAAAGGTAAGGGCAACTTTTGATTTTTACTTAATTATTTGGCTACTTTAACATTATAACAAATAACATAATTTAGTAAATTTTAGATTGGTAAGAATTGATTAATTTATTAAATCATATAACCTATGTCCATCATTGGATTTCGTACATTTTTTACCTCATCAAAAGAATTAATGTACTTTGTACTCTTAGACATCTTACTTTATTTTGATTAGGTGTTGCTTTGAACTCAATATATTTTAAACTAGCAGCAAAGCCTGTCGGACGACAGGCATAAAAAAATCTGAAAAATCATTTTATTATCAACTATCAACTATAAAGTAAATATCTACTTATAAACTATATTTTGTAAAAACAGCATCTGATCCTTTTATCAGATGTCCTTGATCTATTCAGTCAAGATTTTAATTTTAACGTCGCAAGCACGACGTGCTCGAGAAATAGCAACATATAACTGTCCATGACTAAAAACGGGCTCTGGTAAATAAATACCAACCATACCTAAAGTTAGTCCTTGTAAATAAATTTTACTAAAAGTAAGAATGGAATAATTATTATTTTGGACCCATAACGCCAAAAGGAATTTAAAACTCACCTTTGTAATCTAAATACTGCTGCGCTAACTTGTGAACGAAGCTTCTACGGCAAAAATGGTTTTGAGTTTCGAAATCAGCGTAAACAACTGAGTAAATATGCCAAATTTCATTAAAATGGATGCAGTGGTAACAAAATTATTTGGTTTTGAACGTATGTTTTGTTAGAATTTCAGTTGTCTAGATCAGTTCCCAAGAATAAAATTTCATCGAAACAACATGGAATTACAAAATGAATTAATATTTTCATCCAATTTGAGTACCCTTGATTCAATGGTACCATTGAGAACCCTTGGATCTATCTTAATAGCTTAATTATATCGAGTTACAGACAGACAGATTAACTTAGCCAATTACATAAGTTGATGATAATATTTGATTCGATTGATGATTTGATTTGAATTTTTTTTTTTTTTTTTTTTTTTTTTAATGTTTATAAGACTTATTTAGGTGTACTTATTACCTGTACACCTGTAATATAGGTTCTGAGAGTTTAATCTAAAGGATCATTTTCCACCCAAAAAGGAAAACGAAATACCAACCATATTTAAAGTTTATCCTTGTAAATAAATTTTACTAAAAATAAGAATGCAATAATTATTATTTTTGACTCATACCGCCGAAAGGCATTTAAAACTCATCTTTGTATAATTTAAATACTGCGCTAACTTGTGAAGGAAGCTTCTACGGCAAAATGATTTTGAGTTTCAAAATCAGCGTAAAAAACTGAGTAAGTATCCCAAATTACATTAAAATGGGTGCAGTGCTAACAAAATTATTTGGTTTTGAACTAATGTTTTCTTAGAATTTCAGTTGTCTAGGTCAGTTTCCAAGGATAAAATTTCATGGAAACAACATGGAATAACAAAATGAACTAATATTTCATGCAATTTGAGTACCCTTGATTCAATGGTACCATTGAGAACCTTGGATCTATCTTAATAGCTTAATTATATTGAGTTACAGACAGACAGACAGACGAACTTAGCCAATTATATAAGTTGATTGATGATATATTGTAAATTTATTGTAAGTGTTTTAAATAATTCAGGAAAAAAAAAAACAAAAAAAAAAAAAAGAACTCTAAATATAGACAACTCTGTAGCCTTACTGTGTGGAGAAACAACAACAAAAAGAAAACTGCAGTACTAGTTTAAATGAAATATTTATAAATTTTATGAAATCTAAAAATCTATTTCCTAACAAAGAAATGCCGTTAAGGACGGTTTACTGAAATGACATTTTGAAATGATGATATCCTTCCTTCTTTGTTATAAATGACAAAATTATTTCTTAATGTTTATGTTAATGAGAGGAATTTGTTGTCACGTACTTCCTTTAAAACAAAAATCTTCCTTTTCTTCTCCACAGCTATTTTTATTTCTTTCTGTAAACAATAATAATATTTTTATACGTTAATAACAATACTGTTTTTTTTTCATATGGATATGTACAGACACATAGCCAGGAGTGTGTGCTCGAGGGGCTAAAGCTTCTTCCGAAATCTAAACAAAAGAAAAATCTCTCTCACAGTTGAAATCAAATTAGCTAGTCATATCAATATAAAATTGTCGCCTCTTACCACATCCAGGGGAAGACAGTGCTGGTGCTATTCTAACTATGGCCCACCACTATATTGCACTTTTTCAAAAAATGAGCCCTCCACCACCCGAAAGAAAATCCTGGATACGTGCCTGAATATGTACATATGTTAATATTTTAATATTTTTTGCTGACTTTCATTTATGCAGTCATGAATGTAGCCCAACTCTTGTGGCTCTGCTTTTCCTTTAATTGTTAATTTATTCAAATAAATAAATTATTGAAAATAAATATGTTAGTGGATCTTCCATAGATGTACTAATACACTAACCATCTTCTGTAATTATTCTGATAAACAGAAGAAATTAGACATTATTTAAAGTAAATTTAAAAATTAAAGTTGGACATATTTCTTCATGAATTGTGATGAATACATTCTGCACTCGTAATATTCTATCTTGATGTTCCTCCGTTGTTTTAAAATTGCCTGGAGTTGATGTGTTGTGCAGTTGGCAACGTTTGAGAATAAGCAGATTAAATTAATAATGTTTCTCTTTAAAAAAAGAAAAAAACTCAAGTAACAATTTAAAAAAAGTTGACTTCAAGTAAAAATGTAGAAAGTAAGTCTAATTTCTAGTGATACTAGATGGCAAATCACAAGGAAGTGATTTCCAGCAATTTGGAAACAAATGTTTGTTGCTAATTATTTTAGATTAGCTAATTTATTTTGGACAGATGGAGGAGGAAGAAAGAGATTTCTTTCTCATAAAAAGGAATAAAAGTGTGCACTTGTCTTTGTAAGACAACAGCATTCGAAGGCTGTCCGACTTTAGCATCTAGAAAAGAAATAATTTGAAGCTTGGAAAATAACAATGAGTTTCTAAAATCAATTCTATTCGCAAAATCATTTATTAAATACTTAGAACCATTTGATTGACCTCTCACATAATTTTCTATCTTGATTTTTTTTTTTTTTTTTTTTACAATTAAAAATCGTTGAGAGACTTACATTTATTTACCAGATACGAAACCCTCCTAGAATAAAAGCCCATTAGGTGATTAATGAAGGCCCATTTTCCTCCGCCAGTCGACTTCCTACAGAGAGAGAGGAAGATTTTTCGACAGCCTCTTGGTTTTAAGATCACACTCCCGCCTTGCTTCCAAGATGATTACCACCTTGGATTAATGCAATGGGAGGAACCCGTAGACGCCAACACGAACGAACCCCTGCCGCGGAACAGCGCTTATCATTTCAGTCGCAACATTCGAAACACTTCTCCCATAGACCCACCAGCAAAAACACACGAACAACATGTAATCCGACAGCAACTTTTCAAGTGTTTTTAATTTCCTGCTAGGATTACATAAGTAGGAAGGTGTCAAGCCAAAGGCTTCGGAATTGGTATATGCCTTAAAGCAACAAAACTTGTTAATTTAATTCGTGTATCTTTGTGATTCTATTTGTTTGTGTAGTTCTGAAATTAAGTCGTTCGTTTAGGAAAAGTGCGTCACAACAAGAAGTGGAATTAACATTAAATTTGATCGAGTCATTTTTTGGTAAAATTTCTTAATTTTTTACCGAAAAACAAATGCTCTTATTTCCTATCCTTGAAGCGTCGGCAGTTTCAGATGTTTTAAATATCCCAGGACGTATTTTGTCTGGTGGCATGATGTCTTATCACATCAAAAGATCTCTTCCTGGTGATGAGATACCTAGAAGCACATTTGTCTTAGGAAACTTAGAAGATCTGAAGCTTTCTGAAGAAAGCTCTTAAATTGCCATAAAGTTTTTGAGTATAGAAAGTAAGAAAAAGTGATTAGAGAATTAGTTTAATAGTAACCATTCGATAAAGAGCTACTAAAATTAGTAAAACTTATTTGACTAATTATTAATGAGTTTATTTGATTATTTTTTTTTTTGTGTTTTGGAATTAGTTCAATAAATAAAATTTTAATTGATTTTTTTTCTCTCTCTCTCCCAAACGAAATTCTCTGTGCCTCTTCGAAAACAAACAGCATATTATCGGTTTTATTTGTGATTATAATAATATATAATAAAAGTTTGCTCATTCATGCTCCGAAAGTCCGCGATCCAAGGTAGTCCGAGTAGGATTTTGGAAATTTAAAACAAAGTTTGATGCTATCATAATTCAACAAGAAAAGTCAAACTTACTTAAACTTCTTAAAACCTTTTATTAAACCTTTTAGGCCGTCGAAACGTCGTCAAAGGTGAAGTTTATGGTTTAATAAAAGGTTTTAAGAAGTTCATGAAAGTTTGATGCTATTCGGTTTGGTAACTAGAAAAGTAAGAGTATGGAAAGAAAAAAGAAAGAAAAGTTTTTGCATGTCTTTGGCTACTTTTGGCAGTTTTTTTTCTGTTGAAATAGTAAGTAGATCTCTTCTGATCAATATTTAATATCTTTTATCGGTTTGTGGACGGCAAACAGATGCAGCCAATAGGACTTTCTTTGCACATTGAATGTGATGGCTACAATCCAGTAGGCAGAATACTGAACATCTAGATAATTAATCAAACTCAGTCTACTCTGAGTAGCTACTTATACTTGTATTAATATTCCACCAAGAAGCATTCGACCTCATTAAATTAATTCTTAATTTAATTCATTAGTTCTTAGATAGACCCTGGAAAATCTCTAGGAAGCATAACTCTTTTAAAATGAAAGAA
The DNA here is from genome assembly GCA_023159025.1 of Thereuonema tuberculata. Taxonomy (NCBI): domain Eukaryota; kingdom Metazoa; phylum Arthropoda; class Chilopoda; order Scutigeromorpha; family Scutigeridae; genus Thereuonema; species Thereuonema tuberculata. The sequence continues at coordinate 54,358,180 of JAFIDM010000001.1, read as the reverse complement.
AGCTCTTTCCTGCCTATTTTGAAAATCTACCTGAAATGCAAGATGCAATAAAATATGCAATAAATTGTTCATAAATATTTCATATTATATATTTTATTTATTTTATTTCTACACTGAATATTTCATTTTCATTTCATTTTCTATGATTTTTTTTTTTTTACTTATAGATCACAGGATGATTAGAAATTGTAATTGAATTGTAGTAGGATAAATAATATTTATCATAAATTGCAAATATGAATTGAATTTGAACAAGTTTAATTAAGTTATTCAAAGAAAAGAATAAGCTGCGTTTCAGCTGTCTAAATCTTTTTATTTTATTTATTTTCTTAATTGAATGGGACTGTTAAGGCAACTGTCTACGACATTAGTTCTCTTCAACGAGAATTACCCATTGCATGTCTCAGTCTTATAAAATATATGCACCCACGGAGAGATACTTACGAACATCTACTTCTCAGCAGATCTAGTCATTATTAAACATGTTGATGTCTTAAAATAACTAAATGAAAGTTACTTGATGTCAGTATTGTTCACATTGGTAAAGTAACTTAATTTTTATTCATCATTCTCAAAATAAAAAAGTTCAATACGCTGAAGAAAATATTTCTCGGATTTAGCAAGAAAAATAAATAGGCATTTTAGAATGGCAGTATTACTTCTTTGTGTCCTACTGATGTAAGCATTGCAGAGTTAACTAAGATATTGATTGTTGTCTGAAATCGAGTGCCTTGAAGTCAGTAAATCATGTGTTTCCAAGTAGGTATTATCCTTTGCATACCTACATAATGGCATATAATGACAGTAATAAAGAAATAAATTCACTCTGTTAATTGTTCTCCCTCCTAGATAGCGGTATCTTTGGGTCGGTTTATCTTGATATTTTATTATGAAGCAGAGCATCTTCATTGTAAATCACTTTTGATAAAGTTATTTATGATTTCATAAACTCCCAAGCGAAAATTATCATCGAAATTTGATCGTGTCACCCATGTAGTACCTGCTTATCCCAAACATCGTTCTCATACGCATTTTCTTTGACCATGACCTTTGCCCTGTGGATTCCCCCCCTCTTCTCTTTTCTAATGTGCCCCACCCGTTCACCTGCAGTGATGCCCTTCTTAAAACACCCCCAGCAGTGCTTTCAACTGGAGGGCTAAATTTGTCGACAGTGAAAGGGGTTTTTTTTTTTTTTTTTTTTGGTTTAACGTTTATTTTTTTTAAAAAATTTGCTTTTAGAAAATGCATTAGTTTAATAAATTGCAGTAATAAAAATATTTTGAAAATGCTAATATTAATTCCGGAACAGAAAAATAATTTATATCAGTATTCAATTTAACTTAACTAAGAAGAAAAAATGTTAAATTTATAAATTTATTTACTTATTTATTTCATTGCTAGCCTAAACAATAGAAAATTGTCGAAAAATATGAGAGGAATAAAATTATAAAACAGCATTGATTATTATTATTATTATTATTATTATTATTATTAATGAAAATATCTAAAATTTTGATTCCGTTAAATCATTTGGTTAAGTTACATTCTAAAAATATAACATACATTTACGGTTGATTTATATTTTTTTATCACAAATTAGTTCAAATTTAATCACTTCAATCTAAAGAATAATCTGAAACTTTTATGGCCGAGTGCACCAAACCTCAATTAACTTTGATGGCTGCAGTGTGGACGTAGCTAAAATTAGTAGGGGTGCTGCTCCAGAAAAATTTTAGCCTTTGTTTTAAAATTGTGTGAAAGGAAACAAAGGCTAAAATTTTTCTGGAGCAGCACCCCTACTAATTTTAGCTACGTCCACACTGCAGCCATCAAAGTTAATTGAGGTTTGGTGCACTCGGCCATTAACTTGTAAATTCATAAAGAATAAATTTTCGAATAATCAACGAATTTTCAGATTTAGAATGAACTTACAAAAAAAAAAAAAATCAAAAAACAAAATCAGACATATTTATTTTTACATAATCTAAGTTAATGTCAGTATTACTATTTTTAGTATTTTTTTATTTTTTTAACTAATTTGCTTCAAATCACGATTGTCATGTACGAAAACTTTTTTCTGTGAATGTTGATAATATATATATATATACTGATATTTTTAATGTTTGTTATTGCATGATCCGTGGAAAAAACAGCATTACTTGGAATTAAACTGAAATGCTTGCTAATGAATTTAAGCAATTTTATGAAATAAGCAGATTTGTCTCTCGGAATTAACTAATTTCAGACTTGTCTCTTCGTGATGGCTTACCAGCATTTTCTGTTGCTTTGCGGTAAAGCTTTTTTATTAAGAAAAAAAAACCTCTGATTTGATGGAATGACTTTCGTTTTATTATACATCCTATTTGAACTTTGAATATTAGAATTGATATTAAATAGTTTTTATTTAGGTAACAGTATCATTGTCTTTAAAACTTAATAAAAACTACTGCAATTATTATTTGAATATTTTTGATAGATTGTTTGTTTGTTAATGTAATGAAATGTCGAATGAAATGAGATTATTTCGAAGAACAATCGGTTTACAAGCACATAGTACATTGGTATAATATAGTTAGGAATTATTACTTGGTCTTTTAATAATCGTAATTAAAGTAAATATTCATTACTAAAAATGTAATGAAGTAAATATTGATGTTAAAATTAAAGCTTTGATGTATTTCATCATCATCTACTAAATTGGAATGTTTACATGGGATGTTAGCAAAGGTTTATTAACACAAGACTCAAGAAGTAGAGAATTATTGACATTTGGAACATCTGATGAATTAGCTAAAAGTATAATGATCAATGACTCACAGTACTGCTTTATTTTTTTGGAGGCAGTACTTTTCCTCCTGTAGAACAAACTAATTAACTTTTTTTTAGCACATATAAGATCTTTAGAACTTTGAGTGTTATGTCTATGGGAATATTTCAATTAGGGATGGAATCTAATTTTTACTTTCCTTTAGAAATTTTCCATAATTACGGGTTGAATTTATTAAGTATAAATCGATGATTTATACATCTAGGACAAGCCTTTTAAAATTTTAGAATAAATTGGTTGGGGAAGGAAAAGAATTAAAGCTTAGCATAATGTTAGAATTTATAGATATATTTACTGAAGTTGTTAATTAAATGATAAAAAAGATTGTTAGATCTATGGCCTTTCGGTCAGTCTGTTTAACCTTTTGAACCGGTATTTTTATTATTTCGACTCATGTCTTAATGCCACAGTCTTAATAAGGATTTTGTTATTAAGAGTCCTTCAGGCACTTCTTAAAGAAAGCCGGCGTTTTGAAGTGTTTGATTGTCTGTCGCCTCTTAACCTTAGACAGTCGCCGACGACTCAAAAAGGAAATGCGGACTTTCCCGATGTCAGTGAACGTCCGGCCGAAATAGGTAACCCACAAGACATTCGTGTGTAAATGCCACAGTGACACAAGCTGTGTGTGACCCTTAGCTTTTATTGCACGGGAATCCCAGCCAAGCATTGGGATGCTGGACCCGTTTTCTCGCATCAGCTTCATCTTTAAGTGACCCGGATAAAATAAAGCCAGCTAATTTACCCTGGAATCCGGATACTCAAATCCATTTCGCCACATTTTGAATGGTTCCAAATTAAATTGGAATTAGTGACCTTTTCACCTTCCTAACCACCAGTTGAAACTGTCCGTAATCGTTTTGTGTAGGTGTCAGAAGCTTTTCACTTTTCAATGCTGTTTCTCGCCTTTCATCAAAAAGAATTTATCCTTCGATATCAAAAAAAAAAAATAAAAAAATATGCCTATTCTATATTCTCCGCTGGGTTTTTTCCTCTTTTTATCTGATTTGAAAAATCTTTACGACTCTTACGAAATATCCAGTTGTTTTTTTTTTGTAAATTTTTTTCCCCTTTATATATTCTGCTGCATACTTTTCTTAAATATTCTAATAATAGACTTTATCCCAAGGAGTTCAAATCAATCACTGCCATTCAGGAATTCACAAATTAAAGATTGTAAATAAGAACACTTTCAATTGGCGCTTATTTATCAGAAGTTTTAATAAAGTTATAAATGAAGACAAAAAAATATTTTTCTTAAAAATTATAAAAATGCAACTTCAGTGTATTAGGTGAAAAAAAAAATAACTTAGGCCAACACATATATTAAAAGGTTAAAAAGTTTTTAATACACTAAAAGTTTTTACAAATAGACAAGACCGGTTACGTCCATTTTGAATACAGGATTTGACGAGTGACGTTAAAATTATTATTTTCAGTTTAATGTTCATTTATTTTTTATTGAAAAAAAAAAAGGTCACTCTTCCAAGTCCTGTATTCAAGATGGACGAAACCGGTCGTGCCTATTTTTTAAAAATTTTTAATTTGTTAAAAACTTTTTAACCTTTTAAAAAGTGTTGGCCGAAGTTATTTTTTCGTGTCTACTGCACACGTTAAAATTATTTATTTTCAGTATATTAGGTCTTGCAAATTATGTACTGAATCTTCTGTAAATATATGAATTGCTAATAGATTTTGTTTCCAACCTGCTTAGTAGAAATGAACAATTGAAAAAAAGATATATTTTTCATTCCACAATTGCAGCAGATCGATGGGTACGAAAAAAATCGTTATTCGTGCAGCTTAAAAAAAAAAATTAGATTTTTAGCAATGCTGTCATTATATTTTGTTTCGTCTTCTCTTTTGTGTAACCTTAAACAGCGAATGAACGAATTGTCTTCAATTTTGAAATGAGTTTTTTTAAAAATACTGTAATCTGAAATAGAACTTAAAGAAAAATATTTACCGCAATTAAAGTATAAAGAATCGAATAAAGGAGAAGAGTTCAGAATACTAACTTTTCAAAACTCTAATTCACTATTATTAAATGATTAAAATTACTAAACTGTCTTATAATATTTACTATTTTTAATTCTTTTTATAAGTAGGGGAAAAATTAAATACGTATTGAGGCAGATACGACCATTGTTTCAGTAGTATTTAGACTGTAATGTATACATGATTTAACTGTAAATCATTTTTTTTTTCTATTTACATTAATCCAGTTTTAGGCATATTTGATTGAATAGGAATTTTATCTTTTCTTTTTTTTTATCTTTTTTCGTTCAGATACTTTTGAAGTTCGAATTGATTTTTAAAGCAAAGAAAGAATTTAGAGTTATGGAAACCTCCGAGTTATTTATCAGTAAAATTCCTAAGAAATAACAGACCTGAAATGTAGAAAATACATTATTTATATTGAACAAGATGTTTGCAGTGACTGTTGCCTCGAAATGGAAGTAATTTAACTAGAATCATCTGCAGGCTGAGAGGAATACAATGAATTGACTTTTCTATTGAAGATTAAGAAAAAAATTGATCAAGTTGACGGTTGACAGAAAGAAAAAAAAAATAATAATAAAGTGACGAACAAGAGAAGACCTATCAGTTCGCGGTATCTTGGACTTTGATACTGCTGTGACACCTGCCCAGCGTGAGACTTGTCAGTGTCTTGCAGGAGGCAGAAGACGTGTTCGACGAAATGGCATGCATTTATCTATCACTCTCAGTTTTACTTAATTATCATTTGGCATAGGCGAAAAATAAGTTGTAATACAAAAGCAAAATGTTTTTACCACGGAACGATCATTTATAATTATTGTCTTTAAGCCAAAAACGCTTTTCTTAAAAGTTATTTTTTTTTTTTAATATTTTTAACGTCTTGTTTATAAATACTTATTTTTATATACAAAATTACTTATTCAGTTACTTAAGTTACTAGTTTTCTTATTTTGTTCAACTTAGTTAATGAGTTTTCATGATGAAATAATCATTCTGTTGAGAGTAAGTTAAAAATATTTAGAGAAGTCGTGTAAAAGCTATAAAATATTCTAAAATTTGGTTTTAAATCTTGTGACAGAAAACCATGCAAAGGAATTTGAGCTTCATAGAAGGAATTGAAAATCAAAAATCTTTAACATAAATTAATTGTATGTAATATTCATGAATGAACATTCTGAAATTTAGATGTGGAATTTAATACAAGTATCTTGAAATGACATTATTATGTATAATAACCTACATATCCTTGTTTCATCATATTGACTTTTGACTTCCTCGTGTGGACATTCCTTTCCCTGCCCCGCCCCAACAATCTTCTGCAGTTGAAGAATCCATATTTACTTAAGAAATCGCTCTTTTGACAGGTAGTCCCGTAAATAAGTCGCGCTCTATCTCTGCTGTCATCACAAATCCCGTTCAAAGACATGCTTCCCAGCAGGAGTCCAGTGCCTCTGCGTCACTCTTCGAGTCCCTCTGCGGATTCCTGCACATCACAAGGACTGCACATCATATTATTCAACAGTATTACAGTATGAAAATACACGGCTGCCATTGCGTTATCTGAAAACATTAAATCATGAAAAAGTCCTCAGATAATTTAAAGCCTATTTTCCTTAAGATAATTTTTATTTTATTTTCTTTTTTTTTTTTTTTTTTTACAGTTGTGAAAAAAGTACTAAGAAAAAATTCAACTTTAATTGTAATTTCCACCAAATGTAATCTATGTTCCACTTTTTCATTTGCTGAATGGGAATTGGAACATTGGTTTTCATTTGTTAAATCGGTTTATACCTATTTACGTCGCCCCAAAAAAATTAATATTAATCTAACGAAGTTTAAAATTTAAAATAAGTTACAAAATGGATTAGATTGTTAAACTTTATTGTTAGCCTCCAATGAGCTCCAAACGGGAGAGATTTTTAAATTTCGTAGACAGATAATCTCTTGTCCCGCAAATATCGGAAGTTTCAAGAAGATGCACTCATTCACTAGTTCAGAAGAAAATTCATCCTCATGTACATACAGGGTGCCCCAGAAGTAAGATCTGCAATTTGTAATTTGTAGTCTGCAATTAATTTCAATTACGGATGATTGAAAGACAATTTACTGATCCATCGAACTACATTTGGCAATCGTCTACAATAAGAAACTGTTGTATTCGCTTTCGACAAACAAAGCCCTGTTTCACAATTGAACCCACAAGTAAAAAATTAGCCTGATACATAGAATAAATAATACTGGTTTACCAGTGACTAGAATTAAATAATAGGCCTATTTGAGGAAATGTTTCTTTTTAAAAGATATCATTATTAAGAAAGCGAGATTTTTTTTAACAGAAATCTTATCTCAATTACAGGTTCGATACTTTTTTTGATGGGAGACGGATGACTGAGTAAAACACAGTTTTAAAGTTGATATCCATCGCTTTTTCACCCAGTAAATTCCCATCTAAAATCCTCATGGAACCATCCAAATTTCACCTGTGAAAATACACTCTAGTCAAAGACTAGTCTGTCGAATTTTTAAAAATCAACTTATGTAATTGGCCAAGTTCGTCTGTCTGTCTGTAACTCGATATAATTAAGCTATTAAGATAGATCCAAGGGTTCTCAATGGTACCAATGAATCAAGGGTACTCAAATTGGATGAAATATTAGTTCATTTTGTCATTCTATGTTGTTTCCATGAAATTTTATCTGAAATTCTAACAAAACATACGTTCAAAACCAAATAATTTTGTTACTATTGCACCGATTTTAGTGAAATTTGGCACACTTACTCTTTTTACGCTGATTTCGAAACTCAAAACCATTTTTGCCGTAGAAGCTTCGTTCACAAGTTAGCGCAGTATTTAGATTATACAAAGGTGAGTTTTAAATGCCTTTCGGCGTTATGAGTCAAAAGTAATAATTATTCTTTAGATAAATTAAACTTTAGATATGGTTGGTATTTCGTTTTTCTTTTTGGGTGGAAAATGATCCTTTAGATTAAACTCTCAGAACCTATATTACAGGTGTAGTCTACTGGTAAGAATTACACCTAAATAGGTCTGATAAACATTAAAAAATATTTTTTTTTCAAGTCAAATCATATATATATATATATATATATATATATATATATATATATATATATAATGTATGAATGTAATTGGCTAAGTTCGTCTGTCTGTCTGTCTGTAACTCGATATAATTAAGCTATTAAGATAGATCCAATGGTTCTCAATGGTACCATTGAATCAAAAGTACTCAAATTGGATGAAAATATTAGTTCATTGTGCCATGTTGTTTCCATGAAAATTTATTCTTGGGAACTGACTCGACAACTGAAATTCTAACAAAACATACGTTCAAAACCAAATAATTTTGTTACCACTGCATCCATTTTAATGAAATTTGGCACACTTACTCAGATGTTTACGCTGATTTCAAAACTCAAAACCATTTTTGCCGTAGAAGCTTCGTTCACAAGTTAGCACAGTATTTAGATTACATTTACTTTATATTTGATAGTTGATAATAAAATGATTTTTCAGATTTTCTACTTGTCGGCCGACAGGCTTTGCTGCTATTATATTATAAACTTTAACAAATTTGTCGCTTGAAATATAAATATTAGAAACAGAATGTAACATTTTTTATCAGTAATTTTGCAACTGTACATTCAAATGACTATCTTGGAAACCGTCGGAATAAATGTTCATATAAACTTTTTTTCTTAAAATAACTGATAGTACGGCCTCCTCGAATACTGACTTTTCCTCTTCGGACATAATCCTGTATACATATATTCTGTGTATACGTGCCTAATTTTCTTTAGGAATTTAGGAATACTCGTGAAAATGGATTTTTACGAGTAGAAAGTTAGTTACATTTAGATGGAATTTTCAAAAAAGGCTTATGAATTGTCCGTAACGTAGTACATTCAAATGTTTTGGACTTATTATTAGGTAGCTAATAATGCTGTGAATCTATTTTTTAGCCCAACAATGGTGTTTAGATGCATAGTGTTCGCTGGAGTTTAAAATGATGTGATTAGGAGGAGGGAGGGGAGAATCACATTTCATACATTATTAGGCATAAGAAACTGAAGAAGAAAAAGAATGGTCATTGCTTGGTGTATTAAATATCAAGTAAAATTGGAGGAACTATTTGTAAAAATAACTAAAAAATTTTGGGAATCAAGATATTTTGAAAATTTTGGTAAATAGCCTACAGTGCATTGTTAATTAGAGAAGTTTACTTCACGATCTCTATTTCAGCAAAGCGGCTGAAAACAATAAGCAAAACAAGCAAAAATTAGTATTCTTGTTTTCTTCTAACAACATTTGGATTGCTTTGCATTTGAAATTAAATATTTTAACTGCGAAATAAAGGAAATTAAAAAAAAAAAATAATTGCAATTTCCCGTTAAATTTTCTTTCCTAAAAATGATAAAATATACGTCGAGGCTAGTAGCGAAAACCACTAACAATTGCTTTCAAACAAAATTATCTGTTTTATTTAGGCCATATTTTCCAAGGCAATTCTAATGATTCTAAGACCAACTTTAGTTTGGTCTTTGTTTTAATGTACAGTGTAACTGTACTGAGGTCTGGTTACGTGATGTCGGCGTTAGATTAGATTTACTGCTTGAATTTTATATTTTTAAGGATAAGATTTTTTTTCTTTAATTGAAGGCTTACCGGATGCCTTACTAATTTTTTCATTTTGTTTCTGTTTTTTGTTTTTAAACTTTGAAACTATTAATTTCTGTAACATCATATTGTGAAAAATTGCAATTTCGGTTTGTATGTGGATCTATTTAATATAGTCAAATGTAGATATTTTTTTTTTATTCAGCAGAAAATGTTTTCCTTACTTTGTATTTAATTTCAAATTTCTGATGTTACGACTGAAACTTGCAGATGAAATCACAATCGAAAAAGTCGTAGAACGTTTCGTCGCAACCTAATAGGATTTATTCCATGCTCATACAAATATAACCTGCGGTTTTTATTTGTCCAATGATTTCTAAATTAAAACATCGGGATGAAAAGTTTTTAACAAGTTTACGGCGCTATCAACTTAATAAACAAATTGGAATTTTATAACTGTATTATATTAAGATTAATTTTCTCATATGTTATTTCATATACTGACCGACTTTTTTTTTTCCTCATCACCATATAAAGTAATGAAGAGTTTCAATAATGATTGACGTGATTGGTCTGTGTCCTTTTTTTTTTTTTTCTTTTGTCTTTGTTTTAATCATAATAGAAAAAGTTTCAACCCACTTAAACTTAATATTCTTGAAGCTGACTCGTCATTTAAATTTATGCTTCCTTTGAATACCAATTGATTTCTCCTAGAAGACACTTCATATATAGTCTTCTTCCACACATCGTAATTTAACCTTTTTCTCGCTAAACCGGATATAATCCTTTAGAAACTGTTTACACCCATGGATAATGTTGTTCTGTCAAGTGTCAAAATTTCTTGGTAAAAATTTGTTTGTTATTTACAGGAACTTCTTTATCTGTGATCGAACCTTGAGAATTTGCTAATTTGTTTCCTGGAAAAGTGATCTCTTTAATAAATTCATGACAGAAAAAAATATTATACTGAATATCCATGTAGTTTATTCTAAAATGGATTCGGATTCTCAGAAGAAATCTATTAAAAGCAGGATCCTTACAAAGGTGTAAACTGCGAAGAAAATAAAATTAGCCTTCAGGAATAATTTATATACATATTCTTCTGATGGAAATGATTTGTAAGTCATTATTAATTTCAATTTTTTTAATTCTTTCAATTTTTTTTAATGCCACGAATGAATCTATGGGCCGCAATAAAATAAGCAAAGTGTAAACACCAGAATTCAGTATTCAGTATTAACTACACCTGTATTATGTTCAGTATTAACTACACCTGTATTATGTTCAGTATTAACTACACCTGTATTATGTTCAGTATTAACTACACCTGTATTATGTTCAGTATTAACTACACCTGTATTATGTTCAGTATTAACTACAATAGAACCCCAGTAATCCGAACCACGCAAATCCGAAATTTCGGATAATCCGAACAGAATCTATGATGCAGGAAAAAATTTAAATCTCACTTGCAATGTATAGGGAGTAGGCCTACAGTATTTAATCGTAGCACTGTACATATTATTAAAATAACAGTTTTTAAGCTAGTATTTAGCGGAATGCAACATCACTACAGTATTTTAATTTACGTAACTGTATTTTCATGAACTGTTTAACAATAAGTTCTTTTTAATTATGCAGCGGTCACGTTTATATTTTTTTTCCAGTCACTGATAGTGACTTTCCCTACACCAAATTCAATAGCTAATTTTGTAGCACTTTCTCCCTTGTCCAGTCGCTTTAGAACTTCCAGTTTTTCTTTTAATGTACAGGAGCTATGTTTCCGTTTGATTGTCATTTTACTTTACGATGTTACAACAACGAAGCACTAGATTTGTATTCACTTAATTTAAAATTAAAAATGATAAATACGTAACTATAACTCGTCCCGATTTACTCTGTGTTGTAGACTATTGGTAATAAAAGCCAATCGAAAAGTAGGCAACACTCCTACTGCAGATACTGCTACTGTTCACGTGATCGGTTATAGTCTTTTCACAGTGCAATCATTCTTCTGTCTCACCGTTACGCTACGTTGCCAAGTGGGAGCTAATACAATAGCTGTAATACGCCTACCATGTAGAGTACTTTTTTTTTTCGGATAATCCGAACAGACCAAAGCCCCCATTAGTTCGGATTACCGCGGTTCTACTGTACTCGTTTCTTAAAACCAATTTGTACCTTGATACGATATTCAATATCAATGCAAGAAAAAAATATATACGTGAGTTAAGAAGGAAACTAATTTGATCACTTTTTGTAATTATTCATTTCCAGTTTAAAAAATACCTCAAATCTTTCAACTTTTTAGTATAATTTCTTTAATATTTAATTCTTTTTAGAATTAAATATTAAAGAAATTATAAGAAAATTATTTATTTCTGGCAGTAAGAGATAACATCATACAATACTTTTTTTTTTTTTTTTTTAACTATAGATTTGTTTGCTAGTGGTTTGCTTCAATTCTATTATATTAAAAGTTCCTTTTCGGTTTTTGAGACAACATAATTGATTTTGATTTGTCGTCTTAATTTTAATAGAACGGAGGGTTGGACCACATTTATAAGAACATTTTCAACAGCGCATTGTTATGCGCACGTTAATTGAACCGGAAATCCTTTTGTGTGTGTGTGTTTTTTTTTTGTTGCTGAGAGAGTGGAATCAGTGTTAATATATGTACATTAGTGTTGTGTGTTCGAATGGCTCCACGAGTATCGATTTGGTGGGAAGGGTATTGTAGCCTTTTCCGATGCGAAATATTCTTATTCCAGAATAATTGAAATGTGTAAGCAACGAAATCGTAAAACTTCCAAGTCCGTTATTAGACAAATTATTGCTGAGTCACGTTTGAAGGCTGTTAGTAAAGTGAGGAAGAAACCCGAGGGCCGCAAACCACATCCAATAAGCGATGCCACTCCAGCTATCTGTAAACTTAAACAAAACATTATGAAAGAAAACCCCAGCATCCATAGAAGTCTTGCACAATGAACGGGAGTTTCCAAAACACGCAAAATTCTTAGGGACCTGCATCTAAAGAAGCACTACAAAGCAATGTTCATAGGTTGTTGCCTCGACACGTAAGACAAACAGTCGAAAGTTGTATGAAGAGCATTTGTCGGGCGAAAAATGGAAGTATGTTCTGGCGTTGGACGAAGGATGGATTCATCTCAAAGACTGTAACAAGCCACGTGCAATTGTTTTTCTTCATTGTGATACTAAAGGTCGTTCAGAATGGTTCCGCCAATGTAAAGCAAAGTTTTCAAAGGCCTTCATGATCGTGACTGGTTACAGCTATCTGGGGAAGTTGTCTTTCCGAAAAATTGATGGAAAGGCAAAGCTTAATGCTTCGTATTATCAGGAAAACATTTTACAACCATTCTAGCTCAGCGATATTCTAGCACTGTACGGTACTGCGTCAATTGAAATACTGATCCATCAGGACAAAGCGTCGAGTGATACCGCCCGAACAACTATGTCCTACATGTCATGAATGGCCTACGAAACATGAATTCGATCAATTCCGTTCTGTTCGATCCAACTAAAATCACCTGATGCTTCCCCTATGGACTATTGCGGCTTTGATCTGTTGAAACGGGCATTAGGAAACCGACGACCTCGAACTGTGGCCGGTTTATGGAAAGCCTGTCTGGAGGAGTGGAACAAGATTGCCGTGCCACACTGCGGCGCAGCCTCCTCCAATGGAAATTATGATGTAGGGCCATTCATCGAATACAGGATAGACAAATAAATGGTGAATCGCGGCTTTCCTTAGATTTTTCGTATCAGAAAATTCGTTCTTAAAAACGTGGTCCACCCTCCGTATTCACAGCAAACCACTCAATTTTGAAGGGTATTTTCGGGGACTCTGTATTAGTTTCTATATTAAGCAGAATTTTTACTTCAAATGCTGTTTGTTGTTATTGCCTTTTCTTTCTTTCAATTCTGTATAGATAACAGTCACATACTATCTGCACATACAAAAAATGAAAGCCGAAAGCAAAAAGTATTAGTTTCATTTAGAATTCTTTATAAGTTCATTTGCATTGGCATTGTTGTTTCCATTACTTAACTACAAACGTAACCATTTTCAAACATCTCTGATCAAACATTCTGCATTTATACGACATTTTGCAACATCAAAATATCTTGCAATATCTTGAACTAAGAATAATCCCGAATTTGAAACAGAATTGGATGTCTGGTCTCTGTATTGAATTCATTCAAGCTTTCAGTGGTTTTGAATTTAAAAAAAGTCAATTTTACGGATAAAATTTGGTTAGGGAATATTATAGGACTGCTTATAAAGATGTAAAAATATAAACCGCCCTAGCCTCGATAAGACTAAGTCCCAGAATCTTGTCTTGATAAAGGCCATGAGATGTCACCATACATTTTTGGAAAAAAGTTTATTTTGATGTGGAAGATTAAAGTTAGCTGAAACAATAAAACGTGCTGAGGCGATCACAAAGTGATCCGAATTACATATTAGCCCTATTCTTTGGAATTTCTCTAATTATTAAGAGATATTCAGTTAACTTGCTCAAGCAAGATCAATTTTGAAGTCTAAATTTCATCCCAAACTTACTTTCAGTCACTCTGAATCGTTACACTGCATTTACATCATTGACTGAAACTCGAATTTTTGATACATTATTACAAAGATTCTAGAAGGAGCGATTGAGCTTCAGCATTGCTGTCAATTAAAGTATACGAAATAACAACTTTTTGATTTATTTAAGAAGTTTAGTTTTATTCTGAAAATGATCTATTTTTTTTCTTTTTCTTTTTATCTTTTTCTTGTTGATGGAGACCTTCCAGTCAACAAAGCTAGTTGACGATTGCAGCAACCTTTGCACGAGTATTATTTTGCTTTTATACTTTATTTCTTTACTTTTTTACCTGAAAATATATTATTTGAGTTCGTAGGTTTGCATTTAAGTAATTCTTTACAATCTCCAATGGAAGAAAGTAAAGAAAAGGATTTCATCAGCTCTTCAGATTTAACAATGGAAAGATTACAACAAAAACTGCTTTAAAGTCACTTTCTATGCTTAAAATGCTATGCTTAGATGTAGCATAGCACACAGCTAGTACTAATTATCTTATCCTAAATTATTATTCAAATGTGAAGAAAAAATTACCTCAAATCGTTTATTGATACATTTGAAAATGGAAGATGTACCATGTTGGATGGTCTTCCGAAGGCACGAAGAATTTTGAAATATTACCGTCAAGTTACGTTGGAAGAATTAGAAGTTGAAAACCTGAAGGCTTGTCATTAATCGAGATGGTATCATTTGGCTGTAAAATGTTCTTTCCAAAATGTATGAATCTTCGCTGGGAATGCAGAGAGAAAGTGGGATGACACACAATAAAATCATTTATGTCACCGACAGCTGCATTGCATATAAATTGACTTCACACATAGATGAGAATTGCGGAATTAATTTCGCAGAGGGTAAGAATTGGTGTTAGGCAGCTAGGTTGTACTTTGTTGGGTGGCCAATGAAACTCTAGATTGATGACTTGGAGGTCAAAAAGCGCCACTCCCCCTGGCGCCAGAGATGGTGAGTTAAGGATTGAAGCTGGCGAGCGACAGAGGGCGCGCCGACAGTGCGGCGCTTGGACTTCGATGGAAAGTTTTTCGCTCAAAGAAATCAATTAACCTTGTTTATATTTCAGAGTTACAGCATACCGAGCACGAAGTATACGCGAAATAATGGACAATGCGTTGCAATTAAACTTGCCTCCAACGGATTGATGTATTGGAGGCCGCAAGACAATGCGCCGACCCTGACAACGAAGTAAAATTTATTCAAGCTTCTTTTTGTTTGTTGAAATAGCATTACCGTAAATTGAATGTACTTCTTGAATATAGATTAGAGCTTTTTTTTCTTTTCCAGTCTCTCCTTTCGTTAGTATTTCTCCTCAGGAAAAGTAAAAAAAAAAAAAATAAATCTCTTCCTTCTCCTAAAAAAAAAAATAGGCTAATTTTATTTCTATCCTATCTATGACGATGCATTTTTATGGTTTCTCATGGATTATTTCTTTGTCTTAGTTATTCTAATTTTAATCGATACATGATATTTCATTAAATACTGTATTAAAAGTGTCGATACTTTAAAAAGAAAATATTTTGTAAGTTTCTTTTCGTAAGTTTCTTTTTGTACATTTAACAAGATGCTAATTTAAGATAATATTTCATATCTTAAATTAGCATCTTGTTAAATGTACAAAAATACTTCGAAATTAGCTTTATCAGTTACATAATGTATTTTCTAGTGAAACAATTCTTATAATTTTTAAGTATTTGATTGTGAAATTAGATCTATTCTGTAATTGTACAACTTCTTTAGAAATAAAAGAAAAATATTTATTTATCAGACAATAAACTTTTGTCTTCAGCACCTGACTTGTAAATGGATTTTGCGGTCGGGCTTCTTTTTCAAGCATTGGCATCGTGTTAAACACAGTGCAATTCAGCGTTGATGCCTGACAGCATAAAAGTTACTTAAACAGCCGTGCAGAAAGGGAGAGGGTGATTAACACACGTAGAAAGAGAAAGAGAGAGAAGTAAAAAAAGGACGGTAGAAAGTGACGCCTCCTCTAGTCGAAGGCTTTGCGTTTGTCATTCGCCTCCGACTGTAAATGGGATTCCAGCACTGAAACGACCTATTCCATTGTTACGGTGCAATTGCGCAGTGTCATATTTGATACATGGCCGCGTGAGATGTAAAGATTGCTAAACAGAACTTAACCCACCCCTCTCTTTTCTTTTCATCCCTTCTCTTTTTCAAAAGAAGGGTGTTCAAAAAAAAAAAGTGCTAAGTTGGTTTGGGTGGAGAGGGATTTCTCTGTTTCGGTCGGAGTTGTTCAGGAAGCGGAACCTCTCGTGCAAATGGGTCCAATTAAGATCTCCCTTAATCCCGTCGACGTGGGTGGATGCCCGGCGTCGAGTCTCATTGGTATGCCGCAAGATCATGGCTGGGTATGGGGAAGGCAAGGAGGAGTTGTAGACGGGCCGTCCAACATAGTACACTCTTCGAGACGACTGACTCTTTTAACCCCTTGAACACCCACAACAACTTTCTAGATTTCTTCATCATCAAAAGAGAATACTCCTACAGCTAGGTTCCAAAATACCTTATACCTTATTAAGAATTATTGAACTAACAACTCTTAAGAGCTCAGAATATAAGATTTAATAAGAAAAAAAAATATACAAATGATTTTACTGATTTCTTTTTTCAAGTGTTATAGAGATCATTTTGTCATCAGTTCAAATATATTTGAAAAGCCTGTAAATTTGGTACTTCCTTTTTGTAATGTATTTTTGAATATCAAGATCATAAGTTTTTATAGCAGTTCCTAATATAGTTGTTGCACTAAAGTAATTGTAATAAGAATAGAATATTTTAAAATGAATAAAAAAAATAGAGTACAAAGATTTTATTTAGAATATATATATAACTTTAAATTTAGGACATAAACTTTATTTTTCACACAAAAATATTATGTTATTACTTGAATGTCATTACTTGGATGGGTAATTCTCCATTAACGAAGGTGATCTTAAAAGGCATCAGTCAAGCAGTGAAGCATAACGTTTGGAGGATCTCTAAATTGTAGGCCAGCATTTAGAGATTTATGCCCCTGCAAATGTCGCTGATTCGGATCCAAACACTTTGTTACAGAGTACCTCAGAAACATTTCGATGTTTGGTTACCTGAATCAAGTTGAATCTTCAAGTAATAGAGATTTGTGCATTTGCTTTACAAGTCTGAGCTAATTTATTGTACATACTACGTTTAATGTGGTTATATTATAAGTAGGCTGTATCCTGGCGTTTATAAATCTTAACCCTTCTCTCCAATGTAATAGAAAAATTCGAAGCTTCATACAATAGAAAAGTTTCCTAAAATACATTGAAAGCGAGTTTGTTTATATGCCTCAATTTGTAATATTTATTGGATCTTAGGATGGGATCAAATCCACAAATTTCTACTATAAAGATTGTATCCAATTAAATTGACTTCCAGTTATCCAGATAATTTCTGAAGGTCTTTCATTGGCCATCTCATGTAATTTGCGACCAACATAGAAAATTGATAATTGATACCTTAATACTATTAAGGAAACATCCACCGTCACAAACTATAATATAGGAGGGAATACATAACGTTACGGCCGCTTTACACGCTCTAGAAAACTTGCCTCAAACGAGCTCAAAAACAGTTGCCGTGGCCGTTTGTTGTTACACGGGGAGAAAAGTCCCGTGTTCAAGTCTCGTTTTGTTCTCGTTGAGATCGCGATTACAATTGCGGTCGCCGAAACAACAAGCAAGATGATTTTGCAGCTTTGTTTTGTATTAATTCAACTCATTTCACAGCAGAGTTAAAGAAAAGGAAAACAAAAAGATCCCGGAGGAAGAGAATGTGGTTAATGAAGATAGGGATTGAAACCGCGAGGAAAGAGTATCCAGATTTCAGCGTGAAGTTAACGCTGTCGTAGCTTGTAAATAAATTTTCTCGCCGCCAGGAGCGCTGGTGTCGACTTGCTTCTAATATTTGCCTGAATTTAGAATTTAGAGCAATGGGCAGGGCTTTCGGGCAAATGGTAGATTTTCTGGCCACTTGCGGCTTTCGGGCAAGTTTTCAAGAGCGTGTAAAGCGGCCATAACAATATTATGTAAAACAAAAGTAAAAAACTTAATAATAAATAATGGCAAAACGAGATGCATTTCTTTATGCTTATTCGGCGCTACAAATAGAAAATTGGTATTTTTAACTATGAATACATTTTTTTGAAAAGATTCACTTTTAAAATAGTTGAAGCATCCATACAAATTCATACACACAAAAATCACACACGTTGTATCAAAAATATCATAGACTACAGTTGAATGAAAAATTAACACAGCCCAACTGTAAATTTTAGAAATGACTTCTATCAGGCAAGTAGCCAGGGGAGAGGTCCGAACCTCCCTTCCCTTTCAGAAAAGAAAAATAGAAAAGAAAGTATGCATATGTTCAAGTGTGAATGTGTAAATAATGCAATTTTCATTTTAAATTTTCATTTAAAGAAAGCAAATTCATTTATAAAACTTTAATGTAATTACTCCCCTCCCTAACAAAATGGCTACGTGCCTACTTCTCTTAAATCCTTTTTCATTTGATTTCATTTTTACTTAATTGTGTGTGTGTCTTTAACTTAAATGTCAATTATAGAGTATGGTAATTTGCTTTTAATAATAAAGTTTCTGTATCAAATTAATTCACCCAGGCGAGCCAAACATCAACGAGTAGATTCTGCTGATGAGTCCCCAATAAGGACGAAACAATTGTACAGAATTCTCGTTGATGTTGGCTCAATGGGCGAAGGCATATTTATTTGTCCGGTTGGCGTTTTTCCCTCCATTTATAAATGATTACGGACGTTAAACTTGCTTTCTACAGATAAAAAAAAACACTCTTTTTATCTAGTTCTTTTCATTGTACAGTTTGTAATCGATTTCATTTTAAGGCAAATGTACCTGCAGCCAAGTGATCGGTGTCTTGCGTCAGAACCACTTAAGCTTCCTATTATTTAATCCTGCCAGATTAGACCCAACTTGACACCGAAAGCCAGTAATCCACGAGACCTCCCATGTCTTGGGGAGGAAGGTGATGTCTTGTATAGAATTGGGGGTGGCACTTCAAATTCATAGCTTCTGACTATTTCATGAGCTTCGTTAGAATTCGGTGTCAATTTACACGTATTATTTTCTAATTTATTTCTTGCCTTGTTATCGTAGTACCAATCTTCCGCTTTTCCTTTGCAACCATAAATTATCTTTCTCCTTTATTTACAAGTATGAATTTGGAAATACATGCTTTGAAAACACAGTAATTTTTAAATCTTTTTTTTGTAAAATATTTTATTTTTTTCATTTATCAAATCTAATCATCATTATATAAATACCTACAAAGACGACTATTTACAGGTAAACAAGAAACGATGTGTCTTAGCCATTTGATCAATTTGCCTCTTATATTTTTTAACTAGCTGATATAATCACTTTGCCTTAAATATGCACATTGCAATTTATTATTTTGGAAACTCATTTTTTGGAAACTTCATTATGGCTTTTGTGAGGCATATCATTGGGCTATATATTCTGACAGATTTCATTTGGCGATTTCGTTTCCCACGAGATTCATATAAAATAGCTCTGCCGGGGAAAGTCTTTCTCTCAGAAGTTTCAAGAAATGTATCACAAATGTATTTATAAATATCACAATTACACAAATATATAATTAACCTTAATCAACAAAAAAGAAAATGTTACACAATGGTTGTCAATGACTTGAGAGCTTTCAATGTACACGATTATTTTATGTTGATTTTTGTTTTTATATTTTGTGTTTTCCATTATACGGCATTTTACAAATAAAGTTCTTTTACTTCAAGAAGAAATTATCGGTAGATTAAACTAAACTAAATTCTTAATTATTATTAAGAATTATTATTATTAGCTCTTAAGCATAATCTTGTGGTCGAAAATGATCTTCAAAGAAGTAATTGATTCGAAACAGAAGAATTTTAATTTATTCCAATTAGAATGACTTTTATAAATTAAATTCTTAGGGAACTTGTGTTATGTTTCTGGTTGGTTGAAAAAGTCTCACTGATTTCATAAAATCTTCGAAATCGTTGTAAGCTGTCTGCCCTTCCATATTTGAAAAAAATGTTAGTTCAAGGTCGTTTTATTCCAAATTCCACACTTATTAATGAAAAATTAAATTCTGTTTTTACGTACATAAAGATATCTGAAAAAGGGAGGCGTTTGGATAATCGTTCAAATTTAAGCCAATTATTTCTAAGCAGTTCTGCCAAGTTAAGTCAGCATGCCAATTTTCTTAGTAATGAAATGGCGACTATTACGCCTTCAACGTAATCGAACCTTTGCCACACTCATTAAAACGCTTTCTTTGCCCACTTTTGCCCTTTTACAAAGCGAGTTTTATTTTCCTTGTTCCTGCTTCGGATGTTATGTCGCCATAATGAATCAACTGCGATTCCTTGCATTCAGCCTAACGACTGTTTACCAACTATTGTCACTGAAGGACGCGCCTGATTTGTGGCGCTCCAGTCGCATTTCCTTGTCGCCCGTTTTTCAAAATGGCGTCTAGACGTCCGATTCGTCAGCGAGTGATTTAAAAAAAAAAGAGAGAGAGAGAAATGTCGGGGAGGGAGAACTGTGGAGTGTCTTTGACGGTCCCTTATCTCAACTGCGATGTTGTAATGGGATCGGAAACTTCCTACTACGTTCACTCTAATTAGTGATTCTCAGTCATGGACAGTCCAGGGAAAACATTTTTCAGGTTTCTTAACTATTCAAGAAAAAAAAAAAGCCAAGAATTTATTTTATTTATGTTTTAAAAAATTATCACTTCGAAAATGAAATAAGTTAATCTTCATGAGAAAACTTTCAAGTTAATCTTCAAAACAAAAATGTTAATCCTATAAATTAATACAATAATTCTATTTTTAAATGATGTAAATTAATAAAATAATTAAATAATTCTAATTTTAATCTGTTTCCATTCCTCTCAAGACTGCTTGTCCAAACTTTTTTTTAACAATGGACCAATTTTTTTCAGAGATTTTTCAGAAACTTTGCCTAAAGTTTCTACATTGAATCTTTCATAATAAATATTATATCGAATTTGTTGGTCTCCAAAAAAAAATCATTAATCGTTTTAGCATTAATTTAATACTTTTTTTTTTTTTTGAAAACAACCCAGAACTGGGATTTCAAAAATGGTTCAGGCAAACTGAAGTGAATATTATTTGATTCAAAATAATCGATTGTATTTTATATGGTGTATTTTTTTTAAAGAGATTTTGAGCATGTGATCTTTAAGAAGACCTTATTTTTGAAGAATTTAGCACTCTCGAAATTCTGCTTACCAACAAACTTTTATCTCCATCTTATATTTTCTTTTTCTAAGCCAAAAAGGAAATAGAGTGATGGAAGGCTTTGCGTTCTATTAACAGACAGATTATTTTTACTCCGTTTGTAATAAGCGAAGTTCAGCTTCTTCGCCGTTCTTACAAATGGTTTTGACTGTGTCCTTTAAAATAAAATGAAAAAAACCGTTCTTTATAGGAAACTTAGAAGATATCGAAAAATCGAATTCACGTCTCTTTGAAGAATACTTTTCTTTTTTTTTTTCTTAGACTACAACGTTTGTTAATGCGGGTTTATTTATATTTAGAAATGAACTTCTCAAATGCCCAGGTAAAATTGTAAATAAATTGTTTTCTGAAAACCAATTGGACCTAGGGGTTTTATGCTGCTACTCTCCGCTGATGATCGGCAAATTACCGAGAAACAGCTGTTCGGAGATGTCGCTTTGCACTGATAAACACTAGGTCCATTTTTAATGTGAAAGCCAATTGTTTCCTGAAACCCAATAAGAAGTACTTAACTACAGTTTCATTTAAGATTCTACACTTCTACAAAGATCGCTCTCAAATAATCTAAACGTAGTTTATTTGTTTTTTTTTTTTTGTTTTTTTTTGCAAATCTCGATTTTAAAAGTTTTCCGTTACAGTCTATGCAGGTATTTGGATGCGCAAGAGATTTAGGCTCCCAGCGATCCTCGATTAACGAGAATAGTTGAGGTCGGTTGGTCATTTCGACATAAACTTTAATCGCGGAATAAGAAACTCGACACCTATTTCACAGGGGCTGAGTTAATCTTAGGGTCGGTCTGGAGGATTAACAATTGTGGAAAAATCCGACCACATCCATACAGTGAACCAGGCTCCTGCAGTCCGTAGTCCATCGCCCAAACACTGAGCTATCTGGACCCACCAAATACACTGTAGTAATTGTAAACCTCTTAAGATGTTACTAAAATAAAGAAATGCACGATGGAAAATATTGAAAAATAACTTGATAACAATATCAATATATATGCAGTGTAAAATACCGAACAATACCATGAAGTTTCCCCGCTATTATCGGTATCGTAAAGTCTTAATAATTATTCACTAATGTTTGTTTGAGAAGAAATTTCCTTTTAATTTGAAAAAAAAAATGTGCTATTGTAAAAAAAAAGAAAAAAAAAAAGCAAACAAACTATTATGATTTTTATGAGCATTTTTTAAGCGTATCTTCTCATGCTGTTTAACATCGTATAGTTTCACAGACATTAAGAAGTAATGTTTTTCGATATTTTTATATTCATTGTTATATTTTTACATCATCATTAGCATTCTTTTCGGAATAGTGATGTACAGTCGGGAGTTGATAATAATTTGAAAGAAATCTGATCTAAGAGGGTAAACGGGTTAATCGCTTAGAATGAAATACAGTAGAGCCCCGATTATCCACGAGTGCCGCGAAAAAAATTTTTAATTACGAACCTCAAAAAAAACAATTTTAATCCAAGCCAGCAACAGAGAAAGTACAATAGGCCCTACAGTGCGAAGGTCGAAAATTACTGACAGGTTTATTGTGCGTCGTAATCCTATAGGCTTTCTCGGAATTTGTGGATGAGTGGCAGGCTCTTGCTCTGCAGAAAGGTTTCTGCTATATATTTTGTACATATTTTAAAAGTTTTGCATATTATGTTTTTTGTATAATAAAACGTAGTTTTTATGCTGAAATATTTTTTTTCGTGTTTACACCTCATTTTTAGTCTTTTTTCGGTTTATCCGCGATTTTTACTATCCGCGGTACCCTTGCCACCCAATTTCGCGGGGCTCTACTGTAACTTGAAGAAAAAATAATTAGAGTTTGTTAATTTTAATGTTATTGTTGATTTTAATTTGAGCCAATATGGACTGCTTTGCTACAATATATTTTATCGAATGTAAAAATTCTACCTTATTTTGCAACTAAAGAGTTTTGCCAGTTTCTGTAAAAGTAACAGAAATACTTAAAGTAATCACATTTAAGTGTTGACATGGAGTTTTTTTCCGATATGAATAAATAGATTTGAAAAACGATAAGTTTTTTATTTTTCGTGATGTAGTCGTATTTTTTCGTCGTATTTTTCACAATTATTCTGAAATGTATATATATATATATATATTGAGATATTGTCTCTTTTTTATCATTCGTTTGACGCAATTTAATGAGGGGATTGTGGAAAAAAAGAAAAGGAAAGGAAAAAAGTCCCCTAATTCTTGAGTGTGTGGACATTTTGTCGATCCCGCTAAGCCAGACAGCTGAACAACGGACAAGCATTCCGGGTGGTCGTGAATCATCCACCGTGATTCACCCGAGAATCTCCCCGCTGATGTATCAGTCGCCGGCGGCAAAAATCGCGACGATTGCCATTAATATGCGGCCGATGAAAAGAGCCCAAAGGATACAGAGGAAAACACTGCTGATACCGGGTTTGTCTTACTTCTCTGTCTCCAGTCACAACACATTTGTCTATTCGTGACTTTGATGTACTGCTTGCTTTATGAGTTACAAACGATCTTAAAGAATTATGTTTATAAGACCTAGGAAAAAAAAAAAACCAAAAAAAAAAACATTGAAAGACCTTTTTTTTCGTCTTCTGTTTTTATTTTAGCTACGAAATTTCCTTATTCCGCAGTCGGAAATTGAAAATAAGGTTTCCATTTGAATAATGAAAAAAAGCTCTTTAGCATTTGAAGTCGTCTTCTACTTCATGTAAGCATTGTCTAGAATGTTTCAGAAACTGGAACTCTTTAATTTAAATCGACATATTGGATCCCATTGACTCTTTAAATCAAAAGTAGCCTATTTATCCAAAATTTAGAAGAAAATTTAAAATTAGATTTAATCACAAATAGATTTATTTAAAACTCTACTGATTGTTGTTTAGATGATTTGAAACTTAAATTTTTTAGATATTGTATTTTTTTTGAACTACCTCATAATTCAGTGCTATGGAAACATGTTTGTAACTTAAGTAATACGTTTACACTCAAGTTTATAATTTGCGTGTAAAGGTATAGTTTCATACTGCACTCCATGAATTTGTCGCCATGATTCTTTATTTTTTGAATTGGAAATGTACTAACATGACTTATTAAAATAGATTAAATTCGTATACTAGTAAATGTAGTTTAATATTACTATAAGTAAATTATAAAGAATCCATAAGCAGCTTTCGATTCAAAGGATTCCGATTCCAATGAAGACCCTCATTAGGGTCGAAAGCTGCTTAAGTTTAAATTAATGCTTTTTAAATGTATTTTTTGTGTGATATAGATATTTGTTATCCATTTTATAGTTCGTAAAGTATTTATTTAAAATTATCCAAGTTCTGTCATTACTGGAAAAAGAAATAAGAAATAAGAAAGTAATAATTCTAAATTATAAAATAAAGTTTATAGAAAATCATTGCTAAAACCTTGAACTTTTGCACGAAGGCTTCATGAAAGTGTAAAAGCATTTTATTCCTTATATTGCTTGAATATGATTGGTTGAAAACTATTAGACTTTGTAAATTCTGAATGCAATTTCTTCATTTCTTTTTATAAGATGTATGTCTTGTGCAACCTTTATGATGGCTTTTTTCACATGTGATGATTTCATGAAAGATGCAATTCGAAAATTATGGTCCATTTTCATTTGAAATTTACAAAAATTGGCTATTATATTTGTAAACAAGAAAAATACATATATTTACAATAATTGTAGTCGTGCATTCATAATATTGCTTCTATACTGTATCCCTTGAAGTTTATCATAATTCAAACATTTCAGATCAAAAGAATTTTTTTTTTATTTCTTGAACCTAAGATTGTCTTTAAGTTAAAGAAAATTAAACATAATAGCAAAATTTACGTGCGTCATCGTGTTTTACAAGAGAAAAGGAACTTAAAAACACACACAATTAAAAGATTCACTGAGCTATTTTTAGTTTTTTTTGTATCTAGAATCCAAGGCAGTTTCCAGTTTCTTAACTTTCGTCAGTTGGATTCGCCTAGTACTCATAGCTCTTTATTACCCCCAAAAAAATTGACAAATCTCTATGAAATAATCCCACAACGTATGCAAATATCTCTTAGTCTTTTCTATAAAACGTTTCACTGCCAATGAATGTCAGGGTCGTTCCAAACGCATTCAATCGTGCATTTTATATCTTATATAAGGGTTGTCAGATGCTTGTTGTGAACATATTGCTTTGTTTTCACTTTACTGACACTAATACAGTCTCGATGGTCTTATGGACGTGCTCAAAACGATGAGAGGTCCCTTCGTTGGACTATCGGAAGCAAGCAGGTCATGTCAATAACTTGCCTCCCAACTTTGCCATAGTGTTGCGACAGTGCGATGGTATTCGGCAGCAATGGATACGCGAGACAATTGGTTGTTAGACAAGATCCACCATGTAGAAGTAGTGTAATGTACACATGCCAATTGAGAGACGATTACCAAGAGCAGGACTCCATCCTCATTGTCTTTAAGACGTCTTCTATCCTATATCGGAGGGTATCAAGACGAAATATACTGTGATGCAATTACAGAATGCTCGCAAACTGTCACAAGAAAATACGACCGTTTTGTTTGACTGCAAGCCACGCCTTATATCAGAAGAGTTCTAGCCGTGATGCATGTTGAATCTAAATACAGTCGGACCTCTATTTAACGAAGTCGCTAAATTCCGAAAAAAAGTTCGTTAAATGGAAAATTCGCTAAATAGAGATTCACCTTTTAAAATTACTTTAAACTACATAAAACAGATTTAAAATACATAAACAATAAATATTATTAAAAAAGGTATAATTTTAATGACATAAAGCTACATTACCATATGCGTACTTAAATTTTACTAATAAAATCTGTTAATTTTGTCTGAGGTTTTTTATTTTATTTTTTTTATTTTAAAAAAGTATTTTCGTTCATAGTATGTCTCGCATCTTTGCAATGCACTAAAAACCCCTTCAGTATTTTCTTCAAATTGTAATCCGCGTTTCAAATGATTTTAGCATTTCATTGTACGAAGGGTTTTTTTTTCTATTTTTTTATTTCTGCATCATGATTATTTCCATTTTGATCAACTTCATCTTCATCGCAATTCATTGCTGTATTACAACTCCTTTATTAAAACAAAAAACAAGAATACTTCTTCACCGATCCGATCCAATATTTCGTCTTATCTATTTTTCCAAAGACTTCTTCAGGGTACAAATAAAAATAAAGAAAAATAAAATAAAAATAACGATTAAACGGTAAGAGAATGAACTTTCTCTAACCTTACAAAATCAAATAATACAGTAGTACATTCATTGAATATATACAGTGATTGTTATGGGATAATATAGTAATAATGTGGTAATACATTAAAAGATGTTATTGTCATAAATAAAAAAACAATGACTGATACAAAATATATTATTGACAAGAGATAATATGCACAATGAATTATCATACCATACTAAAGCTAATTAAATTTCAAAATTTTACATAATCTTTTATTTTTTATTAGCGAATTCCTGAAAATACTTAAAGACATATTGTTTACTTTTTGTGACTTGTCTCTGTTGAAGCATACGCAACAATTAATCAAGCAATATTCTAAAGTGAATCTTTTGTATTCATCTTGCATTTTATAAATGATATGAACTACCGGATCAGGGTTGTGACCATTACGAATGCAGTGGCATTTTTTTTATTTGTACCCTGAAGAAGTCTTTGGAAAAATAGATAAGACGAAATATTGGATCGGATCGGTGAAGAAGTATTCTTGTTTTTTGTTTTAATAAAGGAGTTGTGATATTGTATGAAGATCTCAGATTTTCATTGCTGTATTGTTTTTATTTTTCACACTGTCCAAAATATCCGATTCAGTTAGTGTTTCCGAGGTATCAACTTCAAATCCAAGTGAAAGATATCATCAATCAGCACATCATCGTTAATTTCTTCTTTTTCCTTCAGCTGGTTCATCCTTGATTTGGATGAACGATTGTAAGCCTTCCAAAATTTTCATATCGGATGTAAAGTTGATTGTAGCCTATTGAAGAACACGACAGCAATATATTATCAAAAAAGGATATAATTTAATTTAAATATTGCAAATACTTCTGGATGGCATCGACAACGCTATTGGTGTATCGATGGGTGGGGGTTAGTATGAATTAGACCCCAATTTTCCCATTGCATTCGAAAATGGAAGAAATCTAGGATTTTGGACCTATTTTTTTTTTGGAAGTTCATCAGTTTGTCTATAATCCTGCCTATAAGGAGTATACGTCCTCAGCACCATCCGGAAAGTACATGACCTTTTATTTTTTGGTTGAACGACTACCACCATCCTAACTCGTCCAATATCTTGGGTCCGCCTATGAATATAACATTAGCAATCTAAACACCCTCGCTGTAAGTTATTTCTCCTTGTCTTTTTGGATGAGATAAAGTAATTTTTAAAATATTAAAGAGTAAACCATTAAAAAAAAAATTATGATTAGCTGTGATTTGCTTACATATTCACAACTCATCTTACTGGGAACTTCTGAAGGTTAAGAATTGTTTGCTACGATTCTTGCGCATATAAATAATTACTTGCCGACATACGCCTGCTATTAACGAAGATTTGAACGTATCAGTTTCACAGGATAGTTTCCGTCATTGAATGTCCTATTAAAAAATGGTTTCTGAAAACTCAAATGCCTTAAGAAAATCTGACAGGGGTTCGATCTATCTTAAAAATATTCAGGTAATTGATGATATAAAATTTCTGTTCTTACCATAACCTGTAATTTAGTTGCAAATTTTAATTAATTGGTAGAAATTTATCCAGAAATCCCGAAAACAAAGGGAGTACAAAAGAAATTACGAAGTTGACAAAGAGAAAGAATTGTAAGAACTTGAATTCGAAGATTTTAGAAAAAGACAACATTTCTGTTTCGTCCTTATATCAAATTGCCAATGTCTTTTTCATTTTTTCCCATTTCGTGCTAAAAATATTTTGTTTTCATGTGCTATAAGCTTTTACCTTATGAGTATCAGAGATCTTTGAGGATAAAAATTATCAAAAAGATGTTTAACTGAGTTTTCATTGCAGAAGGTTTTATTGGAAAGCGGAAGATTAAAGCGCAGTTGGCTATCAGGTTTGAGAACTTTGATCTGCACTTTTCAGGGTTAAGGTAAACGTTCTCGTCTTCATACAGATATAGGGAAGAAGAAAAAAGCGAAGACTTCAATGAAGAGTCTATTTACGCACGTGTGTATTTTAGGTGTCAAAAGCCACATAAATTTTCGGTCGAGCAAAGAGACGGCATCGTCACAGGACGCCTTTGGCAAACAGAAGAACCTATGGCATTACACTCCCTTCACTCGGGAAGAAATCACTGAGGAAAGGGAAGAGAAATTGCTGTCTGATGAACTCTTGATGTCAATGATATGACTTTCGTATTAAAAAGTAGGGATTTTTAATAATCAAAATTATTTATCTAAGTCGACATCCAAAATGAAAACCAATATGAATATGTTTAAGGAATATAAGAAAAGAAAATGAGAAACAGCACCTGAACAAAGAGGAAATTGCCTTTCTGATTTTAGATTTCGGGAAGGAGTTGAGGACGGCCGTTTCGTCCTTCTACGGACTCATCAGCCCAACCCTCGCTAATATGAATATGTTATTACAAGTATTTCATTAAGAGAAATGAAGATACATTTTTTTGGTATTTCTTTTGTAATTATTACCTGCTTTTATGAATATGTTTGAATACACGGTGTGTAATGTCATCTATGAACAACGATGCCAGGTGTTGACCTTTAGAAATTAAGTTACTATTAATGTAGTTCTACAATATTTTGTTAATATGATGTTATGTGCATCCGCTATCCCTGAAGATTCTGTTGTTGTTCTCATGGACACAATATACGTTTTCATGCAGAAAGACAAGACATTGACCATGAGCAAAGTAAATGTTTGCCCGAATTCCATTCAAAGGATTTGTCTCGGAGCAAACTAATCCAATTCAGCTATTTCGGGCGCAAGACTCCAAGTAGGCTATATTATACATAAAATGCTTAGATAATTGTTACTGAAAGTTTGCATTTTATTATGTTCTTCACTGTTGCATTCACTTTTATTTTTATTACTATTAATTAGTTTCATTAAAGAAATAAAAATAATATTAGTCTAATAAATAATAATAATGAACATAAGTTTATAGTAGTCGAACAAATAAAAATAGCCATCATTTACCAAGGATTTTAAAAATCGAGAACCTGTCACTCTTAGAACCTATTTGTTATAAAAAAATAATTTTGTTCTTTAAATGTTTTTTTAGATTCTACGTATGTAAGTATGAGAATACATACTATATATATACATATGTAGAATCAAAGAAAACAAGTAAAAGAGTCATTCGTGTTCCTTACTAGTGATACATAGTCTAAATAAACATTTTCTCTTTGTTATGTGTGTGTGTTTATTCTTTTTATTTTGCTTTTGATTTTTTTTTCCCGATTGAAACGCGGGAGTCTCCAAGAGTCTGGTTTTAATTCTGTTTGTATCCCCACTGATTCTAGACCATTTCCTCACTGAGAACTGATTACGGGTGATTACCTTAAACGGTCATTCCGGTGGTTGAAATGACAGAAATCGGAAAATTTGATTTAGTGTATGAAGGTTTTGTTTTGATGTCAACATTTTCTTTACTGTGAAGAGTTCATTAATCCTTGACATATTAGAAGCCCCCAAAGTCGATGTCAGATATATAGGGTGATTCAAAATTCCCTGTTCAAACTTTAAAGGTAGCTCAGGAAAACAAAAACAAGCTGTATTCATAGTGGAACGTATGTCCGCAAATGTCAGCCGAATGTGCTAGAGGGCGCTCTTTGGCAGCACATTAGTTGGGCAATGTGAACCTTCGTCATTTGTACAAGTAGGATGTATCACTTCATTAATGCTGAGAGGGCAGTTATGCGCCTAGCCTAAAGGGCAGCGAACGGAAACGGACGAGCCGTTGTACGAGCGTATCGCGAACGGTTCCCCAACAGATGTGTGCCCAGTCATAAAACGTTTGCACTAGAGATTGTGTGAAACTTTGAGCACCTACTGTGAATCTGCTTTGAACACCTACTGTACATTTGACTGTCATATTGTAAACACAGAGCTAATAAACACGTTGTCTACCTTACTAGTTGTCTTTTATTTCTAAACCTTAATGTATCTTCTAGCACATTGGGTGGCGTTTGTGAACATAAGTTTCACTGTGAATACGGTTTGTTTTTATATTCTTGACTTACCTTTAAAGTTTGTACAGGGAATTTTGAATCAGCCGGTATATATCTTTAGCATTTTAATTTTTCATTTGTTGTGGACAAAATCTGGCGCTGGCTGAAGCTTTTATCCTTAACTCGCCCACAAAACAACAAAGTGGGTTCTACACGACGTTGACTGTTGCGCCATCTACATTTCGTTTCGCTTCCCAATAGCGTAGAGGATCATTTCATTCTTGAGAACATCAATCACTGCTCCCTATATTTGAAAGTATTGTGAACCATATCGTTTGACCGATATTACGTTCAACTAATAATAAATCAAATTTTGACTTCAAATTTTTGAAGTCATGCTATTTCTCAATTATTATCGCTTTTCAACTATAATTAAGCAATTAAAATTCATCCAAGTTCGAATAGAGGTTATTAAATCTAGTGCTAATTTGGTTTCTTATTTGACTGAATTTCCCTATATTGCTTCTTTTCATGGAGAGAACGGAAAGGATTTCAATGGATAACATTCAGCTACATCCATTTGATCTTCTTTACCAGAAAGAGTTTCCGAATTGCTTTCCAACTTCTTAGTTAAGTGAAGAAAAGATATGTGGACAAAAAATAAAGTTCAAGTATATTTTGTTCAGATATTCTCTCAAGGAAAGAGAATGTATGCGACAAGTTTATTCTAAATTTTATTATCATTCTTTAAACTTTTAAAATGGTGTAAATTTAAATAAATAAATAAATTTAAATAATTTAGCATCTGTAGATAAAAGAAAGTATTAACAATTGAATGTAGATTTAATCTTT
>JAFIDM010000001.1:54274061-54326304 GCA_023159025.1 Thereuonema tuberculata | reverse complement strand
TGGGGCCGCTTTGCTTTTGACACTGTCTAAAAGCATTAATTACCTTATTCTGGAATGACATAACTACATTACATTGGGCGGATCCATAACATTGTCCAATCAGGAAATCAACTAATCTAAATAAGAAATCAACTAAAAAACATAAGGAAAACATAAATAATCTCAGAATTGTGTCAGATCTCGAACAACGGATCGAGCTGAAACAAGCGCTGCTATCATACACAGCGTTAATGTTTTATGATTGCAGTTTTCGTAATTTTGAATGAATCACGAATTCCTTAATATACTAGTATTTAGAAAAATGTTTCTTCACAGGCATCCATTCAATGAATTCAGATACTTACCCTCAAACTTATTCCTTAAAAAATAAATATTAAGTCTTTTAAATTCAGATGGTTTTTTTTTTTTGTTTTTTTTTTATAAAATTTAAAATCTTTTCCATTGACTGAGAAACACCAGCATTAAAAGCGGAAATCACATGAATGAATCTTGGCTTTCATTGAAAACAAAATGTTTCCAAACAGAAAGAGGCCACCATCCTTTCGGTCCCGGCTTATTTATCATCATCACCATTATCTTCTTTCTCCTTTGTCGTCTTTTTTTTTTTCTAACTTTATACTTACTGCAGTCGAAAAGTTAAAGGTGGAGTAGAAGGTCGAAAGAGAAAGAAGAAAAACAAGTTGTGTCTCCGGAAGATTGTGATTGGTTTGTCTCCGTCAACACAGACTGATTGAGAAGCCATCGACAGCATTTGCAAAAGAGATCACAGATGACTCTGTTTACAAGACGAATCGAGTAAACACACCCCTCCAAACTAGATAAAACCAGCCAAGGTTTTTTTTTTTTTTCCTTTTTCTTTCCTTCTTTTTTCGCGCATTCATAAAAATTATTCATTTGTAGAAAAAAAGAAAAGAAAAAGAAAAACCCTGCGTACTTTAATTAAAAGGTCTTTTTCCCTTAAGAATAAAAAAATCACTTAATTTGCATTTTCGTTTCTTTAATCCATTGCATATTTAAAAAAAAAAAAATCCTCCTTTAATTGCAAAAATAAATTTTAGAAAGTTCATTGAAAAATCTTTCTTTTCTTATACAATTTGCAGTAATTACGTTTGTCCTGCTTTTTTCTCTTAACTTTTAACTAAGTTTTGAAGCCACAAATAAATGTTTGCCATACATGAGCATGGCCTGGATGAAGAATTACTCCTGGACTGAAATGTCACGTTTGAGTAAACATTTGTATTGTTATTGTTTTTTCAGCAACGCTTTCATGTTTGTGTCTGCAATTAAGGAAAATTAAAAAAAAAAAAATTAGAAACTTGTGACTTTAAACTGAATTAATTACAAATTTAAGTTCATAATAGTTATCTTTAACAACTGATTATCAAGTATCTCCATGTTCTTTTTAGCGACCCCTATGTTACAGCTTGCGTGTAAACCATAGGTGACCGCTCTTGGTTTTATGTCTGGTGGATGTCACAATCTGTCACACTCTGTAGTGGCCAATATAAGAATGAAACTTCACCATTGTGTTCAGCATCAAAAAGTAGATGAACACGTCAAAAAAATGAGACCTCCAATACCACTCCCTGACCAAGTGGGGGGTCAAAAGTGTTTTTTGCTTTCCGGATATCACACTCTGTAGTGGCCAAACGGTTAGAGATATTAGAATGAAACCTTCACCATTGTGTTCAGCATCAAAAAGTAGGTGACCATGTAAAAAAAAAAAAACAGAACTATAGGACCATTCCCTGACCTCCCCAAGGCATGTTGTAGCGGCCCCTGTTACAGCTTGCCTGTCACAATGAAACTATCATTGATATTGTTTTAATTTCCTTTGTATTATAAATGTGACTGTTGCGAATACAAAAGGCGTAATTGTTCATTTATTGTGATTGTTGTGATTGTTGTAGAGCTACATTATAAATGTGATTGTTGCGCATACAAAAGACGCAGTTGTTGCAATTGTTGTGATTGAAATTGAAAAAATGTCTCAACTTGCGGAAAAAACGAGATGCTGATGCAAAGCGAGAAGCTTCACGCTTGCGTAAAGAACGGTCTCTAAACAAAAAAAATTGTTTATAAAATTGTGCATATTATGGGGCCGCTTTGCTTTTGACACTATCTAAAAGCATTAATTACCTTTTTTTTTTTTTGTTGCGCGGAAAGTTAAAGAGTGTGTAATACGGTCGCATTTTGGGCGAATCATTTTACGCAAATTTCAAGTAATGAGAATTAGAAAAATGTTTTTCAAAATTTCATTAAATTATTATTATTATTATTATTATGTTTTACATTCGTTTTTCTTATATTTTACATTAATTTTTATGATAGCTTTTAATTTCTTATTTTTGCAGACTACTATGCGGAAGTATTTCCTAATTGTAAATTAATGCATTTTCTGTGATCGCACAGGAAAAATTAACATTTTTATTAGTTTTACTAATTCAAGTGAAACGTATTCTGTTGTTAAGTTATTAGCAATTCATGCTTCAATAATAAAAGCAACAGTTCCTATCCCTTTGTATTTTTTATAACTCATATTTCTAATGCGGAAGAGCCAGTTTGGTAAGTTAAAGTTAATTCATTAATTATGTGGGGATAAAAGTTCAGTAGCTAAACATTTAATAGCCATATTCGATTTATTTTTGGATGATTTGGTGGGTGGTCAACCACCATTCTTTTAGGATTGCCTCGCTCTTTGTATCTTTCATGTTAACTAGTAGATATGTCAGCTTGAATAATAACTTGGCTTTCTCTTTCGGAGTTCAGCTTTTAATATTATCTCTTATTATCTATAAAACGTTTGCACTGAGGCATTTATGAATTGACGACAACGATTGTGTTGAGGACAAAGGATAACAGAGATTATCCTTGACCATCCCACTTAAAATCATTGAGCTTATCAGGAAGAAGCATTTATTATGTTCGTTTCACACCTTTCGCCGCAGACATTTGGATAATGCTTTCACTCTTTGAACACTTTTAAACGGACAGGGAGAAGCTGCTTGAGGGCTGGTACGGTCATCTGTTGTGATACAGGATGTGTAGATGCGCAGAGATTTCAGTCCCAACCATGGTAGCTTGTCCTTTGCAAAATGAGCAAAGGAAGGTGCTGATGGACAGCACTCCTATTCTGCAATACCCAAAGGTTAAACTAATTAACATTGGTGCCCCAAATTAACGTTTGCGGTTGCTTTCAACTAGAATAAGGAGGGTTGGTAGAGTTGGGAGCTGCTCCAATCGTCCTATATAAGCATATTAAAAGAAAATTTGAGCATACGCGTCGACGTAACTATTTGTTCGACTCCGTTGAAAATGCTTAGTAACAAAAGTATTATCAGATCAAGTTATAACCCATATTCAGTTAAGCAGAGAAATTTAATTTATTTTCAAAACAACACTTCATTTTTAGAAAAGAATATTCGTAGCGTTAAATAGTCAGTCTTCAATTTTATGAAGATATGAAGCAAAATATCTTCAAAAAATTTCTAACAATGAGACATAAAGTATTATATATATTTATGTATACTTGTATATGTATGCACTTTATATATTAATGAAAATGATGCTCTCTGAATGAGCACGAGTTCCCATTGTCTTCGTAATATTTAATTGTGGAAAAAAATATTTAAGTTAAAATATTTTAGTTAAGAAATCAAATAGCTATTGTAAAAATAACAGCTTCACAGGACTCTTAGTAATTTCTGTAATGCTCCAAAACTTCTATAATTAATAAATAAATAAATCCCACGAGTATAAGAGTTAACTATTGGAGTTACATTTCTCAAGACGAAGATTATTATTATTATTATTATTATTATTATGTAAAAGTTTCAATCCCCAGCAAAGACAAAATGGCGGATCAAGGACCAAAGCACATATTGCCAAGATTAGTGTAAAAAAAAAAATGTGCAAGAATTGTTGGGGATGTGTGGTTGTGTCCATAAATTTTCTAACTATGCGTATTGTGTTGAGTACCATAGCCTTCTGGAGTTGTGCGTAAGTGTTTTTCAAAAGTTCTAGTGTGCTGAGACTGTGGTGCAATGTATGAGGCACCAAACCAGTGGCGAACAGAACGATGAGTACAACACGTACTCGGTCCTGCCTCCACTGCTTCTGGAGCTCGTGTGCTAGGTCTGTATATTTACTGATCTTGTCTGCGTGAGTTTTCTGCATGTTCTTGCTGATAGGCACTGCAATATCAAGGAGATAGATCTGTTTGTTGACTTTATCAGGTCAGTTATGATGTATGGTTTTGTCTGTGTGAATTCGGCGGTCCCAGTACTGCTTATGTGAGGGTGACTCTGCATTATATTTGCAAAAATAAGAATAATTTCGAAAAAAAATATTTATTAAAGTTAACAAGTCCCATAAACTTGAAATAATCATCAAGTCCCCATCATGTTGAAATTTATAATTTTTCAGTTGATGAACAGTAATGAGCGTGAAATAACTATCCTGGGATGTCATTTAGTAAACCACTGGGTCTCAAACTTTTAATGTGTTTTTATATATATATATATTGTTATTTGCTTTTATTTAATTGTGCGTCGAAAAATTCATCGAGGCTGACGGAGGCCATCACATGAATTTTATTTTATTTTATTTTTAATGTGTATGTTTTTGTTTTTATTTTTTTTTTAAATTTTGGAGGCACCACATCCCAATTTATAATTTTTTAATTATTTATTCATTTTTAAATTTTAAATATAATTTAAATCAATCCTTTGCTTCTTAGTTTCTCAGTTATTAAAAAAAAACAGCAAAAAACATTTAAGTAGTTGATATCATAAATGTTTTCGATTAAAGGAATTTTTGTAGCTTGATTAAAATTTGTTAGGTTTTGGTAAAAGAGACGAAATAATTTGAAGAATTATTCATGAAGAAAAGCAATTCGCAATTATTAAAAAGAAGTTAACTAGAAACAGAGTGTACGATTAAAAATTAAAAATATAAAAAATTTAGAAAATAATTGGAAAAAAAATTAAAAATTTCCCAAGTTCAAATTAGACGTTCTTACATTTTTCTCTAAAAAGACTTAACTTATGTACAAGGGTGGAACGTAGGAAGATTAAGAATAACGCATCTTTATCCGTGTAAAATAACAAGATAATAACAACAACAATAATAATAAAAATCATTTAATATTAACAGCTTTAGTTGACCGCAAAAGGTTATAGGTTGATGACCTTACAAGATTCGACTTGTCATGTCTCCTCCCAATGCATTTAATCTCTATAACCTAATTCAGAAATTCAACCCCACTAAACCGACTCCGCTAATTCAGACTCCTCCACATATTAACTTTGAATTTAATTATTCCTCCACCAAAATAAAAGTTGGTTTTAAATGTTTATTACTAATATATATCCGATTAAGGGCTTGCATGTGACAGAGAAGAGGAGTCAGTTTTAATTATGTAATTTTTGTTTTTTGTGTGTGTTTTTAAATAAAATTTGCTCACATTTTTAAATTCCTAAGTACAGTAGAGTCCCGATTATCCGAGTTAATGTGGACCAAGACTAACTCGGATAACCGAAAATTGTAAATAAAATAAATCGTCTAGGTTTAAATGTGTATTTTAACAAATACAACAGTAATACAGATGCACCACATACAACTCATATTGAAAGAATTCTTTCACTTAAAAAAATCCTTAATTGTTTTTTTTTGTTTTCTGTTACTTTGGCGTTTTTCTGCAGCAATGTTTCGCATTTTTTTAAGGATAATCCATGATTGTTGGTGTCGAAACCATTTCCCGATTCCAGGTATGAGGTCATATGACTAGACGAACGAAGATTAATTTGCAAAAAAAAAAATCCTAGAAATATTTGATAGCTCGGTTAAAGCGGACACTCGGATAATCGAGGTTTTACTGTATTATAATTGTTGTTTGTTTTTCATGATGGTAAATATAGCTATACATATTTTAATCCTGAATTATATAAAAAATCAAATTGTTTTTTTGTTTTTTTTTCTTGAGCAAAAAGAAATTGGATAGATTAGTTTTGAATGTGATCCGTCATTAAATATTAAATTCAAATGTTAATTTCCTCGCGAAATTAAAATAACTAATTTTTTTTTCTTAGGTGGCCGGGGGGGGGGGACTGAATATAACGTTTTTATTGAAATAAAAAAACATTACATCGCTCAGAAAAAGTCTGAAAATTTTAAATTTATCTAATTTGTATTTTCTTTATTTGCAGATTTTTTGACATAGTAGACGAGTTCCTAAAGGAAAACGCAGGCAATGGTAAGACTATATTCTTATAAATTATTCTTTTCAATAGTTCGAAAATTATTTTATTATTAATCGCCTAATGCTCAATTTAATGAAATTCTTCATAATCAGGTTAGGGGCACTTACTATAATAATACTTGAATGAATTTTTTTTCTTATGAAAAATCTCTACTCAAAATCTATTAGCTTTGGTGATTAGTTCTTCATTAAATTCATTCCTCCTTACTCCAATGATACTAGAGAACATTAAGTTCCAATTGGCATCTTTCTATACTTTATTATAGAATATTTAGTATTCCCCGTTTTATGTTGTTTAAATTAAATTTCTCGTTAAAACTTATTATCACTTATTGCTTGCTCATAAATTTATACCCAGTTTAAAGTATGCATAAGTTTTCTATAATTTTTGAATTCTGGTATTAAGCCTTTTACGGATTCTCGAATTCAATAGTCTTTGCATAATTCTTTTAGCGCCAGTTACTGGCTTTCTCATTAATCTAAGTTATTAGATTACAAATAGTGTACGACACAATAGCCATCTTAATTTTGTTACAAAAGGCAAAAATATGTTGTCTTTACATTATTTTATGAATATTAAACACTAATCACTGATTAATGCCTTCTATTCCTTTCTCACTTGTTACGTTCAGTCGTGGCACTGTGTATTACTTGTTTTCCGCCTGAAGTTTCTTATTTTATTTTTTTAAAGAAAGATTGTACATAATTTTACAGCAAAGACTCAAATCAAAATGGGTCATTTAATTTAATAGTTTTAATTTAGTTTTAACACTTAAAAAAAAAGAGTAGTAAGAAAGAATGGTAGATTGAATGAAGTTAATTATTTTAACTTATTGTTCTTGCAATTTTAATTTTCATTCCCATCAGTCTTACGGTGTTTGCTGTCAAGACCCATCAGTAACATCTGCAAGAATCTAGTCTTATCTCTGAAGGACGGATATCGTACCAAAAGGAATGTCTTAATTAAAGTCATCTCAAACTTCTGGACGTTGACTCTACTTATTGCCCTATCATTAACATTCGAGACAGCTTGGATACAGCGAGGGAGGATGAATCAGGAGCCGTAGCCTTGAAATTCATCCTTCTGGCAGAGAATTAGAATTGCTTATTGGAAGTTGAAACGAGGAAAAAAAAAATATGTAAGCTACAGATTCATGATTCAACAACAAACTAAATTTTGTCGAAAAGTTGATCTTGTCAATTAAAACCCCCAAAATTTTGCCTCTTAGTGTCTGCACTTTGGTCTGACATCTGTCATGTATCGAAAGCATTTTTTTTTTTTTTATTTGCGTTATTCAATAATATGGCGGCATCAGTAATTCAGTCAAAATACTACAACCACACCAATATAATCCTTAATGCCATCGATGTCTTATCGTTGCCCTATCATTAATCTCTGGTCATCTTGCCAAATTATAATGTGCTTTTGGAGAGAAGATTACCGTGTATGTTTACATACACTAATCATTTGCTAAATTTCACGATTTTTAAGTACTCAAGCAAAAATAGTATAGGCAATTACAAATTGACAAGAATAGGCATACTTAAATTGATTCTGGTTCCTTATAGGAAAAAATATAGGAAAAAAATTCTGGTTCCTTTACAGATATCTCAGATATGTCTATTGCAGTAAAGTAATGTCATCTACAATAATATGCAGCTCTCATAATATTTAGGATATCTGAATTAATATAGTTTAGAGTTACAGTATAAATATTACAGAACTCACAGCACTCGTTTATAGGACATTAATATAAACGATAAACTACTGAATGTTTTAAAATTTGGAAGTCTGCTTTATTTTAACTGATAAAGAAAACAAGCAATTACACACACACACGAAAGAATGACTAATCCAACAGTTAT
Source organism: Thereuonema tuberculata (assembly GCA_023159025.1). Lineage (NCBI taxonomy): Eukaryota > Metazoa > Arthropoda > Chilopoda > Scutigeromorpha > Scutigeridae > Thereuonema > Thereuonema tuberculata. The sequence continues at coordinate 54,318,179 of JAFIDM010000001.1, read as the reverse complement.
ATTTTACAAATCGAAACTTTTAATAATTCTTTATATATATATATAACATAGTTTATTCTTAAAAAGATTCCGTAGCGGGATCAGAGCAAGCGGCAACTAACCTTTTTTTTTAAAAAAAAAATAAGAAAATACTTCTCTTCTTTAAAATGATATAATAATAATATGAAGCATAAGAATTAATAAGGAACTGAAAAAAAGTTTTGTAGTTTATCAATATATATATACATAGAACTAGCTGAAAGGAGTGATTAAATTTCAATTCATTTATTCAGTTGTTCAAGTTTCATGACGACATCTCATTTACTCATAGATTTAGAGTAAACACTCAAACAATCCATTTAACAAGTTAAATGGGAAAAGGAAAATTAAATTGTTAAGTTTTAATGTTTTAAGTTTACTGTAACATTTTTGTTTTGAAAAATTATTTTTAATGATTGAAAAATGATTTACATTTTTATTTTAAAGTTTAAATGTTCAAGATAATTCAAGTAAAATGCCTAATCCAAAACCACCTTTAAAAAAAAATGTTTATAGAGTTTCACAAATTTTAAGTAAAATTTAACAAAAAAAATAAATATTACACGAAAAATGTGAAATATTTTACACTTTTTTCTTATTTTAAGTCTAGTAATTTTTAAAATATTTGATCGGATTGAATAGTGTCGCTGTATAGCCTATATTTGTTTTCGAGAAATAAACCATATCTATTTGAAAGGATTGACATCTAAATTAAATGCTGCGACTTCAGACGCCAGTAGTCAGACACTCAAGGTTCCCTTCAAGAAGGTCGAGTAAAACATAAGCAGAAACGAAACCCAGAGTCCAGGAAGTTGCAAAAAGAAGACTCAGGCATTCATTTAAAACAGTGCAGAACAATTTTAATCTCCGATAGGAACGAGTACATTATCTATTTACAGATTGAATAGGTAATAAACTATTAATCCAAATTTGTATTAAGTAGTTCCTAAGGGATTTTACTTAATAACTGATCTTTGATTGCTCAGATTTACGGTATTTCTTTTAGAAACTTACAGTATTTAGGTTTTTAAGACAAAAGAGTCTTAAAAAAAATTAAAAAAATAAAACTAAAATAAACTCATATTTTGGAAATTGTCTGTTAATTTGTATTTTTCAGTGATATTGCGAACTGATTTACCAACACACTATTGTAAAGATATATCAGTGGCCAATCGTTGGATAGTGTAAGAAACAATCAAGAAATATCAAAATAGCATGTTTTTTTTTATTGTTTTTTTTTTTCGGTAAATGCTAGTTGAATTAATCGCACAATATTTATTTTTATTGATGCCACATACGTTTTCATCGAGCCCCAAGATTATAGATAAAAGTTTGCTCATTCGACGTAAAGTTTTTGATCTTCTGTTCTGTTCATAGCCTGTCAGGTTTATATCGATTGACTGGTTTAGAAGAGTGGGCGCTTCAGAACGGCAATTTCGTTAATCGGAGAATACATCGCAAATTCAAGTTATGTGGATCTGTACAGACACATTGTCGATGAAATTAAACAATAACAAATTAATCACATTCTGGCAGTGCTGTGATTGGAAACCCAATCGGAGATTTGATATCCAATCAGATTTTCCATTTTTAAATGAAGAGCATGATTTTTACTTGCGGATACAAAATAATCTCTGCATACATCTCGAATACGTAGTGATTTATGGTGAATTCAGCGTCAGAAACATCATTCAGTTTTCCTTCTATAGGGAATAAGGGAGAATAGAGTGCTTTGTAGTGACAATCCCAGTTTTCTTGCCTGCAATCATCATATCGGTGATGGAGAAACTGTAACGAGAGAGAGACCGTCGTCGCTCGTTACAATGCTGTGTTAGAAAGCTTTTTGATTTTATGACGGATCTTGATTATGTATACAGCCCATTTAAACGAAGCGAGACATTGATGTTGTTCTACTATCGTTGTGATAGATATCCTACAGTTAATACTGGAAACATTCTAAAATCTAATTAGAAAGGACTTAGATCTTTTGCTATTCAATCATCAATCTACTTTTTGCATATCAACCTCGTTCAGCCCTGGCTAAGACAATCTTTCTCAGTTGCGATATTAAAGGTAAATCACCCTGTTTCCTGTAGCATGCCTGAAAATGATCAGAACACATACATAACAATAATTATCATTTCAAATACTCCGAATTCCATCAGTGTTGGTTCATTCGATTGCAAATATCCAGACTGTAGCGCATACGCATCGTCTCAGTGAAATCTAACACTTCTGTACAGAACGATTACGAAGTCATATTGTGTGTAGACAATACAGTACAAAGACAACTGCCTTGCCCCGTTTCCGATTGAGTTTTTTTAAGTAAATGTATTATTTATCTTTTCAATTAGTTTGTTGCTCACATTTGTTTATTAATTCATTAAAATGTCCTTTTCCTTTTAGATAAGCTAATTGGTGTGCACTGTACCCACGGCCTGAATCGGACCGGCTACTTGGTATGCAGGTAAGGCCCAGTCACCGTAAACAATTGTTCACTCTCTTAAGACATCCAATATGTGTCAAGGCGACTGAACGTCCGTTCGAATGACGTCCACTCCACTCCCTCTTTCGATTTGCAGTCCTCAATAGTGATTTTAATATCCACAAAATTTTTACATTAATTTATCCCCTAATGACACTTAATGGAGCTTTGTTTCTTACTGTGTAGGTGTAGCAATAATTGATCTTAGATTCGAACAAAAATAAATAATTTTATATTTTAAAATCTTTTCGGTACATTAAGATATTAGATGCTTTTAGTCTTTCCAGTGTTAAGAAAACGAATGACCTAAGATTTGATATAGAATTTCCCAGATATTTCGCAATATTATTCTACGTGAGCCTTGATGTCAAAGTATAAATCATTGTTAAGAAATGAAAAATGTATGAATGCACGGCTCTTTCACATTTCGATTTCAACGGATCGTTGTTGTTGTGCTTCATAAATAAAATTTAACCTGCTACCTTATTGCTTAGTTTATATATTCAACGATTCCTTTACGCCTTTACTTCTTTAATTGAAAAAAATAAATAAATCTTAGGCAGGCTAGCACAGCAGAATTTAAGAAAATATAACTGAAATCTATCAATTGGTATTTAAAATCGTCATCTCATCAGTAGCAATTTTCCATGTCAGACAGCCGGTAATGGATCACCTGCGATAGCAATGTAGGATTAAGTCTTAAAATAAGATTCAGTCCTATCAAATTAACTGCTGATTACAAATTATATGAACAGCAATTTGATCTTCAGAAAGAATAAAAAAGAAAATTAGTAACATTATACTATTTAAGATATTAAGCTAGAATATATTAATTAATTAGAAAATTAGAGCAGTTATACTACTATTATTACAAATATATTAATTCCATGCTTCTTTCACCCATATCTACCAAAATCATCATGAAATTTTTAAAATTCTTTAGTAGTAATCCCCATTGTAAAACACATAATATTATATGGTAAAATGAGTTCGAGAATAATTTTTTGCTGTACATTTCATGAGTATTTCAAGAATATAAACCGAAGACCAGAATTATAATTTTTGTGAGCTTCGTTATTATGCGATTTACAAAAATGTCGAATATATTACATTTACTTGTCACATGACTAATTTTTTATTTTTATTTTTGTAGAAAACTAGTTTTAAGAGAGCTTCGTAAAACATTAATCTCATTCAGATGATTGATGATTATATCATTCAGATATAACAATATTTTTCGAAAAGTTAAACAATTATTAAAAATAGATATAATGTATCATATCAATTTTAAAATAACTTTCTTCCAAGAAAAGTGGCTTGGTATCTTTTCTTTTTTTTTAACCAAATAGTATAATTTCTTGGTTACCATTAATGACCTTGCTTAAGTTTTAACCACTGTCTCGTAATATGAAGAAAGAATATAAAATAAAAAATGAAATGACATCGTTGATAATAAATTACTTGTATAATAAATATATTTCGGAAATCACGAAATTTGCCTATGTTAGAAAACCTGGATTAAACCAATTATTGTGGTTGTAATCAAATCTTGCGCCATATAATAGAAAACATATGTTCTCGACTTCTATTTATGGAGATATATTTTCAGGGAAAGGATAAACATGACAACGTTATTCATTGCTTTTTTTTCCTTTCTCCACCGTTGTATCATATTGCAAAACTCTCGAAACGTCTGGTCAGATTTTAATCTTATATTCTGTTTCGCGGTATTTCAACTAAAAAATGGATATCTTATAGAAAAATCTTTCGTGTTTTAAAACTATTTGAGGTTGAAATTGTTTCGTGGTATTGTTAGATGTGATCAGAAAGGGTGAATCCGTGGTCTTATCATGTGGGTTTTGCTAAAGAACCACGTAATAATCATCTTAGGAAGACACATACAGGGCACAATGGCCGATATTTTAGCGTTGAGTTATGAAGCTCCAGTTTTCCTCGCCTTCCTTCTTCCTTCCTTTTGCTGCCAACCCTCGCCGATAGGGGCCGCACTACTTCCATCAGTCGCACCGATAGAAATGCCCAAACGATTAAGATAAGAGGAGGATGTTAGTACTTGCTGTAACTACGACGCTTCACGCTACCTTCTTATCGTCTCATCGCCGTGCGGTACTGGACTCAGGAAACGGGCCCTGCAGTCGAGAAGAAAAGCAAAACTGCCTCCATTCTTTTAGGAAGACCTGCTGTGAATCACTGTGATGTTACTCGGCTATTTTTTTTTTCTGCTTATGGTTATTATCTCATTCAGAATTACAAAAAAAAAATCATTTCACTTTATCAGCAATGGAGGTTGTCCACTAATACTGCAGAGTAACTATCAAATAGCATCACAGTCAACAGCCAATCAGAACAAGCTTTGGAACTTCGATTAAGTTTTTCAGCTTAGTTCTTTGAACAGCCATAATCCCAAACATCATTTTCCATAATTAAGGAAAATTGTTTTATAAACTTTTATTACTTTTGTTATTAAAGTAATACCTAGCTTTGTCAAAGAAAAATATTGGATTCTGAAACATTTATTTGTTTTATCTTATTTATCTTCTGCATCCTTTGTCTGCTTGTAAAAGAGATATGACTTAGCAATAAGCTTACAACTTATTATCATACAGTTCAGGTGGATTATCACTGTTAAATGTTTGATAGCCAGAGCTCTGTGTTTTATAACAATCATCCTTATCCATTACCTATTTTTAACGTTTTAAATTATTTATTCTTGGGTAAAACTAAATTACTATGGAATAAAAGGCTTCAAATGCTCAAACTACCGATTTATATGTAACTTCCCAGTAAAATGTATTGACTTCATAAGGAACTCTTTAGCTAAGAGAAATGATTTCAATTTCTAATTTCAAATCAGAAGGTTGAATTATTAAGTATTGAGATAAGAATCACAAATGTACAGTCGGTATATTTCTTAGTTTCTGCTTTAATTTAACAAATTATTGTTAAATAGATAATGATAATTTTGGTCATCCTGCAATTGTCCGGACTTTGCGGGATATTTCTATTTCTTTGTATGAATAATATTATTATTAATATTATTTTGACTATCATTTAGTTATAATTCTGTTATACCTTGAATAATATTTTTTTTCCCTGACGATTCTTTAAAATTCTTTTGTACAAATCAAACTAGATCGGTAGATCGGATCTGAACAGTTAAAAATATAAGTTACATAAGCGATACAGCCTTAATTTTCACAACAAAGTCCTATTTCCTTTTTTTTATCTAAATTTCTGATTTTTTTCCCCTATTTTTTGCTTAAATAATATCACTTAAATAATTATACATTTATAATGATAATAACTGTACATTTCGAAAGACAGCGAAATGTAATGACGGGAGCTCAACTTCTGACTGCGCAATTCCGTGCCGTGCTTTTGCGTTGTGGCCGATCATCCTCATCACACGCATCCTTCCTTGTAACCTTGGCGTCTTCTGCGTTTGTCAGTCGGGATTCGGGTGATAGACATGTTAGTCGGTAACTCTTTCACAAGTGAATGCTACAGCGCCAAATTACATAGTTTGTTTACGGTGGAGGAATGTACGAACAACAGCACTATTATTATGTAAGGCAAAGATGATTCCCCCCCCCCCTTTAAAAAAAAAACAAAACTCATTTTGATCGACTGAGCAAACGTGATGGAAAACGATTTTATATTTCTTTTAATCTCATTTCGAAAAAATTATTACATTCATTGATAATAATTAAAAAAAAAAAAATCAGAGGAATTGAAGAAAGCAAAAGTAACATCCGAAAACAAGTAGTTGTAAAAACCAAAACTTATGCTTTATTTCAGGTGGGGTTAGTTGTAGATTTACATCTAATTTAGTGTTTTGAGTTGACGTAAATATATCGATTTAGATATTTTAAAATATCTTAGAAATAATAAAACTTTTCTGAATGAAAATCATTGTGAAAAGAAAAATTAAAATTAGATAAATATACCTACGTACTCTCCTGCTAATTGTTTTTCATTTCTTTTTCTTTTTAATTTTCCTTAAAGAAATTATAATATTAGATTAAATTTGTTATATTTACTATACTTGTAACATATGTTTACTTTTTTAAATTTTTCCGAAGAAAATTTGAATCACATTTTTTTTTAATGTTAATTGTTGTCAAAACAGATCAAATTAAAAATCAGATTGTCAAGAGACGTACTTAAATACGAAACAAGTTCTTATTTATCTTACTACGGGAGTTTGATAACAATAATAACACTAGTAATGATAAATGTCGTAACGTTAACGTACTATTAGTAGCTAAGCTACGAAGTGAATGCAGACTATCTATTGATGAATTGGTTAATTAATAGGGGGAAGTAGAACATTGCTTTTGTTGCGTTGACTGCATATATGCATTGCTAACGAGAGGGCAACCGGTGGGAAAGCATGGTTAAGCAGCAGCAAAAGCATCCGTTTAATAACAAGGCACTGCTGGTGCCCATCGCCATGTCAACCTGATACAGCCCACGGTGGTTCAGATGAAAGGCGATCATTACGGCTTGGGATCCTCAGCCGCTAACGAGCACCAACAAAATAGGAAGTAGGCTTTTGCATGCGAATTCAGGACTCGATCGACCGAATATTAATTACTATAAAGAAGAAGAAGGAAATCTCAATAAAATTGAGAAATAATAAGAGAAAAAAAAAAAGTAAATCAGAAACATTTTTTTTTTTTAATTTCTTCATTAAAAATAAATTTGAAATTATTTTATGTTCACTTTTAAAAAATTATCACAAAAAAGAGTAAAATGATTATTATTTGTAACTTATTTCTGTCTCTTCTTCATCATCATCATTTTTTTTTTATTCTTGTCATTTTTTTTTTAATTATTTAAAATTTAATTGTAAATAATATTAACTGAAATTCATCAAAAAAAGTGAAGCACGATTTTTTTTCCCATGATTTCAACCTAATATTACTAACCATAAAAAAAAGAAAAAGCCTTAAAATTATAGATGATTCGCAGTCAAGCAATTCTTCTATCCGGAGTACTTTAATTACAGTTGAGTAGTATTTCCAAACACTTGTTTCTCAGAAGAGTTCATCGAAATCAATCATCTATAAAAAAAAAATAAAGAAAATAATAATAATAAAAAACACAGATATAATTATAAAGAACAACTGGTTAGTGTTGGGGGGAAAAATTATTTAGCAATACCAATTTTAAAAAGTAATTTTGTATTGCTAAATGTTAAAACACTCTTCATTATTTTCTAAGTTTTGAGTTTCTTATATTAGAATTTTAAAATAAAATATTTCTATTAAACAAAGATTGGTTCGCCAAGTAAATTGAGGCGAAAACAGTTTATTCATAAATTCACGAAATTTTTCATTTGATTGCGTTGTTAATTTCAAGAAATTTTTTGTACTGTTAGGCCTATAAATTTCGGAAGCCGTAATACAGAAACCAAATGAAATAGAAAAAGATATATTGCAGTTTTACGATTATATGAAATAAAGAGCCACTGTTCGTATTATATTTTGTCTAAGATGTAAATTTAGAAAATAATTTTATTATTCACTTTGATTAAGCTGTATTTGAAGTGGACGCATGCGCTGTAAATGATCTCGTAATAAAATTATCTTATATTCATAAATGAGAAAAATTTTTATTTCTGTTACCGGCTTTTTAAGTTGAGCGTAAAGATTAAAAAGAAACTGCTAAAGGCTGAATTGCTATAGGAGGGAGAAAAAAAAAGGAGAGAGAAAAGAATATAAACCTGTCACTTCAAACACTCCCTTTCATAGATAATAACAATAATTATTTTTTTGCTGCTACAATATTAAACAAAATATTATGGTTGATAAAATACACTTGCAGCAAAAGAGATTTCGGTAAATGAGTACATTTTTTTTCCAGTGCTTAATTCAACGACGCCCAGTCTTTTCTCAACAGTCAAAACCCGAAGATTAGGCTGTGTTTAGAATAAGCATTGTATGCGGGAAAACATTAAATGGGAATTCCCCACATTATCGCAGGAAGAAAAAAAAAAAAGTTATCGCTCGATTAAGCTTCAGAGGAAGCCAGTTCTGTTTTAGGGGTTTTCTATGATACATATCATAGGCTTAAACACATTAAGAACCCCAAAACTCTATATTTACTTTTTAGTACTAAAAGCTATACTTTGCAGAGCATTACCTCAGAAAACAAATTTTAAGATTTCTTTTTAAGTGACTAAAAACAAATTAAAAGCAAAATGTAAATAGCGAAAACTTATCGGTACAAAAAATGACATGATATTTGAGGAAATAGCTTGAATATTTAAATAAATGATTATTTATTATAAAAAGAAAGTCGAAAGCACACTAAATTTTAAAAAGTTACAATTAAAGAATTGCACGACGTTGGTTATCGGCAATTATCGTGCAGTTGTCTTTATCAAGTGAAACGCTTGTTTTCTCGTATATGACTCTTTCAAGATAATGATTGGGTTTGTAGCACCATACCTTCCAACGCTTTTATTATTATTATTATTATTATTATTATTGATCGTTCAAAATTAGAATTTTTAGTTATGGCAACTAATCTAATTCCGTAATTGGCTTAGGATTTAGAAATTTAGATTTTTAAAAAATCAAAAGCCCAAGAGATAATGCATTAGGTAATGAAGTCTCAAATAACAAAGAAAAGAAGTGTATTGGTATTTCAGAGCCTGCAATTAAAAACAATAATAATAATTTCACTGTCCACTTTTTAATAATTGAACAAAAAATTACGTCTAATACATTTACGTAAAATTCTTCTGTTAAACATTTGTAATTTCAAAGTAAAAGAGAATTATCTACAAAACATATATTTTAAATACATTCTTTATTAGGCTCTATTTCAGTTTTTTTTTTTATTCCTTTGCTGAAACTTACCGGCATCTATCAGAAGCAGTAAAAATATCAATCTCTCCTCATCAAATTCTGCGATTTTATTTTGTAATTCGTGAATGGAGTTCTAGAAATTTCCGTTATTTTTTTTATTTATTGGAAGTACTTTAGACTACATCTGTTCATCGAACATACTTGTTTCTGTCAGTGACTGGTTCCGATTCTCGCTTATGAAGTCTCGTATCTTAATAACTTTATTATACTGTAGCTCAGAATATTTAGGCCGTAGGCTAATTATTACTTTCTAATAATACATAGAAAAAAGAATAATGTGTTTAAATTATGATAAGATCATTGCTTGATCAAGAAAGCTCTCAATTGTAGTTGTAGTACACTTTTACAGAAATAAATTTGTTTCAATTTGTTACATTTAATCTGTTTTTGGTCCTGTGCTGCTGAACTGTCAAAATTACTATCTTCTGAATTCATTTGTTCACTGTGAGTTATCAATTATAAACTTCTCATGTTTAGTCCAATATATTTTGCGTTCATCGAAGTCGTATTCTAGAATCTTTATCAGATCTTAACTTCTATCTGGTGCGAATTTTATTGCCTTCTGATTGTGTAACTTCTTAGTTTTCGGCTATTGTGGTTGCGGCAATTTTGACATCCTGACCTTAAAAAAATATGTATGTTGTATGTGGTGAAGTTTTCTGATAATACGCATGAGTAGGACTTAGATATAGTGGAGAAGGATTTTTATAGTTTAATCTATTATCTTGGAAGAGAGATAGTCTTTTGAAAGATAAGATTATAAAAAATGAAAGTAAGATTGGGAATTGAATGAATTAAATACAGGAATTCTCTGAATAGTTTGCTCTTATGAAAACAAAGGAATTGCCATTATTTTGAAAGTAAATAGCAGAATAGACAGGATTGGTTTAGATTTTATTCGTCTTAGTCTTCACGATGAAGATAAGAGGAGAAACAAACCAGAAATAATATAATTGAACATTTAAAGTAAGTTCGTTTGCTTTTTAGAGGTGGGGCTTTTGTAAATAGACCTTAGACAATCTTAATTACTTTGAAGTTATTTTCAATCCACATTAGCCTAACAATGCCCGAGATTCAGAACTGAAATTAAAACATTTCACTTTATTTCAGCCAAAGGATCTTGGCGCTGATGATGACTATGAAGTTGTAACGTTTCAATAATAAATTATTTCTGCTAAAGATCGGTTTTATGTTGGAAGTTACTTTGGTTAATTTTTTCACGTATGATATATTAAAAAAAAAAGTCTATACTTTTACGAAAGTCCGTGTTGAAACTACAGCTGTCCTTCGTAGATATTAGGATTTCAGTTCTCTTTCACTACGGTCCCAATTATTGTTTTCTTTTTAATGAAATTTAAACTTTGTATCGTCTTCGGAAAACGAGTCACACAAGAAAATCAGGAAGTAATTATGTACTTCACCAGTCAGACATTTCATTAACCATTGACCGCATGAAATTCCCGCTTCATCAGCCAGGTATCTAAGCATTAATTACGCCGTTGACGGCATTGTCATTAATGTCTGGCTTTTCCTAGTGAAAACTGAGGCCATCGGGGAAACCTGATTCGTGATTATGAAATAGAAGACCTTAATGTGGATTTTGAATTTTTTTTTTATTCTGCAGAACTACTCTCTCCTCTCAGACTGATTGAAATTGTTTTCATCATCTGTTCAAATTGAACGGCGACTTTATTCCTCATTTGAATCTTCTATTCATACAATTCCTATTTCTTTCTTATTTTCAATATTTTTTTTTTTTTTTTCCACGCATTTACACAAAAGGGCCAGAATTTTATTCTTGGCGGATAGATGACATTGTATTGAAAACTAAATATAAGTTTTCAAAATTATTCTTAAATACAGCTAAAGAATGCGTTATCGCATATTATTTTTTTAAATTTTTACTTAATAATTTTGTTTAGCAATCAATGTAGTGAGAATATAAGTGATATTCGTTCGAAATTCTTCAGCCATTACAAAGTAAAGAATTATGTAAATAGCGTATAATTGTTTATTAATTTTTCAAATATCCAGACAGATTATGTTGACATTTGAAATTCGGTAAGGGCCGATTTTCAATCAAGATCAGTAGTAATTAATTTCGATAAAGTTTATCTTGCAATACAATTTTTGAGTTACTTCACTTATATCCATGTTTTGTTTTTCTGTTATGTAGCTTCCGAGATTTTGGAATTAGGAATTCTTCCTTTATGATACAATATGTTGAGAAATCATATAATCACAGAAAGCTTCTTTTCATCTAGTTGTAGGAAGTAAAGTGAAGAATCCCGAGCAAAAGAATGGACGCGCTTATTCTTTAAGGAGTTTTTGGGTTTTCCATATAATTATAGTTCCAGTTTTGAAATAAACGAGATGCTAATTATTATCAGGTGAAGTTCACCCCCACCCTCACCCAGTACCCGATTGGGAATTATTATTTGGTATTTGTTTCTTATTACTACAGTTATATTGTATGTTGAAAAAGAGTTTTACAGTTTCTTTTCTTTTTAATATACCACCGTCATTAAAAAACAAAAGGAAAACAACGGCAGAAAATTATGTACAGTATATACAAAAGCGTATTTCAATCAACCTTTGAATTATTCGTCTTGTAATTGTACTAATCATTCTTACAATCTTTGTTTGTAATGAGTATTTTTTTTCCTCCCATTCGAGTCACTAATTTTCTCTGCTCATTTTCACTACATTAATAAAACTATGAGGCATCAGAACATGAATAAATATTGTAATTTTATTATATGAAATTAATTTTGCTGGATAGTGAAATGTTTGTACTTTAATTACAACTAATAAATAATAATAATAAGCAATAAAATAATTAATAAGAATAATTCTGATAAATTTCTCTTACTATTTCTTTACAGGTATATGATTGATAAACTAGGAATGGAGGCATCGGCTGCAATTGAATGTAAGTTGAGTTTCATGGTTCTAAATTAGGAATTGGAAATATCACTGGATTTTGATTAAGTCCCGAATGCTTTTGATTTCCAAAAGAAAATCACCTAAATCAAAAAGAAAATTAATTAATTTTTTAAAAAAAAATAAAGTACATTCTCTCTATTTGTTCGGTTCCTCGTCATTGATCATGAGAAAAATATCAATAACAAAATTAAACTTGTGAAAATGTGAATAGCCTTCGAATGCAATTTTTCACAGTAAAAATCTTTTACGTGGCTTTCGAAGGAATTTGTAATACTACAGCTGATTGCAAGCGTTCAAGTAATGATGAGCAGTATTTTGTTTTTTGAGGACGATGCTACTAACTTTTGAAATGAAATTACAAAGGTTATTAGAACTTACAAAAAATTAGTAGAATAAGTAAGAACTGTTTCCCTTCAATTTGTTAATTTAAATTCTATGAAGACACTTAGAAACATCAAATTAAAATCAAATTTTCAAAAAGTAAGAAACTTCAGCAAATTTTAGGAACAACAAATCATCTTGTCCTGAACCAAAAACAAAAGAAAAACTTCTAAATTTAAAAGAGCTATCCATTTACTATGTTTAAATTTAATGTATTTTTTTTTTTTTTTTAATTACAATTTGTTGAAGCCCAAAAAAACTTTTCAATTGAAATGGAAACATCCTTTATAATGCTAATTCCTTCCTGCAATACCGGTGGACGACGAACATAAAGTTTATACACTACGGATTTCTGTTATTCATTCTCATTTCGTCAACAACAGTAGTATATTGAAAGGATTATTTCGTTTTGCATTGCAACATGGATCCCGTAACTGTTTACCTTTGCCACAATTTCAGTTTTCTTCCCGATCACCCATTGCAGTTACAGGCTAAAATAAATATTCATTGCTGTTGTAAAAAAGACAAAAGTGACTCTGGTCGCCTGTTCCCATTGGGATGAAGTCTGAGGAAGCAGTGAAGCTTATCATCGGACGCCCCAATTAACCCGTGAAAAATCCGTGCCTCAGTCTTCGATAATCTCATTATACGGCGACTGGTGGGTTGGCTGTTGTGCGTGGGTGAAGAAGGTCCATCGCCGATCTTTGCGGCCGTGCGTACCGCCTTCAGATCGGTATAACAGATATAGTCATCACTAGTGCAGTGGCATCACAGCCTGATTTAAATGCCATTGTTTCATGCAACACAGTCTATACAAGGGAAAAGTTTCAATGAAATTAGATCTTAAAGTAAAGACGGACTAAATACCTAAAACTTTTTCCTTTAAGATCAACATTAATTCTTTCAAACAAAATTCTTCGTTCAATTAAAAGTTCATATCTAAAAGATGCTAATTATGATTTCTTTTGAAATTTGATGATTTTTTTTTATATGATATAATAATTTATTGGATTTTTGACAATGGAGTTATAAGAAGTAATAATCAAGTAAAGAAAGAACATGTATTTAATTAAGAAAAATTAAAAATATTTCTTTGTTTATAATATATTGTAAATGTATACTTTAGAACATATTTTTTTTGAACGACCAGAATAAGCAAAGCAAGCAATTGAAACATTTCAAAAATATATATATATATATATATATATATATATATATATATATATATATTTTTTTTTTAAGAAGTTTCTTTAGTTCAATCTAATGCCAATACGTTTTGAACTTTTGATTGAACGAAGAATTATATTTGAATGAGTTAATGTTGGTCTTGAAAGAAAACGTGAATAAGTTTTTCGTGTTGTATTTATTAGGAAGGACAGCGTTGGGGACTTCCAAACAAATTTCCAAATTCATTGATGTAGGATTTTTCGATTTACGGATTTTCTCTTTAATAGAACTATTTTTCTCTTTCGCATATTCAAGAGAATTTGGCTGAAAACTACACGATCATAACCTAAGCCAAAAGGCTCAGCCTTTTACATAGTCTTATTAGCGAGACGAGGTGTTTTTGACTTTTTGTGAATTAGCGCTGTTTGTTTACGCTTTTTAAAATCTAAAGCCTGTGTCTAACTCGTAATAAAGACTGAATTCTTACGAAACGATAACTAATAGAAATCCATTAGCTGACTTGTGAGAACAGTTTTTTCCATCGGTTTCTGCTTCAGTCAGCTCAGCGTCTTCGCACAACTGCAGGCCAATCACCATACAGGAATGGCCTATTACGCTTTGCCTCAGACAAGGCTAAGAATTACGGCTTTTGAAAAATTATTTTTATTTCGCTATATTGCATTTTGTTGTAATTTGCTTAGAACTTGCTTAGAATGTCGTCTCGTTATATGATTAGTGAAACAATCGATAGAATCTATTGAATACGTCATTGAATGATTGAAGTGAAAGGATGTTGGTCAGTTTTGAAAATGTTGGAGATATTAAGATGGAAGCCATAATCGATAAAGTTAACTCAACAAGAAAGAATTGATAAAAATACAAAGCACAAGAACAACGATTTGTGCCTAACCCGAATTGCTCTCTGAAGAAAGAAACCATAAAAATACTATTTTTTTAAATTAATTAATTACAAAAACATTTTATAAACTCTATGATTGGCTGTTTATCGTGAGGCAAAGATCTTGATTCATTGAAATTTTTCAGGTTAATTTAGGCATTTATGGATTGCAATTTCATATGTAAACAAGATTATTCAAACCGAAATGTTCTAGCAATCAGGAAGCTTCATAACAGAATTGATATGAGAAAGTCCGTAGCATTTAATGTTCAGATTTACAAAAGAAGCGAGCTAGGGGAGTTGCAGGAAATACCATACAAAATTAAATCATAAAGAAAAGATATACAAGAAAGTATGAAAAGTCAGTGTTCGAAATATTCGCCCCGAGCACAAACCCTTCAATACAGAGATTTGGGAACAGACTGTACTGTATATTGCCGTTTGGAAGACAGTTCTTTGTCCAACTATTGGGAGGCAGTAGGTTTCAGATGCACCTACTTGATTGATTTATCGTGTATTTATTCTATTAAAGGTCTTAATCAATTCTTAACCCAGTATGTATTCGTTTCGTTAAAATCCTTTAACTCGATTAGTTTAATTTAGATTTATGTTCAGAGGGTCATTCTGACTTGTAATGGCCTCCAGAATGCTGTGTTACAGTTGTTACAGAATATTCATATCATATTCTGAATCATCCTGCGCATATTCCATGTGATTTTATTGCACAGTAGTTTTCTTAATAAATACTATTTTTAAGAATAAAAACAACATCATCTTTTCATCTTCTTAAGCATAGCTATATTTCGCAGGTTTAACACTTTACCTGCTTCTTCAGGCTTACCGATACATAGAATGTTCTTCATAAAACACAAAAAACAAAGTTTTAACAATATCGAGTCTTAACAATAATGAGTTATACATGGTAACATTAATTAGAATATACAATATTGAATCATTTATGGTAATTACCATTTACATAGTTGAAATCGTAAGCATCATTTGTTAAGAGCAAAAGAAAATACATTATTGGAAATGCATAAGGAAATGCATTGTTGGAAATGCATGATGCTTTTACAATTACTTTGTGAAGATTAAAAGAAAATACATTATTGAAAACGTATTTATATACATTATTGGGCCCATCATTCAATATGATTAGGACACGATCCAGACCCAATCGTATTATTATGTATAAGAACATACATAATAAGGAAGCAAGATTTATGTTAGAAGCATGTGTTATCAATAGTTTTAAGTGTTTTCACAAACAGAAAGGTGTGGAGATAAGTCAAGTAATACTTGAAAAATTTAGAAGTAATTGTAAAGACATCATTCGTTTTCAATAATGTATTTTCTTTTAATCTTCACAAAGTAATTGTAAAAGCATCATGCATTTCCAATAATGCATTTTCTTTTGCTCTTAACATAATGATGCTTACGATTTCAATTATGTAAATGGTAATTACCATAAATGATTCAACATTGTATATTCTAATTAATGTTACTATGTATAACTCAATATTGTTAAGACTCGATATTGTTAAAACTTTGTTTTTTGTGTTTTATGAAGAACATTCTATGTATCTGTAAGCCTGAAGAAGCAGGTAAAGTGTTAAACCTGCGAAATATAAATATGCTTAAGAAGATGAAAAGATGTTGTTGTTTTTATTCTTAATAATAACTGTCACATTTGTGTTATATATTGATACGTCTAAATACTAATTTTTTTTTTTTTTTAAGTGCTGTCAAAAAATTATCTTGATAAATTTCTAGAAAGAATTCTGGGTTAGAATAATGGACTTTTATTGCTTTGATATTGCGTTAATACAAGAGTCTCAAATTTCAGGATTATTTCAAATCATTTTACAATTTAGCTTCCGAAAAATAAGAAGTAAAGTTTGGCTTGCTTAATAAACTTTTCTATTTCGTAATTTCCAATCACATTATACTTTTTTCATATGTAAATAAAAAAACTAGTTAACCACATTTGCAACTATTGCATAGTTTGGTAAAATATTCTAAAAATAATTTTATCCCGATTGCGTATTGGCGATTATTAAGGTGTATTGTATTAATAGACGAAGAGATTGAAAATGATGTTAAATCTTATTAATACGGAAAAGCAGCAACCGAACTGTAAATTATACAGTGAAGAAATTATTTCTAGATGAAGCGTTATTTTTGTGAGTGTTCGACAGAAAAAGTTCGAATAAGATTGTTGAGTCGGATGTTGTTTTCAGTGTTTTAAGATAACTTAATGTTCACCAAAAAATAAATGATTAAAAGATCGTTTCCTCATCATCCAAATAAAAAAAAGAAAATTATCAAAAATAAAAAATACAAAAAAAAAAAAACCATCATAACATTTTTTGACAATATAACAAAAACAGAGTAAGTAAGTTTCCAGACTTTCCGATTCACCTTACTTGACACTGAAGCCCTTGATGAGAAGACTCAAAAAAAAAAAAAAGGCATTTTTGAATATTATGATATTAAATCATCATCACTAATCTTCAACTACATACATATATGTAAACCACTAAATCTTTATATTTCCTTATATTTATAATTGTTAAATATATGATACTTGTTTTTCTTATTATACAGTGTTCAATACAGCAAGAGGACATCCAATGGAAAGAGAAGCTTATATAAATGCGCTTCTTCGTAAAAACGATTACGACGACGAAAAGAGGTAATTTTTTTTTTTTTTTTAAATTGAATAAAAATTTAAAAGGTTAAGAGACTTTGAATAAAAATTTCTTATCTTATGTGAACTAAAAAATATGTTCACTTTCGCAGAATATATTAAGAAATCAATCAGTGCACATAAGAAATGAAAAAATGGGATCCCGAAAGTTTCTTCAAATTACCCTTTAAAACAACATACAAATTTTAGCTTTTAATATATCTGGTTTCTACTACAATGTCGGTTGACAAAAAGTTATTAAATTTTTTTCTGATAGGTTTTTTTTCCCTTAAAAAGTCATTATTCTTTAAATAAAACGTCTATACAAAAAAAAAAATAATCAGTTTTTCGATTTATGCGATTTTGATCGAAAAATATTCAGTCATTCTTATTAATATTAATAATTCTTACTTATAATTTTATATTTCTGCTTTTGCGGTAAATTTCAATGAAGTGCTTTTTTTTTAGAAGTTTGTTTAGAAGTTAATTTCTTTATTTACATAATTTTTAATAAGATAAAATATGTAAACCATTTACTTGAGAAAACAACGACATTCTTATTGTAGTTAGATTTTAGTTATTACTGGATGTTTTATTTTTCTTTCGATTATTCTATCTGTGCTCACTTGTGGAATTGTTTTTGATCTTTTTCATTGAATATCTTTTCAGTAGATTGATAACTATTTACTGTACATTCCCTTTACTCCTTTTAACATTTTTCTTTATATACTTCAGCTGTTTTATACTTCAGCTGTCTCAACCTTTACTAATGGACGCTTTAAAAAAGGCGACTTTTACTCTGGCTAGGAACTACAGCGCATTTGGAAGTTATCCGCCTAATTTCCTGTGTTGTATATTCTGTTAGTCATCCAGAACTCGCTTCAATATTGGCTTGAATTTAGTATTTAGAATGCATTTGTTAGTTCCTGTTTGATAGAACGTTTCACGTTTTGACATTTTCCAAGGATTTAATCTTAACATATTGAAAGAACAGTTTGAGAAGAAAGTAACTTAATTGCCAATTGTCAGTAGATTTGATTTGTTTGGTTTCACTAGAAATGTAATTTTGAATGAAATCTATAAATCTGTATTAGCTTTTCAATGCCCTCAACAACAACAACAAAAAAGAAAAGAAAAATGTTTTTATTTTTCAATTGTTGTAATTTTTATTGCTGTATTGTAATTTTTATCTATAATTTTTAAAGTAAAAAAAGAAATTCAATGACGGAAAATAGCTTTAATTAAAACTATATATCTCCATCCTTTTCCTTCCCACTACTTCCGTGCATTGGGCTATAGAATAGAACGAGGACAAGGAAAGAGGCGGATACGAGATTAATGAGTGACACTATTAATTAAACTCACTATTAATTAGCTCCGTGTCATCGTGTAAATCGCTCTTGTCGGTCAAGTATTTTGATCCTATCTTTAAATTTTTCAACTGATTATTAATGATTCTAATTTCATTCAACGGTCGTTTTCTTTTTAGGAGCGGAAAAATAGAATAATTGCTGATAAATTGGCTTTGATAAAAAGAAAGATTGTGTTAATGTATCTCGTGTAATTATTGTATCTTGGTAATCAAAGAACTTTAGAATTATGTATTAAAAAAAAAAAGTCAAAGGAAATTAAAAAAATTTTTTTTTTTTTTTGAGTCGTTCAGCTATTAAAATCACGATTTGCTGGAGGCGTTAGTTACTGTATCCTGCTCTTACGTCTCACTGTATTCTCTTCTCTCTCATTTTTTTTTTCATTGTATTCTCTGAAGGAAAGAGATGCTTAGTAATATCGCTTTATCTAGTAACTTTTGAATCAGTGAACGGATTGCCTTGACACTTGATATATATGTCGGTATGGCTATCTCTCTTTGTAAGCTTATATTATTTTTGACTTCAGAATTCCATGTAGGACTTGAACGAAATCGTGAAATCGACAAACACAGTTTTTAACAACTGCAATATGATTAAAAGAAAGAAATTGCATTACTCAATTAGGAGAATCAGCTGAACAATGAAATTTCTTTCTTTTTATCATATTGCAGTTGTTAAAAACTGTGTTGTCTGCTGTCAATCATCAACTGGAGTCAAACTCTCAAAATCAATTTGTGATCTTGTAAAGCTTTGTATTAATAATTTCCTAACATTTTTCTTTATGAAGAAATAGAAGGTAGTTTTGAATAAAATACCGATGCACAGATATAAAAGTTTTAAAAATTTCTTAACATATTAAAGTTACATTTAAAACTATCGGTTTCGCTTTTGTGACAAAACTTGGAGAAGTGAATAATTTTTAAAAATATGTCGGTTTATATGCTGATGACAGACCAATAACTATTAAAATGAAATGCTACAGGAATCAATGAAATTACTAGAAATTCTTGTGCTGTGATAGTCATATGATGACAGAAGAAATCACGTACTGTAGTGATGTCGTTTGTCGACGGAAAGAGGAAGTGTCGAAATGATGAATACGGAACTACCGTCTGCCAGACCTAACGTTGTTTTTTTCAATACCTTTGGTAGCTGTCGGAAAGTAATCATGCTATTGTACGGTCTTGAAAACTTGAATCCTAATAATATATAATAATAAAACACACACACCCAGAGAAACACTATTAATGTAACCCTTTATTTTATCTTTCGATTTTTGGAAACCCTACTCTGCGAAGTACCGACAACAGTTATAACAAGTGTTGTCTTTAAGTCTAAAAACTGACCCTTTACACTTCCTTAAATATGATTTGACTGCACATGGAATGGAGGGTGATGCAGTACTGTGAGGTAATTATATCCCTATTTTTTTGATTGCCTACTGGTGCTGGGCAAGATGCCCGGCTAAAGTTTGTCGGGTCTCCCCGATATACCTATAGGAATTACCTTGACACGGAACCGAATAAATTACCCCTTGGAAGAGATGGGCCGGGTTTTATGCTCAGTATTATTGACTGTCCATGAATACGGTTAGTGAAAGGAGCTGTTAAGGATTGATGTTTTTTTTTTATTTAACTTAAGAATAGAAGATTTAAGATGTTACGAGCTGTTAAGGTTATATTGAACAGATGTAAAATATTTTGTAAACCTCTGAAAAGCTGCGGGTGATATGGAATTTTTAATTTGGTAATATGGTGATATGATACAATAAAAAATGTTATAACAATGAATAAAGTAGGCTCCAAGTTATTAAGGTAAAATCGCCGAATATGGTTCCCGTTTTGTTTTTTATGTTAAAGTGCTTTTTGGATAGAGAATAAAAAGTTATGGCTGGAAATCAGAAATATATCCCTTTATTATATTTTCGTTATAAAATCAACTTCACATAAACTCAGCAGAAATAAAAAGCACAATTTTTGAAACAACATAAAATCTGGTATTTCAATTGTTGGTTCCTAATATCGTTTCCGGTGACGATATTAGGAAAATGGAAAGAAAATAAGAACTAATCATCTAAACAAAGCGTGCAGATATAATTATTTCCTGTCATATTGCTGCAATCCTCGTGTGCCCAAGTGCAACTTTGGGTGCACCTTATCCACTTTTCCCCAAGTTAGTCTTTGGAATATTTTAGCCTTACAGTATGGACACTCAGCATCATGTTCTTAGTCATGATCGCTTTCAGACAAAAGTTTCAAGGAAGCAGTAGATTTATTACGAACAAAAAACAGTTTCATCCATTTAGATCTAGCACAAGTTTTTGTCTGTGAGAAAGGATGTTTTAACTTGTTATGAAAACTTGGAATAATTCCGAAGAAAGTTTTTTTTCCAATTATAAACAATATTCAACTAAAAAAATCCTCCAATTTCGGTATTAGCATTAATTTTCTGCTTAAACTGTACTGATGTGCTGTTCTGCAGTTTTCTCTGACTTTTTGATAACTTATGATCTTTAAGGGTTGAACGGGCACATTAAATGATTTTGCTGCCATCACTTTGTATCTCATTTCCTTTTTTTTGTACAGAGTCAACAGCTTCTTTCGTGGACTCTTGGCCCCACGATTTACGACTCGTCATCTAAAATAAAACACAAAATGGCCGAAAGTACTATACAATAGAATACAACAACTCTTTCATAATAATGAGTGTAATAATCTAACAATGAAAGTAACATTTTATTTATTCCCGGGATGATATTAGGCAAATCTCGTCTGCAACATTGTCACATATTGATAACTATGACTTGACTTGAATTTAATCCGGTTGACAAGTTTTTGAATATATTGTATATACAATAATTTACACAGTCCTTAAATATTTGTGAAAAAAACTCAACTTTGACACTTTTAAATTAAAACAATTTTTGCAGACTTGTCGTATACATTTGGCCTCTGAAACTTTCGCGAATGAACACTGAATACAAGGGCTACTGATGTTATAATCTCGCCAAAAAATGTCGTAGTTTATAGACTTCGATATCATAGGGGGCGATCTTAGGTCAGGCGATTGTATCTTATAGGATTTTTTTTTTTTTAGTTTAAATTAACGTAAACAAGTAAAAACTGACTCATATCAATTCAATGTCTCTGACTATAATAAAGTGTTGATCTTAGTTTTGAAGTGTAGTTTTCTAGTCAACAGCTGATCATTTAGGAATATTGTAAGTAGTGGTGATAACGATAACTATTATATTCGAATTGTGAGGCATAGGAGAGTGTCTTACTCTTGATTTGAATCATGAAACCCGACTTGCTCTGAACTACTTTTATATATAAATTAGAAATTTCATAAACATAATGTTAATGATAAGAATGAAGAAATGGCATTCATTGAGATCTTCGTTTTGGAAAGCGCAAAAGTGTTTCTAAATGATTAAGCAGCATTTTTTTTTTTATTTATATCTTCCGCTCTTACATTTTCTTGAAATCAATAATACTACCAAATACTTATTATTGTGTGATCTACTTAGTTTTATAAAAGAATCTTTGTAATGTTTTCCTCTTTTTAAAACCGATATTATTTTCTTTTTTATTTTCACAGAAATGTCTCAACTAATGTTTGTACATCCACGCCTTAAACTTATTTATTTTATCTTTTTCAATAACTTCTTTGTTTAATGAATGTTCGTTACTTAAAAGGAAATTGGAAACGAGATTATCAGTCAGATTCTTTAATTCAGTCGTTATTTTTTACTGATAGAGGAAAAGATTTATTTATAAAGGGTGCCCCAATTAACAGTAGTCCGTCTCTAAGCGGCTTCTTTGTTATTATTTTCATTCCCATGATCGATGTTAGAGGGCTCTTTTTCTCACATGTTTTTTTTTTTTACTGTATTTCACCAATCACTGTGATGCAGATTCATTTCCACCTCAATGGTGTCCTGTAATGCAGCAAAATTTAACCAATGAAATGTGCTCTCGCTGATCGCCTGTGATCAGTGACTGGTAAAATACAATAAACAAAAACATAAGCGAAAAAGAACCCTCTGGCGTCGATCATGGGAATGAAAATAATAAACAAAGAAGGTTGGACTCATAATTCAGAGCCGTTTGGAACCGGGCTACTTTTACGTGGGACGCTCTATACTTTCTATCTTCTTTGGTAATTTGTCATCGAAATTAGTTTCTTAGCATGTCCTTTCTTTTAAATTCAAGTCAGATTAAGATTAGTTATCTTTTCTTGAACTTTTTATGCCCCTTTATTCCCATTGCATGTTAGTTTACAGTCCCAAAATTCTGTTTGTTCTTGTATTAGTAATGTTGTTTTGAATCTTTCAGTGATCAGGCAAGTGAAGCATCTTCTTCCTGGAGAAATTCCTCCTCTGGGTCCTCGTCCCAAGGCCGTTCCTGGCAGCCCAATGGACGCACTCAATCGCGGTGGGAAGAAAGAAGTCTTCCTCCATCCTCACATCATCGAGAACCTTTTTATTCCCCACCTGACTTTTACGTACGACCTCTTCCAAGGGTGACTGATCGAACTTTCTTCTCAGGACAACAGTGGAGGTATCCACCTAATGAACCTTTTAGTAGAAATCCCCACAGATATAGACGAAATGTTGATCCCCCAGATTTTACCGAAACCCCGGATTTCGAGGATGAGTGGTGTCGCAATGACCGATCATATCAACAATCATGGCCCAAATCTTCTAGTAGAAGATATTACAGACAGTAATGGACTTGATTTTACTTGTTTTTGTTGCTGGGTTTTTTTGTTAGAAAATTGATAAACACAAATCAGAAAAAAATCAAAAAAAAAAGAAAGAAAAAAAAAGTAGATTGACTTACAGGGAGTGGATCCATCAATAGCTACTGAATGAGCAGGAATTTGGCGAGAATATGTAAGGAGATGGGGTGAAATCCTTAATAAATTTCTGACGCGCAGTTCCCATTACATCTATGGGTTTAAAATTTTAAATGCAGCTAAAGGTAGATCTGTGTATTCTGCACAGATTCAGAAACAGCTAAGTTATCTGGCGTTTTAGAATCTTCCATAAAGTTACCTGCTTTCTTAGGACCGTTGAAAAGACGAAGAAAGTATTTACTTTGTCGTTTTTTAAAGTTTTAATTACTTTTTTGTAAAATGAAATAGAAAATTGTTTATTGGTAGTGGTTATTGTTAAGAAACCGTTGGCTTCATTCGTTGCCTTTATACCTTGTTTATCAGGTGATTCTTATTAAATGGGAAAACTCTCACTAATTTCGTTGCATGTATAATAAAAGTTAATTTAGAATCCGTTTATTTAATTAAAAAAAAAAACAGAAAATCCAATTACCATCAAGCATTGCTTTCTATATTGTACACATGCCAAGGGAATTCAAAGCACGATCTATAGGGTGAATGTCTTTATAATTTCTAAGTCTCTTTACTCTCTGCCAAAATTTAAACTCATTTAGTCCGCCCTAGCTAAGAAACTTTCCCATAGAATTTATCAGTTAACGCAGAAACCATCTCAACTGAGATTACGTTCGAGATGCCCTCGCAGTTCGCCGTTAGTCCTCTTTATTTTTTTACTTCACCCTAATTTCCATTTTATTTTTGCTTTAAGAATCTTGAATGAGTCCTTGCTGATATTATCACTCATCTTGTGAGATTGTTATTTTGATTTCATTTTTCCCCCCTATCTAAATCCTCAACTAATACTAACTTACCATCTGCAAACGATGACACGAGAAAGGGAAACTCTATTGTATTTAAGCATCTAGAACTGAAGATGGACTTTTTTTATGAAAACGATATTAAGAAATATTACTCACTGGATAGGTAAATTCACCCTCAAAAAAATAGAAATAAGGCCTCACAACTTCTGCACCTCTTTATCATTTGAACATGCAGAAAAAATTATTCAACTAAAGCATTTTTATTACTATACTAAATCTAACTAGAGACCTAGTTATCATAAATAATCAGTGAATTAATGTAATGTAAAGTAAGCACACCTGATTTTGTTTTTGTTAATTTTATTTTGCTAATTATTAAGTTAAATTTTCATTTCATTTCATTTTAATGAATAAATGTTTTAAAAAAAGTCTTGTTCGAGGTTAACAAGATTTTTATATAATTGTAAGAAGCAGGTACACATTGGTTGTATCTATTTAAAACAAACAATTATTCTATTTTTGTTATATCATTTTAATCTAACTCTATTTTTGATTCATATTTATTAAAAAACGATGGATTGATGCAGATTGTCTTTATTTTTATTTTACACACACACAAACAAATGCTAAATAATGGTAACTAGTTGCGACCCGTGAAATATTCACGGAAGTAAAACAAATTTCCACAGCTTTGAAAAACACAAGATTGAAAGATATGTTCTAAACTAATTTTTTTAGAAGCCATGACTTCTACAACAGCCTAAGTGTAATTTGAATATCGGCTTATTTATTAAAATAATATTATAATATTGTTAAAATAAAAAAATAATTGATTTACCACTTTCTTAGTAGCCAACTCTGCGGTTTCTCATTACGAAACATAATGGCAACCTGCTGTCCTAAAAGAATAGGGTTGTAGAAATTGAGTTAATATTAACGGAAGTAAAACAAATGCCATATTTTTGAAAAACCCTGAAACTTTTGAAAAACACAAGATTGAAAAAGATGTTCTAGGCTCATTTTTTAAAAGCCATGACTTCCGCAACAGCCCATATATAATTTGAATGACGAAGCCAAATTTTGTTAAAAGAAAATAAAAAATTGATTTACCAGTTTCAACAATAACAATAACGAATGTCCAACAGCCAATACCAATAATCCTGTCTGGACAACAATGACAGCACGTGCTTCGTCATTGTCCCCTACTTGTTGAGTAGTGAGCGAGTGGCTACACAGCCGAAATTATGTAAAAACCGAGGTTTTACAAACTGATAAATTTTGGCGCATGAACTTCTTGCATTTCAGTGTAAACTTCATTTATGTGGGAAAGAAAATCTCAATACGCTGATAATAAGGGTGTAATCGCGATCCTTCGCGGTGAAATGTGAAGAATATTCGAGACGCCATGTTTAAACATGGGCGTGATGTCATGCCTGACGTGTTCCAACGCTGCACTGTGATTGGTTATTTCAAATTACAAATTTACAAAGATACGTACAATTTTTGCCTATTAATAGGATGATTAAAAGTGATATTAAGTATAAAAATAAAGAAATAATTATTAATACTAAAATCCAATTATTAGTGTAGTTTCTAACAAAGATAATCACTAGTTAATTTCCGCACAGCATTGCAGTTACTAGTGCAAAATTATCGTTTGTTTTAAGGGTTCCTAATTTTCTTGATGGAGAAATCTGATGAAAGAGGAAAAATTAAAATTATTCCATAATAAAAACATTTCTGAAGATTTTTGTCAGAGGATCCACATGTTTTAGATGTTTGTTTCCAATTAAGAACTACTTTAACTCTTCCAGAATTAAAAGAAGCAGAAATATTAGACTACAAATTATGAATTTTGGAAAACATCAAACATATCTTTCAATGACATGTCGTAGTAATATATTAATCAACGGATATCAAAATTGATAATTCTATAAATATTCTCTTAAAGTGAATAATCTTGGAAGTTGTAAGGAGAACGTTGATCAATTGATAGAATAATTTTTCCATGCACAATTGGATGTTCTTGTGCATCATTTGACCAAACTCCAAAATAGATTTTTTTTAGATTATTGCTCCATCTACCAGCGAAAGGTAGGAACTCTTTATAAAAAATTGTTCCTGCTTGCTATCTCAACATAATTCTACGGAAAAGGTTAATTTTGAATAAACTCCAATCGACTAATTGTAACGAATAAGATTTGTATCATGTAACTAACGACCTTTGAAGGATATTATTAATTTTGATAATGATCAGAACTGTTTACCAAGTGACATCCTGCAACAGCTGTTTCAAGCTCTTTGTTCATTTTTCTGGTACCACTGTGCTTCCGATGATAATACATAAGCTTTTGCGTTTATGCGAATATCTCAAAATCGAATTTTGGTGCTTGGTTAAATGATGCATAACATCATCCAATTTTTCTTTTCCTTGAATTGACTTTTACTTCCCTATAATCATAGGGCAGACATCTTTAATTACTATCAAGATGCGTCTTCAAAATTTTTCTGTAACCCACAGTAAGAATTTTACTATTATCCATAACAGTATAAGTAAGTTTATGAATAAACATAATTATATTTATCCATAAACATAAATAGTAAGTTTATGAATATTCATAAGTTTATGAATAAATATCCTGGGTGGTTATAATTAAAGTTTCCCACTTCTGCGCGGTCTGGAGACCACATTATTAAATTTAAAAAATTTAAATTGATCGTACCATTTACGAATGGAATTCTTGGCAGGTGGGTCATTCTGAAATTTGGTATGAAAACCATGCTGCACCACCGTCACCGACAAGGTTGCGTGATATTCTAAAACACAGTACGCGTTTTTCTCGCCTGTGAACGCCTAGTTGTCAACAACACCACCTGGCGAGCGGCAGAGGTAATCGTTTGTTATACGACGCAACAGCCAATGACCCACTGCTATTGCGTTAGCCAGGACTGCGGACTTCGGGTTTCCAGTTGCCGTGTGATTAATGTAGGTCATAGTTCAGAGTTCTGAGATATACAAATAAAACTTGAACATGTGCTCTGTCCAACTGTACCATTCGTCGCATCATAACTGCAATAGCGCTTTTACAGGAAATTTTTGAAGTCGTTCAAAACATTTGTAATCACCTTGTATTTCCTCGAATCTTCTCTTTCTCCTTTTAAATTCAAAATTATACATTATACTGCTTATATAACGTATTAAAATATATTCAGTCCATATATATACAGTGCAACTTGGATAATTCGAACGTCTTTAATTCGAAATCGTGGTTAATTCGAAGAGTCCTCTTAGTCCCTTGAATTAGATCCATGTTAAAAAATCGTGGATAATTCGAAGTTCAACTTCCTTAATTCGAAGTTTTTTATAAAAAATTTCGAACCATAACGACTTTTCGGCGTTTCATCGTTAAGAAATTCGACACGTGACGACTGAAATCCCCTTCCCGACACCGTTCGACAAGTGACGCTTCAGATGCCATTCGAGCTTCCTGCTATCAGTGTCACCATGTCTTTCAGTAAATCACGCGTGTACAAGAATTTAACGTTCGCTGAAAAGGTTGCCGTCATTCGCGAGGTGGAAAAGGATGTGAAGAAGAAATGCCAAATCGTCAACGAGTACGGGATAGTGCCGAATTTCGTCGGTACATTGAAGGACAAACCATCGTAAGTGAAGCTGTTTTCCGTTCACTAAACATGCTTGATGATTTTGCTAACCTTAAGCGACTGAATTCTACAAAACAATCAGACATTGCACAATTTTTTGAAAAACTATAATTTTCTATATTGAATGTAATATGTACTGTAGCTTACGTAATATAAATCTTATTTTGTTTACATACATATAGTGTTTAAGTCTTTCAAACCATGATCTTTCTAAATAAATATTTACTTATTGACAGAATAATCTTTTCAAGCATTCGGTGGACCTGAAATTAAAGTTAAAAGATATAACTTGTTCAATTCGAAGTCTTGGATAATTCGAAGTTTTGTAGTGGTCCCTTCAGCTTCGAATTATCCAAGTTGCACTGTATTTAATATTGTTTGGAGCATGATTATCACCAACAACAGTGAATATGATTATCAAAAATACAGAGGAGAAATGAGCAAAGCAACAATCAACATTTTTCAATTAAAATTACCAGAAGAACAGCATGCGGGAAAAAAAAAATTGGAAGAATAATTAGGAATTTTTATTTGTATGTTTTATTAAAATGTAGTATATTTTCTCATAATTATTTAGCAATTACAATAAATTGTACTGTATTTCAGTTTGGTATAAAATAAATATGTTTCTTATTCATAAGCTTATAAACGGGAATTTTTTAGTCTGGAACGTTTCTCCCATATAATACATTAGTTCAATGAAAAATCGATGTCTTACGTCATTTCATTTAGGAGTATAACTATAATGTTTATCGAGAACCTTCTATGCACAAATAAATGTTACAATGTATTTACAGTACATATTTTTTTATCCTTCTTGTTTATCTCATAATTACAATCCCATGTCGATAAAGTTAATATTCTAATTTTCATTGAAGTTCACGATGAGTGTGGGTGGATAAATTTGTCCTCCTTTTTAAGAAAAGTGGTCCCCTCTTGCAACTTTAGATGATAGATAGTTCAGCTAGGATATCTCCATTGCTGCCAGAATCTCTCCAGGAGATAAATTAAGAAGGCCTAAGCAGCTGAAACATTATCCCATATCCCCCACTCTCCTTCGTAAATCACCCATCCCCGCCTGACGGTGGGGGGAATTTTTTTCCGGGTGGAGCAGAGATCACAGGTCGCCGTTCAGGTATGGTGATATTATTTATTGGCAAGAATGCCAGATTTCACGAAGCCTCAAGACTCAAATGATAACAGGCGCCTTGACAGCAGAAGAAAATGAGGAACCCATAGAGCACTCAGTAATCTAGTGACTTCATTAGGGATTATTTATGAACCATCATCCATAAACCGCAATTAGAAAGAAAAGGAAAAATAAAATTATGATGACGTTTAAAATCTGAAAACGTTCACAAAATTACAAACAATATAAAAAAAAGTAAAGTATAAATTTAAGTATGATAAAGCCGTAGGATTAAAATTTATAAGGAAACTATGTTTTATTGTTTATGTTCCAACCATTACAGAACAAAAACTTCAGGAAGAACTGAGTTTTACAAATAAACTGAAATTTGTAAGATGCAATATTTCTAAAAAATGAGAATCAAGACAATACTAAATAATATTTAGCATTTGTTCAGAAATTGAAAATAAGACATTTATAAAACAAACTAAAAAAAAAAAAAAGTATATTTTTTTATATCTTAGATTTGGCTTTTCTCTATTACAACAATTACATATTTCTGGGCACAACATGGCAATACTTAAGAGAACGGTCTTATAACATTATATTTATAAATTTGAATTCAATTTTTAAAGATTTGTTTTTTTATTATTGATTGAAAGTTTATTTTTAATTATGATGTTTTGTTTTGTTACATAATTTAAAAAAAAAAAAACGTTAAGTTGATTCGTTAATAATGTTTAAATGATTGCTTTTGAATCTTGCTGTAGGAATTACATTACAAAATGTTTATAAAGATTTTCTGTAAAAGATCATTAATTTTACTTTTGATTCGTTTCAGTCCGTTTTCAGGAACCCCTTCTGTAGGCTTTTGTCTCATGTACGAAATCAAATAAGAGCTTTTTTTTTTAAAGGTATTGAATTTAATAGGACAGATTTAACATTTTTACTTTTTAATTACATCTTTGCGCTTTTTTTTTTTTTTTTTGCTATATTTAATTCAGCCCTCTATAATTGTTTACTTGTACTTTGTCTTTTTCTAAATTTAATCCTTTGTATTAGTTTTGTTTTCCTCGCTTTTCTGATGCAGTATAACTCTGAAAATTATTGTTGAAAATTACAGTAATACATAACATCATGTTATCCAACTTATTGTTAAATACAATTTTTGAGCTTTTGAGGCTTTGAAATAATCTGAAAAGCACCTCGGAATATTTGACTACTTTTGGAAATTTACAGAATAAATCTATACGATCATTATGTTTACATTTATTTTTATTTCCTTTCCCTTTCGACGGTACTACATTGATATTGTTCCCATTTATTGCTTTTTTACTGGTAGAATTCTGGTAAAATCCGCTAATAAAATGTTTAAAATGTACAAAATAAACAAAAATGTACTGAGCTTACCAGAAAGTGATTACCCAAATATACTATACATATATTTTGCAGAAAAATATTAGTGTATGTTGCACCAAGTAATCTTTTGCATCGTCTCTTAAAATTCATACCCTATTTAATATTAAGAGAATTATAGCTTAGATTTATACACTGCTGTTTTTTTACCTTCATGTATGAAGGTATTTTGCTTGTCACTTGTCGACCAACATAAAGTATCTGTGCTACTTAAAAAAGAAAAGGAAAAAAAAAAAGACTTCACTACATTCATTGCGTCCTTATCACTCTATCATGAGTAAATAGGAGTACTAAACTTATAATTTGCCTCAAAGCAGCTCTATCATTAATTTTTTTGTCCAGTAATAGTGATTAAGCAAAAGGGAAGAGCTATATCGGGGAGAGTAGACGACAGGGAGATATTTCTGGTTTCTGGGAGCCGAATTTTTGTGTAACCTTCACCTAAATAATGAATAACAGCAATTTCTAGATACAGAAACTACGAAAGAAAGAATTCACTAAACTATGGAAGATAAGCCTATGGACAATAAGCCCTAACTTCCAGCTATGAAGTTAATAGATTATGAAATTCGGCCATCAATAGCGATATATATTTACAAATATTACACACACACACATTTATATATTTATCGAACAGAGAAAACTCAAAGCTGACTCTTCGAGTTTCGCAAAGCAAAGATTTCAATTAATCTTTTGCAATTTAGAAAAAGTATAGAATTTAAGAATAAAGTAACTTATATTAGTAAACTATACAATTGGCCGTACATTCACAGAAACAGTGATGTGGTTTGTGTATTTTTCAAATTCCACATCACTGTCCGGCTTTGTATATATATATATATACAAAGCCGGACAGTGAATGTGGATGTATATATATATACATACATTCATCAATAAAGTTTTCTCCAGCACAATAGTAATTTGATTTAAAATGATGCAAATAAATGATGCTCTTTTTTCTAAGTTACTCAATGATTTCAGTTGAAGTAAATAAAGTTCAATAAATAGCGCAGTTTTACTCGTTTATTAAGCTACCAAATCGATTATGCATTGTTTGTTGTATTGTTGAGTTTACTGCGTCGCAAAGCGACATCTTAAGAAAAAGGAAACAACTATAACTCTATTTAAGAATATTCATTATCTCATGACCAAAATTTCTTGGTGATAGAATACTTTATAGGAATGCTTTTATAAAATATATAATAAACATGGATAGCATAGATGATTGGACTTATAATAGTTTCTTGGGTTGCTAGGATAGCTACTCTAAGTACAAATACTTGTAATTAGGAATCTCGATTTGTTAACAACTTCAGGTAAGTTTCTTGTTTTGTTTTAAAGGCATTCCACTAATTATAGTACTTTATACTAATTATTGTATTTTCTTGCGTAATAAAGTGAAATTAGATTTTTTAACAAAAAGTAATCTAAAGTTACTTTCCGCTTGTCTCACCTGGAAGTTTGCCCTTAGTACTTTGTTTCTAAGTGGTAGTATAGCCATGAGGTGTTTTAGCTATTTGTCATGTCTTCATGTTGTCACAAGAACTGGCTCGTAATATTAATCGGAGGTACACATTTCACACCGTTCACTTAAATACAAGTCTGGTGACAGCCCATGTAAGAAGGTAATTTGGGGATTTCCATTAGATACAATTACGTTACTGCAGTTAAGAAGGTACTAAAATGGGTGCTGGGTCACAGGCCAGACACTGAAGAATGACGTAGTGGCTGCAATAGAATTATCCTCCGTCCTTTCAATTTCACTTATAAAACCAACCACCATTCATTAAAGTGTAAATGTAGCCTCGTATTAAGCTTATAAGTAAGTGTACAAATATCTACACGTTTATGCTTTTTAATTCTGATCTCAGAATGATCAAATAATTATTAGAAAAGATAGTGCTTCAATTTGAAATAAATACGTTGAAATATTTCAATATTAAATGCATTGATTTTGAAAGATGCATGTACAATAAAATAGATAATAAAATAATAATAAAAACATCTTGATTATCTAATAGATGCAAATGAATTAGTTCACCGATTATTTACATGTTCAGTTCTTGCTTCATTATTTCGATTTGTATTCTGTTTACTTTGAATAATAACAATCTTTTTAACAATGGTGTTTATTTTTCAAAAATTAAATCATCCCTCTTTACAATTGGACTGCTCAGAAGCCAATCAGATTAAGTCAATAAACCAAAAAATGAAATAGGTTTTTTAAAATTACGTTCCAAAACATAACAACGCTTGTAAATTTGAAGAATGAATTTTTTATTGAAAGATAACATAACTATAAACTTGGACGAGTGATTTGGGCACTTTGTCAACCGAAAGTATAAACATTAGAGCATGACTTACAGAAAAAATTTCAATTGCAAACAAAATGACTTAATCTGATTGGCTTCTGAGCAGTCCAATTGTCATTCCTGCTTACAATTATGCTTGATTTAGGTCTCAAATCTTAGGTCTTGCAAATTGTTATATCAAAAAAAAAAAAAAAAAGGTAGGGATAGCGATTAGTAAACCAATCACAATGCTTCGCAACGTCTTCTGATACGTCTACGAAAATATAATTGATATTGCATTAATTTCCTTATTATTATAAGTGTGATTGTTGTGACTGTTGCTCATAACAATTGTTGCGATTGTTGTCATTGTTGCTAATGACATTTTCATGATACTTGTCCCCAGACAAAACGGGAATATAAGTCTTCTGATCTTGTTCAGAAGACTAAAAGGCATTTAAACTGAAACGGAAACAAAAAAATTAAAAATTAAGAAAAAAAAAAAAAGTATAAGATTTTAACTATGACTTATTGATTCTTCTTTCTTTATGTTTAAAATAAAATTTTTCGTTTTAGTTCAAATGCCTTTCCTTTGCCTTTGTTAAGAGGAACCTGTGACAGATGGTTCGATATATTTAAATTCGAGATGTCCTAAAAATCTTGATTGGCTTGTGTATGTGCGGCCAAAAACGTCATTATGATGGATAAACCTATCTTCTTAGGTCCTTTGTGACATTAAGGAGCGAAGAAATCTTAGCTATTGATTATAATATAAATATCAATCTTACTGTTAATGAAGTGTTAGGCTTTTTTAATACTTCAGATACGGGCAAAATCAAAATTAAAAAAAAAAAAAAATTAAATTTGAGTATTGACCGGGATACTGAATAATGCTAATTGAAACTTCTCAAAATGATTAATGCAAAATCAGTTTAAAACATTAGCCTTATTTTCAGTTTATAATCTGTTAAAAAATACAAAAAAAAAAAAAAAAAAAATTTTTTTAAAATTTTTTTTGTCGATATCTTAAAAGATTTTTTTTTACATTACCAAAATTAATTTTAGGACCATTTTTATTTTGAAGGCTGAGTTACAGCACATTTGATGAATTTATTTACTATGTGTATTAAAAAAAACTTCGCCTGTCTTGTAACTGATAAATTTGAATGATAAATGAACACAAAGAGATATTTTAAGAAAGGAAAATGTTCTGAAACTTTCTCTAAGAATAATGCGAATTTTAGGCCCAGAAGTTTGTGAGAACGAAACTACCATCTTTTTGTTACCAAAGGATTAGTAGATGTCTCAGTAGTTTATCATCTTAATCATCCGAAACACGATGCTATGCCTTTGCTTTATGACTATATTTCTCGTGGTGTTCCAATGGAATTCCAGGCCACCTTTTTCGAGTTCTCAGCGATGTTGTTGCTGCGCAATATCATAAATAAGTCCAATAAAATGTGAGTCGCCATAGTTTCTTGTGGAATTTACTGTCGACCATTTATATCATCGGAAAAAGCGGGACTCACTGAGAGGGGAGGAAATAGGGGTTAAAAAAAAAGGCGGGAAGATGGAAGACCGAAAAAAAAAAAAAAAAGTTCCATCATTCCCGATTCGTAACGCTTCAAGACTTTTCCCTGAAGGTGTAGTGGATCGTAAATAATCCACGGCAACTATTTTGAACTGATTGATGAAATGGTAAATATATCATCTGCCACTGAAATACAGGTTTAGTATAAAGCCAGAGAAACATTGTAGCTAAGATTAATGATTAATAAAAGGAAAAGTTCCTTAAAAAGAAACTGTAACATTGTAAATTAAGCAATAAATTAAATACTCCCTTAAAACGCATAAATCCAATTGGACGGAGGTTTTCGATTAGATAAGATACGCAGTTCCATAATTGAAATTTTGATAACTGTATTGCTGTAACATATATATGTATGTAAAAGCTTAGTTACTTAACAAATATAGTTTAAAATGAATATTTTTAAAATAATATTTAGCCTACTACTATTTATTGAAATTACAACCCCCCCCCAAAAAAAAAAAAAAAATTAGAACCGATATAATTCAATATTGCATGATTGGCATTGAGAAGGCAGAGATTGTAATAGCAGTGCACAGACTTGTTTTTTTCGAGTCACACCCATGCAATCATTGTTGAATCAGTAAGAAAGCAAACTACACAAACCAATGGGTGATTATTGCTTCTTGGGTAACTTTGCTAATGACAGAAGGTTAGAAGAAACGATCCCTCCGTATAGGTTTCCGAGTTTGATCAAGATCTCCGGAAGGTGACAGGGTTATGTATATATATGACATCGATGAGGAGAAGTAGGTATCTCGATTCGATGTACTGTTCTGACGTACGTATCAGTGAACGTGAGGACCCCCTTCTCCCTCTTCAAAAGGAGTTGGCTGACAGCAAAGCGACTTAAGTATTTTAGTGCAACAATGGTAGTACACCTTACTGAACGTTGTTTATCGACCAATGCAGTTATAACACTGGTGCCATGAATGCCGACTCGGATTGTTGACTGGTATCGTGTTTTCCGAGATTTAACCTGATTCATGATAGTTGGGATTCTTGTAAGGTGACGGCAAGATGGACATCTATAGGCGTCAGATACGGAGCATTTCGGTATAGGATGCTATTGAATTCATGCTCTTTGCCTAGTACATATTGCGTGAATCTTTGTGATTGCTACATCGATGACGTTTGTAGAGACAGGTGTAATTACTGACAAAGGAAAATATCCTGCCTGATGTGGCGTGAATTTTATGCCATCTTCGGACTCATGTCATTTTCGATTGTCTGACTTGCGTGTTCTATCGCACATTGAACACGTATTGATCCCATCAAGACCGCCACCAGCTATTAATGATGTCTATGATTCAAGCAGTATAAGTGAGATATTCCTCAGGCGACCATCTAGGGTCTGTGACTGTCTCCAAAGTATCATCACAGTTCATGGAGTGCAATCGGTACAGAATATTTTAGGGATATCGTCATATATCTCTACATAACATCATTTACTTCATATATCACATGATCTTCAATTTAATCAATAAACAAGAGTGTAATTGGATTATAAACCTAATTCGTGCTACTCTTTAAGACCTTAGCTAATTAACAATAGTAGCAAGCAAAATGTTTAGTCTCTACATTTTTTTTTTTTTTTCATAAATTCCCAATAAGTTATAACAAATCTTGATGAATCTCAAAGTATAATCAGTTTTAGATTGAGTCAACGTAGAGAAAAGACCTAATTTTAGAGCAGGTTTAGGATTTTTTTTTGAATAATACATATCCTGAAACTTTCTGGAACGAAGAGTTTAATGCTGACAGAAAAAATCGCAGAAGCATTGTTTCGTTGAATTGAAGTCCCAGGTAAGACTTGAAGTTTGTTGCCTCTTTCCCTTTCACTTTTTGAAGGGATCTTGTCCCTCAAAATAAACTCCTGTACGCTCATGGAATCTCGGATGGCCATGAAGAAACATCTGAATAAATATCTTCATTAAAGTCACAGGGAATCTCCTGAATAGTTAAATACGTTGAGATGTTTACAATTCTGTCGTTGATAGAATAAGAAATGGATGTAAATTTATTGGAAGTCGTGAATTCAATGGATTATTAGAAAGCCACGCTTAAGCTTCATTCAAATTATTTCCTTGTGGTTTTTTTTGTAAATTTTTTTTCGTTATTTATTATTTAAATAAAAGAAACTGAGCTAACGTTTATCTATGCAACTTAATATCTTTTGTTTAAATTCTAAAAAATAAATAATTACTATTTTTGTATTCTTGATTGAAAAAAGGGCAGTAAATAAAATATAAGAATGGTCATTGGGATATCAGAGTGAGAGGAATTAAGATTTTAATAAAAGTTTTGTAAATACTAAAATTTTTATAAAAAATTACCAATTTTAGATATATTTTAGACATTTTAAGGAAATGAGTTTTTTTTTTTTTTTTTTTTTTTTTTTTTTTATTTTAGAAGAATAAGTTGAGAGTTCAAACTGCGGAAAAAAAAGCAAGTTATATAAATTTTTAAAAAGCAGAATTATATTTACGCAATAATAAAATTATTAGACAAGATACGAGTGAAAAATATTTTTTGGTGAATAAAGTAAATAGAAACTTCCTTGTCTCTAGATCTTAAGATGTAGAAATCTGTGAAATTAGCAAATATATTTACAATATATGTAGTTTCCTTATCTCAACTCATAAAAAGAAAAAAAATATATAATTTTAAAAAGAAAAAACTCACACTAGGTACTCAGCCATAGGTTTTTAAAGGTATACATCTCACGTTTTGTGATACCTGGATTAATTTATTAATAATTAAAATTATTCATAGCATGAAGTACAGTTAAAAACGTAAATCCTTTCTGCTCTTTCTATCTCAGAGATTCGGTTGGAGAGAAAAAAAAAATGTATTTTGATTTTTTAGGTTGATGTGAACTGTAAACAAAATGAACTGTAAACAGATAAAAAAAAACGTTGCCTGAGCGTCCTAGGAAATGACTGCAAAACAGTAGCATTCCAACCATCCTTCTATGCTGCATTAAAACTTATTGAGTGTTTTGTGGTTCAGCTTCAAATGGTGGCTGGCCAGTGTTTCCGGACATTTGCCGCCAGTCTGCGCTCATAAATTTCTCGTCTGCCGCAGAGACTGCGACGACAGGCCTCAATATGACGGGGGCCGATTATCTACACCCATCACTAAGGGATCAGCCCGCAAATCGCCGCTCATAAATCAGGTAGTCTTTTAAGAGACCGACTATAGAGATGATGATTATTATTTTGTTGTATTTCTTTTTAACTTCTTTTTTTTTTTTTGCTATTTTTTTTTTTTTCTTTCAACCTACCAAGTAGTACCCTGTGGACGTCCGGAAGCCCGTTGGCGTGAAGACCCACTTCTGAGAGAAAGGATTCAAAACCCCCTGTTTTTCTTCCCTCATTTGTCCCAAACCCTCCATTGAGTCTATGAAGGAAGCTGGGTAATCTGACACCACTTCCCTGTAATTTTCGCACCTCTGATCCATTACGAACAAAAGAGGTGCCACTAACTAGTTGTATGTAGATCTCAATTGAGGGCCAGATACAATTACCACGTCCCATCTACCTTCAATGCCATTCGACTGACTTTTATTTCTTATCTCGGCCCAACGTCTTCGTTTACCCAACAATTTTAAAAATTGTAATAATTTTGATTTTTTTTTTTTTTTTTACTTTTAACTACAATTTGGATTTTTTTTTCCTTTAAGAAAATTAAAGAAAGAAATACAAATTAAATAAAAAAAGTTTATAAACGCTAATATTAATATGTAAGATTAATATATAGAATGTGAAATTTGAAAATAGAAGGCAATAATAGCATAAAATGAATATTAGTTTCTCACTGAAAAAAAAAATTCGAATACCTGATTCTTTTGGTTAAAAGTATATTTCTTCAGTTCTGAATAATCAAAACAAGTTGTTCAAATTATTTACAGAGTTGTTTTTTTCGCTATAGAAATAAGAATTAAACTGGTTTCACATTATATACGAACCATAGAGACTCTACATGTTTCATTTTCGACCACTGTTTGTGAGACAGGAAGTGACCACAGATCGGAATAGTATTTTTCCCCAGCTCTACAAATCATAATAGGAAAGTCATTTAGAGGAAATAATGATCACTCATCTCTGTACTACTTATAGTTTTGACTGTAGAGACGAACGCACGGACGGACAGACGATAGAATTTTCTTAAAAGCTCCCTTCCCTTTACACTTTGTGAAAGGGAACGCAATAAACAGAAATTGAAAAAATGAAAACTCAAAAGATTTATTGAAATATGTAAATACAGTAGTAATATTCTAATTATAAGAATTTTAATGAAATAGATTCAAAAGATTTTTGTTTTTCACTTCATTATGTATACTAAACATAGTCTGTCTTGGATTCTCGGTACGAAATATTCCAAAAATAGTTGTGATATATGTCATGCACGTTAAATTTTGCTATTATGTCGCAGCTACATTTCTCTAAAGGCCTTCTCTGGCGACTTATTATAAAATTGTAGTACTCTTTTTGCTTTGCCGTGAAGCTTACAGTCGCCAATGTCAGCAAAGAATAACAGCAATAATTCAAATACAGTATTTCAGTTCTGTTATATACACTATCCGGCCACTTTATTAGGTATACCCCTGCTGTGCGCACAAATGCTATGTCTCACAACAACTCTTCAAGCCGGTGGGGTCAGTGTCATGGTGTGGGGGATGTTTTCCTGGCACACGTTGGGTCCATTGATACCTCTGACGGCACGTCAGGATGCTAGAGCGTACCTAAACATCTAGCTGATCAAGTGCAACCATATATGTTAACATATCCTCATGCAGATGCCTACTTCCAACAGGATAATGCGCCGGTGCACAAAGCCCGCATCACTATGGGATGGTATGAGGAACATGACGATGACTTTTCCTTGCTGCAGTGGCCTGCCTCGTCCCCGGATCTCAGCCCGATTGAAAATTTGTGGGATGAGCTGGAACGGGCTGTTCGCTCCAGACCTACACCTCCATCAAATCTTCAGGAACTGCATGTCACACTCATGTCTGTATGGTTTTACAGTACATGAGTGTTTCACAATACCCCAACAACGTTTTAGCATCTTGTGCGAATCGATGCCTCGACGAATTCAGGCTGTTTTGAAGGCTAAAGGAGGTCCAACACGCTACTAGATAGATATACCTAATAAAGTGGCCGGACAGTATATAAGTGAAACAAACGTAGCAGATTATTTAATACATCATCGTAATGCTACGTGTCACCTCAACAAATTTCGCTGAATCAGATTTATAACGAAGATGCAGTTTCAGAAATGAAACTATTTTCGTTTTTACTCATTTGGAATTCTTATTCTTATTATTGCTTATTTCCTTTTATTCTGTAATCCTATTCCTCTATACAAAGTGGAAATAATTTAGTGAAGAATTATCATAATACAAAATCACAAATCGTTCCATCACCTTCTCTGTTATCGGGTAGTGGCTGTGTATATTATAGAAGAGGTTCTGTCTAACGCATAACTTATTTGTTCAAATTGTAATTTTTTTTTTTTAAGTTCTCATTTCGACTCTTATAAATTTCGACTCATTTCAATTTTCTAAGTTTAAATTTTCATTTGTTTTTTTCTAAAAATATAGAAATAATGGGCCATTTGATGTTGCTTCGATTTCGAATAGTTAGGAATTTAATAGTTTTGCATCCAACTAACTTTATTTATTTTTAAAAATTTAAGATAAATTTTGAATCTTTTTCACAATGTTTAAAATAATGTGTGATCTTATAGTGAAGTAGTTGTTGACACTCATCTTCTTCGATATTAGATCATTTCATTTACGGATAGATCTAAAGTCATAATTAATTCTTTTTATATTGTTTTGCTTTTTCTTCAAAATAAATAAATATCGCAAATGAAATAACAGAAGTAATTAAATTGAACACTTTTTTTTTCTTTGAACACTTGTATTTTAGGCTACCACTATTAGTACAATTAGGGGTCCGCAGGAGGCGATACTCTTCCCTTCTATTTTCAATATAGAAAGAATAAGAACTGAATGTTAAGAATACATCGCGAAAGAATAGTTCTCTGCGTTTAGTAAGTGGTTAGGTACTTTTCGGTTATCTGAAGCCACCCATATTGCGCATGCTCAGGATAGATACCATGTTATGAGCTGAAATTCAGTCTTGCGTGTGCAAAGGTGCGGAATGCTTGCTACGAATCTTTCGGTGGACTTCGTTT
Source organism: Thereuonema tuberculata (assembly GCA_023159025.1). Classification (NCBI taxonomy): domain Eukaryota; kingdom Metazoa; phylum Arthropoda; class Chilopoda; order Scutigeromorpha; family Scutigeridae; genus Thereuonema; species Thereuonema tuberculata. Next base: position 54,277,378 of record JAFIDM010000001.1, on the reverse strand, counting down.
AACCGAAAGTACCAATAATTGTAAACTAATATCCTGATAAAAACAATAAATAAATAAATAAATAAATAATCTTGACATTCTTTAGTTGCAAATTGATATTACTTAAAAACAGGTAATGGATGTATAGAAATTGATTAAGAAGGATTACAGGAAAAAAGCAATTGATGCACAATTAGCAAAAAAAAAAAATATATTACATTACATAATAAAAAATTCTATTAAATTGAAATGATTACGATATAATATTTCATGTATAAGTAACTATTGTAGTTAACTATAGATATAAAATTACTTTTAATTCAAAATACCTAAAATCCATTTAGTTGTTCTTATGAATATATCTTTTTATCTTTATTCAAAAAGGTCACTTATCATTCAGTGTAAAGAGACTTCTATTTATTTACTAATTACTTAGGTTGCTTTTTCATTTTTAGAATCTAAGTCAGTGATCTACTTCCTTCTAAACATTCCATTTAATTTTTCCTTTTCACAATTTTCCGATATTTTTTGGTTATTTAATTTATTTAATTTTTGAGATTAAAAGATTTCATTCTATTCAATTTTCATTGTTAATTTATACAAAAAATTTAAATCAACATCTAACATTTTTTCGAATATTTTCCAGTAAATTATTCGTTAGTTTTTTTTTCCTTGTACTGAAGCAATGGAATGTAAAAATAATTGAAGCATATTTTATTACAACCTACTTCTTCATAAATAACAACGTCGATTGATTATCGTTCATTATTTTGTTTTCCAGTTTTTTCTTCTGCTTACTTTCTTAAGAAATTTCGGAAATGCATGAAAAATTGAAATTACAGGTTGCCCGAAGTGTCGGCAGGCGTCAGAATGGCCATCTGTTACGGAACCCGAGTTTAGCGCCGAAGTGCCATTCCCACAATATTTAGCATTGGCCTCTCTCTTCCCCTCTTCCTCGTAATCGCCTCACCCTTTTAACGCAACCGAATCAACCGGCAATTGTAAGGAATGGCGGCGTGCTTTTGTCTGCTAACTAATCATTGGCGTCCAGAAAAATAGCAGTTGCCTTTTAAATGTTGCTTATGGAACATAATGCAGGCTAAATAACTCTAATCGCCTTATACCGGATGACAGCCTCCAACTTGACAAAGCACTCCTTATAACACCCACGAAGATCAAAACTAGCGATTCTCAACAGGTTTTCCAACAAAAAGGTATAATCTTAGCAGTTTCAGCTTTTATAAACGACTTAGCGTGAACCAGAAATATCTGTAAAATATATACTATTCTTGGTCGTAAATTACAGTTTAACACTCATTTGGAATGTTCTATACAAAGGGGGGAAAATAAAAACATTTAGAGCTAATGGATTAATAATGAATAGGCCTATTAATTTTAGTGTCTGTAGGTGTCCGTATTAATAGTTTTCAAATCTGATTTTGGCTGGTACGGTGTCAATTATAGCAATTGAAAAGACTGACTGGCTGACCTGTTTGCTATAATGTAATGATGCATTCGCTATTAATTTTGGATCCAAACTTTTGGATCCAAATTTTCTTATGGAAATTGATATCAAGCATTTCATTACGTTGATGCGCCATTCGAAAGGTAGTTGTAATAGTTATTTAGGTAATATTTTACGAAATCTCACCTGTGTAATTAGGGCTAATTGAATTGTTTTGGGACGAAAACGATTCGTTAATACATCTTAGGAATAAAAGTGATGGAAAACCCTGGTTTTTTTGATAAATTTTAAGAAAATTTAAATTTAAAGCGGGACTCTTTTGCGGAAGCACACGTATAAAACAATGAACATGGCGGTCGAAACTTTTACTAGAATGGCGCTACAAGCATTTGGAAACTTTTGCTGAAAGGCGCTACAAGCTTTTGCCTTGAAAATGTGCACATCCGCCGCCTATGAAAGAGTTCCAAGAAAATCTCGAATTTTCTTCAAAATTACCAAAAAAAGCCGGGGTTTCCCATCACTTTTATTCCTAATATGCATTAACAAATCGTTTTCTTACAAAAAATTTGAAATTAGCCCTAATTCCACAGGTGAGATTTCATAAAAAACTACTATCGTTATTTATTTTGGCTAAAGTGCAGTATCTGGTACAAGCCAATAGAAGGCTCGTAAGGATACAGCACTGATGGGCGTCTTACCGCTAACGTTAGGTTGCTGATTCACCCTTTGCAGTTTTGTTTCGATTAGGTTAATTGAGGCATCGTCAACTGCAGGATGTATCTGTTGCTAACTTTTGAAAAAAAAAAAATTCCCGTTCAAAAAACAACGATCTATATCGAACAACAACTTTCCGCACCGGAACTTCACACATCCTACATCAACTTCCGAACCGGTTTCTGTCCGTAAACTGCAGTTTTACCTTTATTTTTTTTAAATAAACAAAAAACTATATTAGAAACTTTTTAATTGAAAAAATTAGACTGTGTGGAAAACTGCTGCGATTTTGTCAGCAGAGACGTCGAACTACGAACCGCGAGAATGTAGGGAATAGACATATTTTATATAGATACGAATACTTATCATTATTTCTGCTATTACATATCAAATTACAGTAAAACCTCGTTAAGTCGTCACCCGGATAAGTCGTCACTCCGTTTAAGTCGTCGTTTTCCTTTGGTCCCGACAAGGTCTCATAGACAATAATGTAAAACTAACCCGCTTTTACTCGTCACCAAATTTAATTCTACTCCGGATAACTCGTCACCCTCAAAACTGGCGAAAAGCATCTTTATTCTCAATTTTGCCTGCTATCTTTTCAGCCCCGCCCCTTCACTCTAAGAAAGCCTAGCCTTTCGGGGAATTTTCCTGTGGGAAATTCACTTGGGAAATTACACACTTCTCGCTGCGACTCTTGTCAAGTGTAAATGTTTTTCTTGACCGCTACTGAGTGTGATTTCATTTCAAAGCGAGTAAGCTCCACTATAAGGGCTATTTTTTAATCTTGTAATTTCGTGGTTTGATTACATTTGTAACATGTCAGGGAAACGAAAACTTACCTCGTTATCTTTTAAAGGAAAGGAAGACTTCATTGCACTTTTTGAAAAATCAAATGTTTCGGAAACAGCTTTTGCCAAAGAACATCATATTCCCAGGACTACATTAAACGATATTCTTTCAATGAAACAAGTAATTGAAGAAGCTGACTGCAAAGACAAAAGAAAGAGAATGAGGAAATCGAAGTTTGACGAGATCGAGGAGGTTTTAGTTCGTTGGCTAAAATATGCCAGATCGCAAATGTGCCGATTTCAGCCGTGATTCTCAAAGAAAAAGCCATGGAAATTGCTAAGGAGTTGAACATGGAAGATTTTGGCGG
>JAFIDM010000001.1:54205509-54254966 GCA_023159025.1 Thereuonema tuberculata | reverse complement strand
ATATATGTATATATATATAATAATAATAATAAAAAAAGTTTTTAATACTTGAATTCTTTTGTTATTCGAAATCCATTTCAGTATTATAAATAAGGTAGCCAGCATAGAACATACCACAATGACACTTTGCTAACATATAAATTTTACTTACAATAGATTAGGCCAACTATTGTTTTTTGTTTTTTTTTTTTCTTTTAACTATTATCCGTTTTTCTATTTCTTTTCCTCTTTCGTTAATCACCTGAATTTCATAGCCGTAATTAAGATATTCCCTGACGTCTGTTTGGTCATTCCGTAATCATCTTTTCCTTGTTACCGGAAGTGCCATTCTTCCTCGCGCCGATTATCACCCACCTGCCGAAAGGCGCCTTCGTGTAGCGGCGGCAGTCGGTCGGACAGCGGGTCATAACTGCCGACTTTGAAGCCCACACACGAGACCGTTTTATGCGCCCCATTTGCATAGTCGTAACAATTCCTATTTAGTAGTCGTTTGAGCAATTGGTTAGAAGAAGGACTTGAGCCATATTGACTTGTGAATAGCCCGGAATGAGCTATAACTGCTTTATGATACGACAATAAAAGAAAAAAAAGCTAAGAATAAATTGAAAAGACGCAAAGATTCTCTTTAAAAACAATTTCAAAGAATGAAAAGACTTTCAAAAGTTAGATATTCATTAAACTCTTTCTTATTTTCAATTGCATCATTAGTTGTAGGAATTTCTTCTAAAATCAAGTAAAGCTGGTTTGAAATTTAATAATTTCGTTGTTCAAATCATGGTTTGTATTCAGATCTTTTAAACATATATATGAGATAGTTATCAATTTTATTTTTAATTACTCTTAAATTATACTTATTATTAATTCAACTTTAACTTGTGAAATGAATAGTTAGCAAAATCGAATAACAAATAAAAATATCGCACACATTACTTTCTATGATTGTATTTTCGTTCTTATTTATGTCTACTTTTTATTTTCCTTAGTTTTTATGTTTTACCTATTTTGACGTAGACTGTGCTAATAGCGTCGGCAACATTCGCTTTTACGTCATTGAAAACGAAGAAAACTGAAAATAACTACGATGTTTAAATGATAACAATTATTTCTGTGACAAGCTACGGAAACTTCTTCTCTCCGTCCCAAGGATCGGAGAGAGAGAAAAATAAATGGGGATTGTGTAGACTACTAATGTTAGAAAGTAATTTTAAGACGTGTTCGTCCGTTTATGATTGAGATGATCTGGAAAGCTACAAAATTAGTATTGGGTTTACAAATTCATTGATTTTTAGTACAAAGCATCAATAGATAAGAAATTGGAGACCACGTTGCCATTGAAGATCTCATCACCGGTAATTGATAAATTATTTACCTTACAAAACTTAATAAAATAATTTAACGTATGTGAATTTATTTAAACATAAAAATTGAAGGCCAACACACAAAGACTCTATTAAAAATATATATTAAAATGCTAAAAATACAACGTTTCGCTCTATGACTAATACCTAGTTAAATCTCTGCGGTGTAGAGCGAAACATTGTATTTTTTAGCATTTTAATGTATATTTTTAATAGAGTCTTTGTGTGTTGGCCTTCAATTTTTATGTTTAAATAAATCCCCAACGTTTAATTATTTTATTATATAAATCTTAATGTTTTTTGTTTTGTTTTTGTTTGAATGGATAAATTTGACATCTCCATTGATCATAGTAGAAATTGGGCCTTTAAAAGTTCTGAATAGATGAGTCTCTCTAAACCCCCAATTTAACATTACAAATAAACTTTATTTACATAAAAAAAGCTAGCAGTTCACTGTCAACTATAAATTATCGCTTTCTTTTCAAGTGTTTTTGGATCTCACTGTACGGATATTCGAAAGGTATAGTTTTACGACATCAGCAATTTAAAGCAATATTCTCAAGTAAATTATCTGTAGGCATTTATTTGATACGAACTTCACTAATACAGCAGAGCCCCGATTATCCGCGAGTGCCGCGAAAAACTTTTTAAATACGAACCTAAAAAAAAAAAACATTTTAATCCAAGCCAAGGGAAAATACAATAGGCCCTACAGTGCGAAGGTCGAAAATTACTGACAGGTTTATTGTGCATCGTGATCCTATAGGCCTTCTCGGAATTTGTGGATGAGTGGCAGGCTCTTGCTCTGCAGAAAGGTTTCTGTTGTACTGTACATATTTTAAAAGTTTTGCATATTATGTTTTTGTATAATGAAACGTAGTTTTTATGCTGAAATATTTTTTTTCGTGTTTACATCTCATTTTTAGTCTTTTTTCGGGTTATCCGTGATTTTTACTATCCGCGGTACCCTTGCCACCCAATTCCGCGGATAATCGGGGCTCTACTGTATTTGTTATTTAATCATCGTAAATTACAGCATTATTCTTTTACAGTATTATATAAAATATTTTTACTGTAGCTGTTATCGGTCAGACTAACACTTCAGATACATTAAAATAGTGTATTCCAATTTGACCGGAAGTACTTTTTATTTCTTCTTCTTCTTTTTTTTCTTTTTTTAAAAAAAAAATAAAAAAAAATGCTTCTTAATTTTTTTTTTTACCCAGAGCTAAAAGAATGCACCGAGAAATCAAAAAAATGTCACCATCTTCTTGCCCTTTTTAAGGTTGAATTTTTCATTTGTTGGTTTTGTTTTTCACTGAGATCCCAGCCTTGATTTGGGTGGAGAACACAGATCTCCCAAGAAGATGATCGTCTGTGCTGGTAATTTCTCTGTAATTCTTCTGTCTGCGTCTCACGCAGTCTCATCCCAGAACAAAGAAGCTCAACAGGAGACGAAAAACTCACTCAATTGATTTGCTAATGGAACTTCTAAGAATCCACGTTTTCATTATTAAGCTCTTCTAATAAATAAGGAATTTCCTTTATTTAAACAGATGAAGACTTTTTATTTCTTTTTTTCCGATCCTCTCTTGTAAAATCATTAAGTAATAACATTTTTGAAAACATTTTCATTAAATGATTCTAACACTAAGTGTTTTACTGTCTAAAATAGGTAATGAAGTATTTCTGTCTGCAACAAAATTATTTGTTAACTTTTACTTATTTGTTTTGACTAAATGCAGACTAGAAAGAACTGTCAAAGGAAACGAGATTAAATTTAGGAATTATAATCTCTTGTATCCACAAGTCCTTAGAAGCAATCGGATAAAAATCTAGAATGCAGTAAAAAAAAATTGAGAGAAATATTTTAGATCTATTATCAAAGTCAGTTGATTAGAAATTTCTCAATCAATTATCTACAACTATAAACAAAACCTTCCTTCAGTGATGTCAGTATTGAAAAGTCATTTCCATTTCAATAACTATATCATTTTTTAAAGTGGGTTACTTCAAAATCAAATTGATTCGAACCTGTTTTTTTTTTTTTTTTATAACTTTAGATAGTCAATAGAATCAGCTTTTTTCCAAGATTTATATAGTTTTTCTTGGAAAATAATAATATTTTTTTAATTACGTAAGTCATTTTAAACTTTATTTTTTATATGTGAATACAGTAAAACCCCGATTATCCGAGTTTCCGGTTTAACCGAGCTATCAAATATTTCTAGGATTTTTTTTTCGCAAATTAATCTTCGTTCTTCTAGTCATATGATCCCCTACCTAGAATCTGGGAATGGTTTCGACACCAACAATCCTGGGTTATCCCCCCCAAAAATGCCGAAACATTGCTGCAGAAAAAATGCCAAAGTAACATAAAACAAAAAACCATTAAGGACTTTTTTAAGTAAAAGAACTCTTTCAATATGAGTTGTATGTGGTGTATTTGTATAACTTTTGTATTTGTTAAAATATACATTTAAATCTAAACGATTTAATTTATTTACAATTTTTGGTTTAACCGAGTTTTTCGGTTATCCGAGTTAGTCTTGGTCCACATTAACTCCGATAATCGGGACTCTGTATTTAAATTAATAAGAAGATGTATATGTTCATGCAGATGGAAAACAGAATTATTGATTTTTATTTTTTGGAATAAGAAGAGGCCAAGAAAACGTTCTCATGATGGAGGGATAGAAAAAAATAAAAAACTTAACTGAATTCTATTTAAACTTGAAGAGGCCTTTGTTTTAAAAGCTTGAAAATGATTTTATTTTCGCAGCATAAATAAATTGAAATACGTAACGATAAAAACAACAATTAATGTAAAATGTAGTTTTTATTTTAAAATTGTAAGACAATGAATGTTTGGAATATTTTCTTTATAAAGTTGTTTCTAAGTTCTTTAATGACAAATCAAAGTTTTTTAAACGCTTTCTTCGTGTTCTTAATAAAATAATATTTTCATAGTTATTTAGTTACAAGTGATTTATCGAAGATGAATGATACTCAGTTGTACTTGATAAAAGTTGCAAAATTAATCATTAAACTTTACTAATTTGATATTTCAATTAAAAAAAAATTACAAACCTAATTACAGTCTTAATTCTTAAGTTAGCCAAATATCTGCAAAATAAAAAAAAAAAATGTTATTTTTCAGCTTAAAGAAACCAAACAAAACAAGAACAAACGAAATCTGTAGAAATAAAAATGTAAATGTTCGTTTGTTCAAAATCTTAAATCTCCGAAAGTTCTTCACCGATTGATTGCTTTGAAATTTTGACACAACGTTGCATTCGAATACGCGCATGTTTTTATATATCTGTTATATAGATGTCAAACCTGTGACAGATAAACACATGCTTTTTTTTTTTTTTTACAGCCCCAGGTGTGTGGCGCCAACCCGCAATACACCTGAGTTAAGCGGAGAAGACTACAACGGGCTGGGAAGTCGTATATTCTCCGATCGCCATATTAATTTGCTAAATAAATAATTTTTTTGTTTTTAATGCTATATATGCAAGGATTCCGGAGCGAAGCGACTGTACCCGGATAGTATTATAAGAAAAAACTTTTATATAATGAAACTTCTGTTTCTCATTTTTAAATCCTCTCTCCCTCTGTGACTTGCTTTCTCCAAAGTAAGAACAGACGGACAACTGCATTTACTAATAAGATGTAAATAAATAATGTAAACAAGAAGCAGAACAGTGGTATTGTATTGTACTTGTAAATAGCTTTTCGATATAAGCGCCGGAATTCCTATAAGAGTGGGATTGGAAATTCCGATGGTGTTCAGAAGCATTCTAATGAATGTATGATGTAAATCATTATGTTATATTTTTAACAGTCAATATACTTCAAAGAAACAAAGATATCAAACACGACCTAGAGATACTGGATCATGGAAAAGGTTGATAAAACATGCAGCAACCCTAATTCTAATACATTTAACAGGTAAGTACTATTAAAGAAATAAGCTGGAAGTTTAAAGTTACGCTTTTCAATGTTTATCATTCACTATCTTTTTCTGTTGCATTTTCTCTTCCTTTTATAAACTCGTCTTTTTCTTTTCCTTTTTTTAACACCTTCTGTTTCTAGCCAGAGCTTTAGAATATTTATGAGCTATTGCATCAGAAATGACTCGGCAACAAATGTGTTCTGTAATTTTCTGACATACAAGAGGGTTTATTAAATAGGTTTTCTTGTTAACAGTTATTGTAGAATTAATAAAACAACGAAATTAAACTAGACATTTTTTTTTTTTATTTGGAAAAAAATGAGAAATTGATTTTTGTATATAAAATATATAATGGCCAACCATTAAACTATTTGTCACGCGCTATCCAATGTAATCATTTCTTTAATCTATCGTAAATATTAACATAGTTAAATGAAGTCAAAATATTAAGATATTCTAATTAAAATAAATGTATTCTTTTTTTTTTTACTATGTTTCTAATTTTTGTTAAATCATAGTTTTTATTCTCATTATCCTTATTCACGATGCTTATAGGAGACTACGTTATTATCATTGTATGTGCACATACAGGGTGATTCAAAATTCCCTGTACAAATTTTAAAGATACGTAAGAATATAAAAACAAACCTTATTCATAGTCTAACGTGTGTCCTCAAACGCCACCCTAATGTTCTAGAAGGTACACTAAGGTTGAGAAATAAAAGACAACAAGTACGGTAGACAACATGTTTATTAGCCCTATGTTTACAATATGACAGTAATTGTACACTTACAGCTTAAAAGTAGGTACTCAAAGTTCCTTCCACTAATACACGTATCACAACATCAATGCATGGATTGCCGAACATGTGCAAAAATGCGAGGCCTTTCGCGGACACATCCAGCTGCCACAGCGACTCATGCGACGAGGTCAGCGTTAGAGGCAATGGGGGTCTCGTAGACGATGTCTTTGAGGTAACCCCAGTAGAAGAAATCAATGCAGAAAAACTCACACTGCCCAACTAGTGTGCTGCCAAACAGCGCCCTCCAGCACACTCGGATGGCGTTTGCGGACATACCTTCCACTATGAATACGGTTTATTTTATATTCCTGACTTATCTTTAAAGTTTGTACAGGGAATTTTGGATCATCCTGTATATAGAAGCATATAATGTTATATTTGTATTAATGGTAAAAACTCATATGAACAAGAACAAAAAAAGTGTAATAATCGATGAATTTAAAAAATTATGATTATTATAATGATTGTTAGTAAAATAAAACAATTGTATTAAAATTAAGAATTGTTGAATTTGAAACAATTATAAATATAATAATATGTTAGTAGCATTTTAAGGATAAAATGCTAAGTTTTGTTAACAACTATGCTAAGGAATTTTTTTGTAATTTGATATCACCTGACTATATATTGTAATCTTGAAGAAGGAAGATAGAAAATTCTTCCGAAAATTCGATAATAAAATGAAGTGTAGATGAAGTTTTTCAAAAGGTTATATTGTTTGTGGGAGTCTTTAGGATCGAAAGACAACAACTCAAGTTTTGAAACTGAACTGAATTAATTTATTAAATGAGAAACTTTGGTTTTTATAATATTTACATACTGTGATTTGATTGGAAGAATCAATTAAAATATACAGAATGATTGGATAAAAACATAACGAACTTCAATTAATTAACTGCAACGGAAAAGAATTTAAAAATAAACAGAATATCAATAAGTAGGAAATAGAAAACGAATGCTTTAAAATAAATAACGGTTAACGATTAAAATGAATAAAATACAGATAAATATAGATAAATAATTTCTACAAAAAAATATAAATAAATTATATCTAAAAATATTTACATATACACTCATGGACAAAAAAATTAGCGCACCAAGAAGGAGTCGTCAAAATGAAACGAAAATTTACATACGTAATGACTACTTTGATATAAGTAAATGATAAGAAAATCAAAGAAAAAGGATAATTTATTTCAGAGAAAAAGGCAAAAGAACGGAGGAGTTAATACTCCGTTGGACCCCATCTAGCGCGAATGCACGATGCGATACGATCGGGCATTGAGTCATACAAGTTCTGTATGATGTCTTGAGACATTTCGTTCCATATTTGCTGTAACCTTGCCTCTAGTTCGTTTAAACTCATGGGATGCCCAACTCGTCGTCCCAAATGATCCCAGATATGCTCGATTGGAGACAAATCTGGGGATCGGGCAGGCCAAGGAAGGGTAGTAACAGTGCGGAGACAGTCTTGTGACACCCTTGCCGTATGAGGCCGAGCATTGTCTTGTTGAAAAATGGCTCCTGGGAGCCGTTGCATGAGTGGCAACACATGTGGTTGCAGGATGTCATGAACATACCGCTGGGCTGTCATGGTGCCACGGAACAATACTAGGGGTGACCGTGTATTGTAGGCAATGGCACCCCATACCATCACACCAGCTGTGGGAGTGGTGTGTCGCTGTACAGCAAAGGCAGGATTGAAGCGTTCACCACGGGCTCTCCACACACGAACACGATTGTCATCACTGCCGAGATTGAATCTGGATTCGTCGCTAAAGACGACCTGGTTCCATTCCGCTGCAGTCCAGTTTCCTCGTGCGCGGCAAAACTCCAAACGGAGGCGTCGATGGGTGGGCGTCAAGGGCAGCACACGTAATGGGCGCCGCGATACCAACTGTCCTTCAGCCAGGCGCCTTCGTATGGTTCGAGAAGACACAGCGGCCCCTAGTGAAGGTGCTACCTGTGCCTGGATGGCGGCCGATGAAGTAGTTAGCTGTACGCGTGCATTTCTAACTATGTGGCGGTCTTCTCGACGACTGGTCTGTCGATGGCGTCCTGAACCTGGTCTTCGTGTACATGACATCTCTCGGGTCCACTGGTCCCAACACCTCCTCACAACACAATCAGAGCGGCCTAATTGACGAGCTACTCGCCTAGCTGACCACCCAGCTTCCATCATCCTGACGATTCTCCCTATCTCAAACTGCGACAACTGCGTATACTGTCTTCGAACACGGCGTAATGGCATGTTTACCTCAGCTCTTCCTTTATAAATGATTCAGCACACTCAAACAAGCTTTGGTTACCTGTTTTATACTCCACAGAGTACGATGTTCAACGCCCTCTACCGGCTATACGTAATGCGCAATCACGCTGCATTTCTAATCATTTGCATATCTCCCCGACATGTACCTTCATTGCAAGTTTCGTTACGATCCCGCAATTATTTCTTGGTGCGCTAATTTTTTTGTCCATGAGTATAAATTGTTATCTACATATAATCTAAAAATTCTTGATTTTTCAATTAATTAATAAAAATGAACAAATTTTGCATTTCTCATAAGCATTTTCTTTTATAGATATTGATTATGTAAATTTAGATGCTGTAATTAAAAATATATTCACATTCTTCCAGGCTAAGAACTGAGAGTGTAGATAATATTTGTAATCTGTTCTGTATATTCTATGTCTATATGTATAATATAGCAAATAGTAAATACGAAAAAATAAAACCAATTGTTCGACAACTATAATAAAAAAAATTTTTGATTCTATTAAAATATTAATTAGTACTGATTCTCGAACGCATTTTTCTTTTTAAACATTTAGTTGGTGGGCCAACTTTCAAATTGAAGCATTGTAAGATAGCAAAACAAAAACTATAAACAAAAAAAAACAAGTAGTTATTAAGTGAAAGAAATAAAATTGAAAAATTCAATGATCAATTGAATAGAAGAGAAAAATGTAAAAAAATTGCAGAGAAACGAACTCAAGTTTTACATACAACGAGCAAACTAGAATTGAATGGAGACTTGATCCGTAGTTCTTTTGGTTCTAAATCAAAAGAGGATTTTCTTGAAAGAATCTAATTAATAGAAGGTTTAGTCTTTCAGTTATATTTATGTGGTAGGAGTTGCAATAATTCTATTCTGGAGCTTTTTTATTTTAACCTTTTCTCTTCAAAACATGAAGAGGTCTTACAAAGACTAAAGGTAACGAATTAGATGAGGATATAAACAGAAGTGGATTCGAAAGACCATAGTTCTGTCCCATAAGATGAAAGCAAAATTTAGTAATAATATAATAATATAAGAAAAATATCACCATCATAAGAAAAATATTATTGACATTGTTATTAATTCTTGGTAAAATTCTGTGTTCATTTTTTTACTTTATTTTATTTTTTTAATAAAACATTGTTAATGTTATGGATTGCATCTAGCGTTACTTAAAAAAAAAGTACATATCTGCGATACAAAATACTTCTCTTGTATCTTTAAGATACTTGAACTTTTTTTTTAAAAAAAAAGTAGTTTAACTTCCTTATTTTATAAGAATAAGAAAAATATAAGACTGATAAATACCGTTGATATCTCTTCTTTCTTTTCCTTGATAAGCTGAGGAAGGACTTATTATTCTTCCCCATTTCTCAAAACTCGTACGGGAAATACCGAGAAAGGTGGTAAGTGTGATAATGCGAAAATTACAGTTATGATGTGGCCATTTCCATTTCACGATTATTCCCCCGTACGCGGAGGGGGTTTTGTTATCGAGGGGGGAGGGTCCGGATGCCGGGGGAGGGATGATGAGTGATTCATGATTTCTCCCTCCCTCCATCGCTTCCTACTATGGACGCCGCCATAATTACAAGGCTCTGAGCTGCAGAGAGAGAGTGTAGAGCGATTCTGGCCTCTGATAACCTCCGAGAGGGGACACTTTGGGACGCCTCAACTCAAGACCGACCCTTCGCCTCCGCAAAGTGCCCTTCAGTACAAAACAATCAACATTGTGTCTTTTAGGAACAACCGTAACCAACCTTATTACAGTTGGACGTTCAGTGAAAATAATTTCTAGTTTCTTTCAGACACTTTTTTTTTTTAATAAATAATCAAAGAAATAAATTGAAAATTTGTTTTGATTGATGGTCTCCCTAACATTTTTCTTTTATTTATTTTTTTTTTAATTTTTATTTTTGAAATTTTTAATAAAAGTGATAAGACTAGGAGTTTAAAATACTTCAAATACATTCACACAAGTGATTTAATAATTGCAACTTTCTTAGCCATATGTCGTGTTTATTTTACATGTTTAATTTTACATTTACACAATAGAGATATTAAAAGTCGATTCTATAACAATAGAAAACTAATTTATATTATAAAAATTGTGGGTATATTTATAAGTATATTCATAACTTCAACCTTTTATTAGTATTTATTAGGTTTGGCATATGTTTAATTAACCTACGTACTGTACATATTACTTTAAAAAGAATAAAATCAAGGATATCTTATAATTCAAAAGGGAGGAAAATAATAGAAAAACTATCAATTAGATGGTGAAAAAGATATTAAAGTTGTTATTCTATTATCCAAGTTTGTAGCTAATCATGCACATAAAAGCTTTGTTAATATAGTTATTATGAACGACATTTATGTAAAACTGATTGACAAATAGGACCTGTTAATTATATGACATCTTTTATTACTGTAAGCGATAACTTGCAAGTGCACTTGACCAAGTGTTCACTCCTTTTGGAATGCCACTTGTTTCCGCGTTCACTTCGCAGCGCCATGGCTTCTTCAAGTGGCCACTCCTTAGCGTCTATTGAGAAATAATTAGGCTCTATTTTACCCGAATGTGACTTGTATTCGAACCCATCATCCCTCCCACTTTGGCCCCACTGAACCAAGACCTGCAGAAATCGTGTGAAAACCATTAAAACCCACTAATTCGACTGAACGTGTCTACAAAGAAAAATTTAAGTCCGGGCATTAAGTCTCTTCTAAGGCCATTTTAGACCCCTTTTCTTTAATTAAAAAAAATTCCGCAAGTCCTTCGGGATTCTTACAGGTAAATCAGAACTCGTCAATTCTAAAAGATTATTACATTTCAATCAAAGATTAAAATAGTTTTATGATAAATCACCAGAAAACAATATTAACAATCTTTTTTGACCTCAATTTTTTTTTCCTTCTGAAAATGCTGTAGTTAATAAAAATATTGCAGAAACTTTTTCATGTAAATTTTAACAATACAATAGAAATGCTTTACTTTAGCTGTTAAAAAGTAAGTCTTTGGATTAATTAACAAAATATAGTTATAACAAATGTATGTCAACTAGTTTACTATTAGAGAGTTCACAATGTTCACAAGAGAATGAAATTCATTCATTTTCTTAATAAACTAGAAATGTCAAGAAAAATCTCGACAAATAAAAGATATTTCGCACAGTAATTTTATCACGTATTTCTCATTCTCCTACGATAATTAGGTTTCACTAAGATAGGTTCCTTTTAGATGTTGAAGGTCTAGATACAAACATACATACATACATTTATATAGAGTCACGAAACCAACAAGTTTCGGCCATCGTGTTCGGGTGGCTAATCTAAGCAAAACATACACCCTGGGTCGATTCGGCTTCGTTCCCCAGATATGGACACTTCATTGAACGAAGTCGCAGAATGAAAGCTATCTGATTACCATTTAATAATGATTCCTATCACCATTAGATTTCTGCCTGTAGGGTTGTATGAAATCAAGAGTGTACATAGATGACATGCCAGAAACATGGGGACAGTTACTACACCCAATAACTGACGCTGTTGTTAGAATCCGCCATGACATTGCTGATGTTCCGCGGATGCAATCACTGGAAGCATGTCTCAGAATGTTTAATGTTTATAGCGAGGTAGACAGTTTGAACAACACCTGTGAAAGGTGCAGTGATTTCAATGTAATTTCAGATCGATATATCAACACATTATTAAATGACTCTTTCAGCGAGCTTCGTACAACGAAGTGTCCATGTATTTATATATATATTTATAATTGTCAAGTGGTGTTTGTGCCAACATTCAACAATATTTCGATTACATTTTACTAAACGGATTTTACATGTAGTTCTTTATTAAATCGCAAATGTTATAGCAATTGATAAATACTTACTTATCTCTATACTCTACTAACATGTTCCTGATGATCTCAATAACCGAAACAGCTGTAAGCTAAAATCGGATAAGTTTAATATCAATTAGATTTTTATTTTCCTTAAAATCGGATAAAAATCTCATTGATATTAATTGATTAATGCATTTTCTTTTTTATTATTATTAGTTCTTGTTTTCGGTGAACTAGTTAATTCATTTGATACCAAACGCTGAGCGAGTAAAAGAATTATTTTTTTATCATTTTTACAGTGATTTTGTTAATTTTTAATCAATTATAAGATCATGACTTGTTTTGTGATTGGCTACTATTTGTAACTTTAATTAATTTGAAGATTTTAATGCCTCGTCAATACCTTGAACAAAATGTACGTATTAAATTTTACAATGAATTATACTGTATTTATATAATGCTTATTTATTGTTAAGTGCGTATGAATCGGTTAACCCGCTTATAAGATCACTTTCGCGACGTCTCAAGGGGTGACCTTATATCGAGGTCCGACTGTATATATATATATATATATATATATATATATATATATATATTTGATTCGATCGATGATTTGATTTGAAACATTTTTTTTTTTTTTAATGTTTATCAGACCTATTTAGGTGTACTTCTTACCTGTACACTTGTAATATAGGTTCTGAGAGTTTAATCTAAAGGATCATTTTCCACCCAAAAAGAAAAATGAAATACCAACCACATCTAAAGTTTAATTCATCTAAAGAATAATTATTATTTTTGACTCATAACGCCGAAAGGCATTTAAAACTCACCTTTGTATAATCTAAATACTGCGCTAAATTGTGAACGAAGCTTCTTCGGCAAAAATGGTTTTGAGTTTCAAAATCAGCGTAAAAAAAATGATTAAGTATGCCAAATGTCATTAAAATCGGTGCAGTGGTAACAAAATTATTTGGTTTTGAACGTATGTTTTGTTAGAATTTCAGTTAAAATTTCATGGAAACAGCATGGAATGACAAAATGAACTAATATTTCATCCAATTTTAGTACCCTTGATTCAATGCTACCATTGAGAACCCTTGGATCTATCTTAATAGCTTAATTATATCGAGTTACAGACAGACAGACAGAAGACAGACGAAATTAGCAAATTATATAAGTTGATATGAGTATTATTTCTTCCCTATTTTTACCTGTTTCCTTTTGCTTACAAAAACTTCAAGAGAATAAAATTAAATACAGAATTTAGTGTGGTCACGATGCAAATAGGCTGCACAACAAACATTCTACTTTCATTGATTACTTTCCACAATCTTTCAAACAGCGTTTTTCTTTAAGTTTTCAAGTGAATGAGAAGAGGAATATCTAGCTTCAGAGATTGAGAAAAGTATTTACTCTAAATGAAAATTGTCAACATCTATCTGAAATCGAAGATACTGTAGGTTTGTGGATTACGCTTTGCACTCAGAAAGGACAGATTTTGAAGTCACAAAATCTACCAAATCAAAGCATTAATATGTTAAGAATTAATATAAAAATGGAAATCCTTGATATAACAATTCTTTATCCTTTTATACGCTATAAAATCCTTTATGTAGCAATTCCGTGCTACTGAAAAAAACTGAATATGGTAGTGAGGACTTTGATCGATATCGTAAATAGTGATAAATATGAAATCGTCTTTCATTGAAATTTTCTCTTTCGTGTCATTATTTTTTTATGAAAATAGCAACTGACAATCAAAAACCGTTTTAATGGTCATCCTATCTATTGAAATAAGAGATTTGTTCCTTTTATTCTTTTTCTAATAATGGATTTGTAAAACATATTGAAAGTTTACTAAGGATACCGTTAACACCGTCGATACGGAGCAACGGTTGCTGTGTTTATAATTCTCATTGAAAAGCGATTTTGAATGTAATTAAACTAAAACCGTTTGCTCCCTTCCTCTGACCAATTATCAAAAGTTAACCAATCGGCCGAATAATTTGCAATTGAGCTTTGCTAAATAGTAAGTTTTATGAATACAGGGTCAGTTAATATAGGTAAGGCTAAAAGACATTCAGTAGATGCTCTATATTTATTAGAAATGCACCTAAAACAAATGGAATAGCTGTAGAAAATGATTGAAAAATCTCCCATTGCTGTAGTTGGATATTTATTTTATTCTAGAACAATTTGTAAAGTGTCTCAAACCTCAGCGCTTACAAACTGTTGGCAAAAATCTTGTTTAGTAGATGGGCTTGACTATTGTAACCAATGTCTTTCATTTTTCAACGATTAAAACGTCAACCAGACTAAGAAAGCCACAGAACTGAATCAATCTCCCACTGCAATTAGTCTTAATTGAAAGTGTCCATCACTTGTAAGTTACGGCAGAAGAAATTAATATTTGCTAACATTTCCAATCTAATTAGGATCCCTCCCTAGTAGCTTCTTTTTTTTTTTTTTCTTTCCTTCTTCCTTTTTATCTTCCGTGAGATTTATCGTCAGTTGACTTTTATTGGTAACCCGATCGTTCTCTTGAAATTGTATACGAATCAAAGCGAATGAATTACTTGAATAATGTCAGACTCAGATGACGTCATTGTGCAAATGGCAGCAACCTCTAGATCAAAACAGAAGTGATTGTAGACAGTCTGTTTCTTGAAATGCTGCTGTTTTTAGTAGAAATTTCATTATTGGTTGATTTTTATTTGGATTAATTTGTTAGAGACATTGGTTGCTGAACTCTACCTGAAATCCTTTCTAAGTTTTGTCTTATTTTTTTTTATTACTTTCATTTTTATGTCAGAAAAAGAAAGAATTAAATTTTCTGCTTTATTTATGGGAAAAATATATTGAAAAAATTTGATATATCTAACGTATATTTTTCATACTTTTTTTGGTTTCAAATAACTATAATTATATTTTTTTAGAAAAAGAAACCAAATATCTGTTAGTCAAACGAGGCCCAAACTGGTTCGCAGAAGTTAAAATATGAAAAAGCGAGCCATAAAAATAAATTTGTTATTTATTAAATTTATTAAACAATTATTTTCTCCACATTATTGTAGATCGTGAATAATTTCCATGAACGTTGCTATAGAGTCGATGTTTTTTGTGCTTGGGTGATCTTGAAATCTCTTCCCGAAACTGGGAATTGTAAAATTGAAAGTACGTATCCTATTCCTCTCCATCTTCCCAAATAACACTTTACATAAAAACAACTTCTGATAAATATCTTAAACATGGTTCTAGGGTAAAGACGGAGGACTCATTCAAAACCTTTAGATCACCTTAAAAATTTTCGATTCTAAATCTTTTTTTTTTTTTTTTTTTTTTTTCATTGTTACATTTCTGTGATTTAGATAAACGGCAAAGTGAGATCGAATAAAAGGTCTGGATTCCAAAAATGACCAAATCAAATTAGGAAAAAAAAAATAC
This sequence comes from Thereuonema tuberculata, assembly GCA_023159025.1. Taxonomy (NCBI): domain Eukaryota; kingdom Metazoa; phylum Arthropoda; class Chilopoda; order Scutigeromorpha; family Scutigeridae; genus Thereuonema; species Thereuonema tuberculata. The sequence goes on along the minus strand of JAFIDM010000001.1, from coordinate 54,239,274 downwards.
TAAGATAGTTTTATGCTAAGGTAAAATACAAATAAAGAATAATGAAGGAAACAAATTATGATTGATATTACTGAAGAGATGCACTGTTAATAATTCAGTGACAAAGACCGACTTTTGAATGTAAGCTGAGCTTCATTATAAATTCAGTTTTTATCATCCGCTTTTATCGATCTCACAAATAGTCGGTTCGTTGTCTATTGATAGTGGGTGTTGGGATCGAACTCCGACCCTCTGATCTGTTCCGCGCTCATAAATCTCGGCGACATAGAACAAGACAGTTTCACGATAAACTGAAACACCAAGGTTATGGGAGAGTGTTATCATTGCTTGTAATGCATCGGTGTTAAACGATAAATGCTCTGACACAAGTCGCCCCCCCCCCCCCCCCCACATATATATATATCCGATAATAACGATTGTTTTGTCTTTAGAAATAGAATGATAACGAAATTGGATTAACAAATTTAATTAGTTTTTCTCTCTTTTTAATTCAAAAATCACAGAAATTTTTAAAATGTATTTTTATATTATTTTTTGCTTATTGTATCTAGGTTATTTAGTGCTTTTATATAATAATAACAGCTGCATTACTATACACAGCTAACAGGTTGTTTATGAAATGCAGATTAGTTTAGAATAGAGAGCTTTTCTTTTACTCGCTATTGTCTTTCGCCTGCAATTTCAAAATTCGTTTGTGGTTTTAGTAGGAAACTTCAATAATAACAATAAAGGGTTATATTACAGATAAACAAAGCAGTAAGAGTCAAGAGCTGAAAATTGAAAACTTCTTGAGCAGATTATTTACAAAATGATTGAAATAAATTCCCCCCAAATATTTTTATTTCCATGCAGTCATACCTCGCTTAACGTTGGAGTTTAAGTTTCTCGAAACATGTCGTGAAACTTATTTTTCGCTATACAACAGTTATTTTCCATAAACCCCAACGTTATCCTTCTAGATAATTAATGTTTACTACTTCATAACTAAATATGTGCCTTTTATGATCTATCCGAAATACTTTAAAAGCATAAATAAATGTTTTACGTTGCAATTTAATACCAAAATTACAAAAAAAAAAAGAAAAAAAAGTTAAGTTTCCGCTACGCAGATTTTGTATTATAATAAAGTTCTCTCAGTTAACAAGTTGTGTTTGAATAGATCTTTTATGATAAAAAGGCCCTCACACAATTTAGAATACCTGGCTGAGAATATAATGCAGTTTTTTTGTTTGTTTGTTTTTGCCTCTGTGCGCAAAAGCTAACATATCAGAGACATGTTTCTGCTTTTGAGGCATCACTGCGATTCCGATGATTCTATTAGTCTCAGTGCTGAGACCTCGTTGTTTACTTGTGATTGCTCCTGGCTGATGATCGCCAAAGATCGTGAACAGCTGTGTTCCAGGGCGTCCAATCAAGGACGTCCATATTCCTAATCCATAATCCATATAACCATCTATACATATAGATGGTAATACGCCATTACACATATAGCGGAAGTTCTCTTTTACAGCAGAGACAGTTATTATCGATTACTTCCATACATTGCCTAAACTTTGGTAAAGGATGAAACCTTTCAAAAGCACAGCAAAATGAATAGCAATATCTAAAATTTTTCTTAATTTGCCGATCAGCTACGCCTGGATTACAATGTAGATATGAAATCCGTAAAATAGAAATATTTAGTTTGAACATTTGAATTTTTGGCAATTTTTTTCAAACGATGCCATTCACAGATTTCTAATTAAAAAAAAAAAAATGAATAAAATTTTAATATTTGCTGCAGGAGATTGGCAAGTCAATTTTCAAGATGTAAGATGTCACCTACAGTAATCAAACTATAATTCATTGATAATCTGCTTCTTTACAGATATTAGGGTTTATTCCGTCAGCAAAAAGAACTGAAAGTCAAACACCAACGTTATTAACTAGAAAACTTGAATCCTATCAAACGTTTAAATTTATGATGCCATTACGAATGCCATTCTGATTTCAACACTTTGGACTTTCAATAGAATTCAAAGACTTAATATCAATGAAAACAAAGTATTCTCACATTTTGTAATATTTGCGAAGAGGGGGAATCATGGTACGGCTTTTTTTAGAGCGTTTTTTAAAACATTAAAGCTATTGTATTGGGGCTTGACGATATATTTCAATAACAACATAAATTATTTTATGCGTTTTAGCAACTGAATGCTGTTCACCTGTGACATTCAATTGAATCAAAATAATAATTAGAATTTCATTGCCATGGATTTCTGTTTCGTTTTCAGAAATACAACGGACTGATAAAAACGTAGGAGACGAGCCAATCAATCACCCTTTCAGTATTTTTCATTAATTTCTTCAACTTGAAAAAAAGATGCTTCAAAGTAATTCGCGATGATTAATTCAGCGATGTAGTTTACAGGGGCTGTAGGGCTGTTTGACCCCACCCCTGGAAATTTTCTCTACCCCAAATTTGCTAACCACTCTAGCATTTTATGACTGTAAATAATTTTCAAAATGTTTAAGAATGCTAATTCTACCCCTTCCTCCAATCAAAATAGAAAAACATATACAGTATTTACAAATAAAAAAATCAAAAAAAAATCGACGCACCAAGAAGGAATTATCCAATTGAGACAAAATTCGGTATGTTCAATGCACATGTACAGAAAATGAAATGACTAGAATTTCAGAACAATTGGATAATTTATTGGACCGAAAGAGCTACACAAAATAAGTAGGTCAGTCTGGTGTTGGTCCACCTCTGATCTGGATACAAGCTGTTATCCGAAGTGGCATTCATCAATACAATGAGCAGATGGTGTTCTGAGGGATTTCTTGCCAAACGGTCTCCAATTGCCGAGGTAATTCGTCGACAGTCTGGGATGGTCGCTGACGATGCTTCATCACATCCCAAATAGGGGAGAGATCTGTCGATCTGGCTGGCCAAAGAAGTATGTCGCAACCACGAAGACGATCAATGGAGGGGCCGGGCTTATCTTGCTGAAAAGGAAAGGCAACACAACGGGTCGTAGAATTCTATAAACATATCGCTGTGCTGTGAGGGTGCTACGAAGGACTACCAAGAGGGGGGGGGGTCGGCTATCAAACGGAATGACACCCCCAGACCACACTCCCTGTTGTCGGGCTGGGTGGCGAGCGAAAGTTAGAGCGGGATCCTGATTAAGTCCGGAGCTATTGGTCGTCGAACCTCACCTCAAAACGGGACTCATCATTGAAGACAATTCTTCCTCAATCAACACAATTCTACGTTGATCGTGCTCGACACCACTGCAATCGCTCTCGACGATGCATACTGGTCAGTGGTAGTTGGCGTAATGGGCGCCGCGAGTGTAGATTCTGCTCCCATAGTCTTCTGCTAATGACCCGGGTCACTTCAGTATTGGTCACACGTTGGATGGTTGATAGCGACGAATCTGGTGTTGCTCTGACAATTGCTCTATCTTCCTGTTCTGTCGTTACCATAGACCGTCCGCTGCCCTCTTGTCACTGATATCTGCCCACGACTCGTCGGTTTGTCCATGATGGCGTGCCCACGATGACAGGTCCTCTTTCAAACTCCGTCATATGGTCGTAGTGGCCGTGAATTCGCCGGCGAGGCATTGTTGCAGTCAAGTTAGGAAAACCCAATCATAATCCATTCGCTCTTTCACGATGCTCAGTTCCAATTGCGCTGTAGCTCCGGCTACTCATTATTTGGTGCGAAATTTTGATCATTTGCTTATTCGGTCGAAAGGTTTTTGCATGTGAAGTTTTATTACTATCGGACTACTTTTTTGGGGGTGCGTCGAGTTTTTGGTCAAAGAGTGTGTTTAAATAGCCTACATAATTTCCATCAGTTGTTTGATCTTTTTACCTCAAAAATGAAGTCAAGTTGAAGAGATGCATTTTTCTAGCTGAAAAGACGTATGCCTTCTTTTAGTAATTAAATTAAGTTCAATGATTTATAAAGGATTCAAAGAGTTTTTTTTTTAAGTTACAAAATATCAAATAACTTGAAATTCACATATTAGTAGTTGATGTATTTGCTTTAAAAAATGTTTTAAAAAGTGTAGAAAAGCCTTTTCTCGCGGAAATTCATAATATATCTGTAAATTTTCGTGGTTTCATTATATTAAATGAAAACCAGTCACTGGATGTGCTTTTATGACAGACAAACAGACAAACAAATTTAATATTCTCTAGGAGAAATGCTGTATAAATGCATGTTGTATTTGATTTAGGAAAAACATTAAGAAGCGTTTTAATAAATACAACTTAGAAAGAGCTTATGAAACTTCCATAACACAAGGGCCGCCCCTAGCGTTTACATTGTCTCGAGCAAGTATAATTTACGAGCTAAATTTTAAGGTAGAAGGTTTATTAATGTACCGTATTAGAGTTAAAAATAACATATTAGAGTATATTGCCACAATTACCTATCAACAATTACCTATCAGTGAACTCATAGTCTTGTGCGTTTTTACTGTCATTTTTCTTTCTAATCATATTGTACGCACGTTAAATTTATGTATTGTACACAACTAAATGAAAACATTGATTTCTCATTTACTTCACGATTGATTCAATAAAAGAAAGGCCCAATATTTCAGTGACTCTAATGTCTCTCTTCTAGAGAATCGACATGAGGACACAAGATAGTTATTTTTTTTTTTTTTTTTAGCATGTTAAGGATTATAACATAGCTTTACATAAAAATACTGTTATTCAAATGAAATAAATTTTAACAAACATCAGTTTATTTTTAGAGTTGCTGTTTTAAATTCTAATTCTTAACTTTTCTGCATTTTATTTTCGGGGATCAATATTGGGACGCATACCACACTTTAGGAAGCTCTGCTGTAAACGAGAACAGCCAGTGAACGAAGCAGTTGAGAGATTACAAGGAGCCAAGATCTCGATTTGCGAGCGCTGGTCCTGCGCGAAAGACTCTTCTCATAGGACTAACCACTGATAGGCAATGAAAAATAAACGGTCACTTCCAACATTAAATTAGTTTAATCTGAATTGTTAAAAAGATTACAGTAAAAAGAATAGTTAACAACGTATAATAGAAATATAGTTATGAAAATAATTTAAAACAATATTTGCATCGTAAACAATTAAAACTTTTATTGTAAAGCAGAACAAAAACAGAAAGACCTAGAGAAAAGCATATTTTCTTATTAATAAAATAAGTGTATTGAGAGACTATCATTAATTGATATTTTTGTTATTTTTTCTTCTCAATAAAAATCATTATTTATGGTGATTTTAATAGCTAGGGTTGTAAAATAGCAGTTCTAAAGTATCTCACATTACTCATTAATAGCGTAATTAAAATGATTTAACAATAAATACGAAAGAATGCCCCAATAGTAAAACGGTTTACTGATACTGAAAATGAGACCGAAAACATAATAAGTTAGCTTGAAAATTCAATCTTCATTGTGTTGTTGTCCGGTTTTTTTAGTAATTATTCCTTAATTTGAAACCGAAGTTCAAATTAATTGTTTTTCATAAAATATCAATTTAAATTCGATTTTGAAAATTTTAATATTATTGACCAGTTTATCAGTTTTTAATTATTTTTGTTTTAAATGTACTTTACCATTAATATAAGAAATTATAAAATGTCAATAAATTGTTTCGAAATAAAACAAGTTTTTAACAAATAATGTAATGTCATATAATACCAAAAACAATAAGCTTTTTTTTTTTTTTTAAAATGAGATTAAATTTTATTCAGTAAAGGGTTGAGTTGACAACTTTTACCCAGGTTTATCCAACTCACATCAGCAGCAATTGTAACTTCTATAACTTGCTTTTGGAAAGATTTTGGAAAGCCGTCCTCATCTTGTTAACATTCTCTATGTTCTATATATAACCTGGGTTCGAATCCCGATGTTGGCATGGCTGTTTCTTTCTTTCTTCTGTGTTTCTCTCTGGGACTTACTATCTCAGGGTTATCCTGGACGGGATGTGAATCTCGTCCCCCCCCCCCTTCTTGAATATCACTAGCTTCGCCCTGATGTTGTAAGGCTGAGCTAGTTCCGTGGTTACTACTTGTCCAAATTCGAAAGGAAGTACATTTGTATATACATTCGGCGTACCCGTTTTTTGAGATAAAATGAAAAAGAAAAAAAAAAAGTGCTATGCATACAACTTCAGACAAGATTTTAGTAAAAAGGAGTGCGTCTTATACGCTGGTAAATACGGTAATGATCCCGTCCTCACGTTAATATTTTGTGTTTTGTAGTTCATTTGCATTTGTTTGTAGATTTACCTTGAAATATATGTTGTTGTTCAACGTAATTGCTTGCAGCTTATTGTTTTTTTTTAACTAAAAAAGTAAAGTGAACCGAGTAATTCATTGAAACAATTGCATAATATGTTTTAATAACCACTGAGATGCTCAAACCAAAGTCCATTACGTTTTTATGTTCTTACAAAGCAAGCTCGTACCATTTCAGTTCAATCCAGTTTATGCGTAAAAATTTCGTAAAAGATACGATTTTTGAGATGATAAAAAAAAAATGAAAATTGATCCATACATTCCATTGAAATACTACGATGGTGTTCGCTTTTTTTTTTTTTTTAATGTATGTCGTAAAATCATTGCCCTTTATTTCGTTATTAGTATCTTCCTTATTAGAAGAGTATTGAAATAAATAAACAGAAAAATCAAAAAAATCAATTTCAATACTGAAGGGCATTTCGAGATTCCAATCAGAAAAGAAACTAAATACATGTACAAATACTTTGTTATAATTAATTTCTTACGAACTGCTTTGATCGATTGACATTTCGCTATCATTACAGGAATTATTAATGAAAAGTATTTTCCACTTATTCCCATATCTTATTCCACTGAGAAATTAAAAGAAGAAGCACAAAAACAAAGAGTTAATCAACTTAGATAGAATATAAAGAAAGTTTGGTAAAAATATATAAGTGAGTTCTTCGTAAAAATCTTGTAAAAAATAAATAAAATATGCATTGTGATCATGAATATAGATTCTGATGCCGTGCAATTTGCCGTCCAGCGTGTTTAATGGGGTTTAGGTCTGGGGATTTGGATGATCAATCCTTTTCCATGTATTAATCTCTCTGGACGAGCATTACAATAAATAAATAAAATAAGATCTTAATATTGGGTTACGCCATGTATTCTCATTACTGTGGACAGTCAATTGTCCTATTGCGAAGCTATTCCCTCCATCTCTAATGGAGTTCTTTTTTGATCAGGGGGAGGGTTAAGGGAACCATCGGTTTAGAATCCACTTTTAAAACGTTTTGTGGATATCGGCCAACTTAACTGAAATAATGAAACTGATATGGTAAAGAAATTGATAAGTTTTAGGAAGTCATTGCGTCTTTTGAACTTGACATTTACACGCAGAATAGATAAACGGTTGTGATTTCATGGAGACTAGCAGAGAAAGGACAAAGGAAGGAAAAACTAAACATTTTTTAATTAAGATAATCATGAAAATTATCTTTTTATTCAAATTCGTGTTCAGGATAGAATCTTTGATCTCGTTCATTTCATCAGTAACGCACAAATGCAGTTCAACAAAATTCCATGTAATTGTTTTTACCTTTTTAAAAAACAAAACAAAAAATCTTTTCACCGTAAGAAATCACTGATATTTTGAATTTTGTAATTATCTAAGAATTTCATCTCCATTAGATCAATGCATCTAAATTAAAGACTTGCAAAAGAAAAGTAAAAAGAATTATGTTCATTATCTTTTTTTCTGACTGCGTTGTTTTTACTGAAGCCTGTCACAGCGCAACGTAGTTTCCTTTTTCTATTCACGAAATAGCATGTTAATCTTTATATCCTTTTATGATGAAGAATCTTATTTGAAAACTTAAAAGAGAGAGAAAGCTTATTTGAAAAAACAATTACGAGAATAAATACTTAATAATATGAATGTCACTATTCAAAATAGAAAAAAAAAAAAAAGTCTTTTAAATGATAGCGTTTTTAATGTTTTTCAAAATGAATCTAATCTCACTCCTACATTTGCTTGCTTAGGACTACGATCCAGTTGCGCTTCTGTGGCTCATATTAGCAATAAATAATTATTAACAAATGGTAAAAAGAAAACAAAACCACGCTTTTAATAATAAGCGAATAAAAAGTACCTAACGTTTTTCTTTCGCCATCTAAAGAATATTTCAACATTCAAGAGTTACAGAGAAAAGTGTTCTTCTTTGCATTCGAAAAGTAAAATCCTGCTGCTGTTAATTCAGAAAATTAGCTTAGATTTTAAAAAAATGTTGGATAATTTATTTTAATTCAGTTTTAAAAATGTTGTTCTTAAACTGAAATGATAACAATTTTTTAAAGATTGAAATCCGTCTTTCCATCATTAGAAGATCCAATAAGAAACGAGCTTTAAAAGAAGCAAAAAAAAAAAAATAAATAAAAAATAACCCTAACTAATCGTAACCTTTCGTTAAATTTCGTCGAACCATTTCCTTAATTATTCATGTTTACTAGTGGTTAAGTGGAGGGTTTTTTTTTTTGAGGCTGTTGAATTAAAAAAAAATTCCTCCAGATGATTATAAATAATAGTTATAAAGTAGGAGTTTAATCAAAATAAAGAAATATCTAATAAGGGTTTATTAGGATCTACACCTGCAATTTTTATTACCTGCATTCTTACTATTTGCTTGAAGAGATAGTTCGAGAAACTCGGAGAAGCCAATTTCACCAGGAAGACGGAAAGATCCATTACCCGAAATGTGAAAGAAGCTTTTTAACCCATTTTTTTTTTTCTCCCTTCTTTTCTTCTTTTTTTTTTTCCATTTTTCTTTTCCTGTTCATATTCTTCCCTCCTTTCCTTTTAAAGTGTCAAAGCGTTAAGATTAACAGTGGCAATGGTAGTAATTGGCTCAAACATGGCCGATGATTCGTCTTATGGAACGAAGAGATAATGTCTACTTACTATGAAATTGATTCTTGAAATTGGCGTATAAATCTCGGATAAGTTCTGTGTCAGATTAAATGAAATTACAAAGAAGAAAAACCCGGCAAAGGAAAAAGCCGAAAGGCACTCGCCCCCTCCCCTTCACACCCTGCGGGCCAATCACTGTTATTAGTGGGGTTTGGAGGGGTGGGTGGGGGTAGATCATGTCTTACAGAACGTCCGCTAGACGTCAATGGGCAAAGGCCTAACTAAAACTCACAATAGAGCCCATACTAAAAAGGTGAAATGGATTCCCTAGCACAAGGCAAATAGAATCTTATCGCTTTTGCTAAAGGAAGATTACGTTCACCTTTTTCTTTCCCCTCTTCTTAAAGAGTAATATCAGAACATTAAAACTAACGATCGAGCGAATTTTGTTCAGGATGTCCGTTAAACAGAAATGGAATATCGCTTTTTCTTTGCGGGAGATCAGATTGCGTTGAATTCCTATTGGAAAACAGAAAACCCGGGAATCAAATACACACCAGCATAAATTTTCACTTATTGAATGTCATTAAACCATTGACCCCAATTTAAACTGGGTTTATTATTTCTTTTATTGGATTCGAGCACTATCAATTATCACCATATCTTCTCTTATAAAGTATTTGTAGGATAATTAAAATGTAGATCATATTGAACAGATCAACAACCGATCATTTCAAGAAGAATGGTTGTTAATTTAATTTAATGTGTTTTTCTTTCATTATATTGATGCTAATTCATTTGAATTCTAGATAATTCCTTAATTAAAAAACAAACAAAGTGATTTTGAAGTATCTCAAATATTAATTAGAATAAGATAATTTATTAAAAAATATTGATATAGAGTATTGTTATTATTTTTTTTCATCTTGAAACATTTTTATATCTCGATATATTTACGTGTCAATTAAGAAGCCTTTAAATTCTAACTACGAACCTAAGACAGCTGTTTCGAGTTCAACAAATTCAAAGTAACTATTTTAATCTTCATTCGTCAATTTTCTTATTTTGTTTTACCTCGTACTGTACTAAGATTATATTTTTATTTATTTATTTTTTTATTTATTTATTTATGTTAAAATGGTTTTATGCTTTCATTTTCATCCGAGGATTTATATAATGTACTTTTAACTAACTTTGTTTATATTTAATTTTAGAGTTTCCCTTTTCACGTCTTATAATAAACAATAAATACCTGAAAGAACTTATAGTCTACTTTCTTTAAAATGTAGCTCTTTTTCTTTTTCTATTATTTTTTTTTCTTCTTTTTTATTTTAAATTGTGAAAAGTTTGCAAAGGAAAAAAATGTTTGTATTTGAAAATTTTTATTAGAAAGCAGTTTATCTTTCATGTTTTCGTTTGCTGGAAATTGATTAAATCCCAAAAAAAATTCTCCCAAAATTTTTTAAATTTTAACGAAATCAAAGCACGTAAATGTAAAATGGATTAGGCTGTATTCTTATCAGCAAATAGGAAGTCATTGTTTGTCATAAGTTATCAGAATTTTTTCTTGTCTTCACTCGCAAATTTCTTCACAGGGATTCACACGAAAAAATTTTCAAATACAAAGATAGATAGGTCTTGTGGATAGATGTATGTGCGAAGATTACAAGAAGATCCGTTGTATGGTTTAAAAGTTAAAAGGTGAAGGAGACGTTGATACTAAGTGATTTTATTTATTCGTCATATTGTTACGTGGTAAAAAATAACGTGAGTCGGAGACAGGTAACTATTAACTTTACTGACTAGTGACTAACATAGTGACACATAGGAACTTCCGGCTAATTTATTTACAACAACAGAGGCTTTCTATACAATAGCTTTGGATTCCCAGAGCCGAGTCAATCTCTCCTCGGTCCTCCTGTGCTGAGGACCAATCAGGTGAGACCTCGAGTCCAGGAACAGTCTTAATCCCCCCGATGCTAGATAATCCATTAATCCCTTGGACGTTTGAACCATACATCTATATATGTTTAAAAAAAAAAGTATACATAAAAATTATTCATTTTTATCTATTAAAAGGAAAACAGTTTTATTATGGTTCCGAAAATGAACCATAGAACAAATTAAACAAAATATTTATTAATCGCTTAAGTTTTAAGCAAGTTAATCTTATAATCAAAAATATTATTTATTACCTTGTAATTCGTACATTTCAGTTATACATTGAAGTAAAAACCCATTATAAATTAGTCGAGGCCATTGAATTGGGAAAAGATGTTAAAAATATTAATTTTTGTAATCATTTATAAAATGAAGTTAATTAAATGTTGAAAATTCAAAGTAACTATTGAGAAATAATAAGAATTGAATGCTTTAAGACGTAAACAGCGAAGAAGAAAAAAAAATCATCTGGAATTAAACTGAATACGGTAAGATTCTGTTAAATTTTTCACAGCAACATATATTTGTAAATTACTTAAGAATAAATAGACATTTGATTAATTTTCTCTGCTGAAAGCTCTGAATTCGAAACCTATATTTATTGTGTAGATAGATTTAAAAAAAATAACTCCCTGATATAAATCACTAGCAGACATCGTAGAAAATCTACAGTTGCAAATCTCCTAACAATCAGAATTAAATGCAATTCAGATTAATAAGATCTTTTAATCATATTTAAGTGAAAATTAAGTTAAATTACAGTAAAACACAAAACAACAACAACAACCAAATAAACTATTAATGTCAACAGCCCCTCTTAGAACGGATTCAACCACTATAGAGAACACAATAACAGGAGGCGTCAATTTTTAATGAAGTTTTTTTATTAAACAAAAACCAACATGCTCATGCTCGTTACGTTCAACGTGCTCCACATCAGGACCTTTAATTTGATACCACATTTACCCTGTATCACATTTGGTTCGCGAGAAAAAGGATTTACGGGACTCTTCCTTTTATATACATTCTCGCTTTTTTGCAAATTTTTTTACAATAGTGAACTAAGTCAAATTTGGTCGCTAGATGCCAACCCCGCTTGTATAAATACAGTACAAATTCAGAAGTTAAATTTAACTATTACAAAGAATTTTATTTAAATCTCTATTAAAAAACTAAACAACAAAATAAAGTATGGTCAGTAATCTAGGAAAATTCAAAATAAGCCCTGTTTATCTTTAGTAATTTCAGATTTACATTTTACATCAACCTTAAATTTAGCAAAGGTTTTTTTTACCTTCAAATGTCAACTAATTCCTTTGAAATGTAATTTATTTGATTTTTTAAAAAATTAGTTAACTTTCCACCTTGGACCTTTTGTTTAGTTTCACTCGGTGCTTTCGTCGTAAGTAAACGAAACTACGATGTATATATTTTTTAATTAATATGCTTAAAATTACAAGTCCTAAATCCAATCTCCCATTCGTTAAGTTCAAACAAAAACAAAGCATCTACCCAAGTCATGAGACTGGAACGCAGCTGATTCTAATTGGAAATTCAATAGTAAAACTCCCATCAATTCGTATTTCAGTAATACTAGAAAACTTTGTATCATATTAAACTACTCAATTAGAAATTCCACAAAAGCACTTATAGACCAAGGGGGAAGTCAGCGCTGTTAGAGCATTTCTGTATCTAATCTGTTAATTATATTTAAATGGATATTTTAAATGCTTAATAAACTTACAGCAGTTATAAATTAAGGAAGGTAATTACTGAATTACTTAAAAAAAAAATATGCTCTAATACACTGAAAAATTCCAAAGAAGAGCAATAAAATAAAAAAGATATTGTAAATGCTTTCTAAAAATGCCCCCAAACGACTTTTCAACCTTAGGGAGAAAATAAACACATCTTAGTTTTCAATTATTATCTCTTATTGGAGACATTTAAGTTTTGCCCAAGTTTTTTTAATCTCTTCTAGACTTTTTTTTCAAAATATTTATTAATACTGTTGTTATTTTAATTAATATTAAAAAAAATTAAATAAAGTGTTCTGTCTTACTGCATTCTGTAAAATGATGATGACAGGAGCCTCTACTTCCTGTTGCATTACCGTAGTTTAAGGGTTATGGGAGTGATGTTTTAATCTTTAAAGATCTTTTGTCTTTAATTGATATCTCAAATAAGAAAAAAGAAACATTTATAAACTAATGGAGATATCGGATTAGAGTTTGGGCGCGATTTTAAAAAAATACCAGTACCGCCAATACTAAACAATAACAACTTAGAGATTTAATAACATGTATTCATTTTAATTAATAAATATATATGCGTGAGTGTTTTTTGTAAATGTACTTTCGAGGCTCGAACTTTATATAAATTATTGTGAATTTTCATTTATTTTTTATTTGTTTTTGGGTGTGCTTTTCGGGAAACTTCCATGATTAATGCAAAATGTTTTTTATTAGAATTCTATTGGGTTGGCCAAAAAGTTCGTTCTTTTTTTTAGGTAAGTTGGTTCTAGTAGCGCTTAGGTGTTTTTTAATGTCATTTTGTTAGATTGTGTTGTGACAGATGTCATATTAGCGTGCATTTAAAACAAAAGCTGATCAAAATTGGTGTCGCCAGTTTAATATTTAAGATGGAAGACAATAAGTACGCAAGACCGCATGTTTCTGTGATGACCAGGCAAAAGCTGTTACAGTTTGGCTGGGAAGTTCTGATTCATCCGCCATATTCACCCTACGCTGCACCTTCGGATTTCTATTGATTTCGGTCTTTATAAAATTCTCTTTATGGAAAAAAAAATCCAATTCCCTGGAAGACACCATAGGTGCCTGTAACATTTTTTTCACTCAAAAAGATAAAAAGTGTTGGGAAGATGGATTGAGAAGTTGCCTGAAAGATGGCAGAAGGTAGTGGAACAAAAGAAGATGTTGTTCAATAAATTATTGGTGACAATGAAAAATATGTCTTTTATTTTTCCTTAAAACCGAACGAACAGTTTGGCTAGCCCAATAAATAGGATCAAATTTAAGAAAATGAGACTTAACAATAATTACAGATTTATGTTTAAAAATGAATCAAAGCTTTTTCACTATTTTAATCGTCCTCCACATTTTCTACTTCTGTAGTTCAAGGAAAATCACTGAAGAGAATAGACGAAATGTACAAACTATTTTGAACTCTAATTAGAAGTACTTTTTAGACAGGTAAGAATAAAGCGACATCAAGGGGATGAATCTTCATTGATCATTTTTATTTTTCCTTTTCTTTTTCTGTAAGCATCAGGAAAATCTAAAGGAGTTTACTTTTGGATGAAGAAATAGAAAAATAAATGAAATTTGCATCTATTCGTTATCATGGATTTCCAATGATTCCAGAACACAAAGTTACTCTTTCTAAGTTCAATACCAATATTACCAAAAATCCATTTCACTTTGAACTATACGAAAGCATTTCCTTAGTAACTTAATGCTGATCTAATCTGGACCCAGTGCCGTAACAAAAACATTGGGGGCCCCGGTGCGAGTCATGATTTTGGGGCCCTGTCATTACTACCCAAGCCATAGTATTTTTTGAGCTATGAGGACGGTATTACAATTATGCTTTCAATACAAAACGGTGCTTATAATGTGCATTTACTGAAAGCCTATTTTAATTAATAGGCGATAATTGATTTATTATCGTTTTCACCAATTTCATCTTTATTTAACGATATTACAAAATAGAAACGAATGTTCTTTCTGAATTTAAAAACAAAAAGAACGCTGGATGGGGGCTCGCAAGTTTTGGGAGCCAGGTGCGACGCATCGCTTGCACCGCCAGTTTTTACGGAACTGTCTGGCTCTTATGAAAAGTCCTTCTAATTGACTCACAAAACATTAATCAGTTTTAGGGAAGCTATTAGCTCTTTGTGTAGAAATAACTATAGTTGCCATTAAAATTAAATCTCACTAAATAAAGTATAATCATATAAAAAAATACATGTAATTCGTATAGATAATACACATCGGGGATCATCTTAAAGTAACAACGCTTCAAATTGATCTGCATTAACCAAATGTAATGAAATGTATACGAAGAATTTCACTCTTCTTATATATCATTGATCTTTTATTTGATTTACTAAGGATATGCGTGTAAAGTAGTCTTTAAAATAATATACGTAAATCCAAATAATAATCATATGTAGAAAATACAGGGTGGGCATAAAAAAAAATGGTAGGTTTCAAAGAAATGTATTTTCTGTATTGCTTAACGTATATAGTCATGACATCTGTCAATGGGAAGTGCAACTGTCCAGTTTGATGTGCATCACTCAAAGTCCCTCAAAGTGCGCACCCGGCACACATCCAAGAAGATAGTCTAATTCCTGGCAGACTCGATGAAACATGTTGGGTGTGATGGACTGCACAACATCGACGATCTGTTCCTTTATATCACTAATGGATCTGGGCATTGAGGATACGTACATGTTGTCTTTGACGTATCTCTATAGAAAGAAGTCACATGGTGTTAGCTCTGGGACCATGGTGGTCATCGCAGGAGGTGGTTGTACGCATTTGGAGTACGTTCAATCCAGCGCTCTGGAAGAACCCGATTAACGAGATGAATGTGATGCTTCCTTCTGAAAATGTAAACAGAATTCACGTCGTACTATCACGTCTGATTTCGACACTTCAAATCGGAGCACGCAGAAAACCTTTTCCTTCTTGGTCGCCATTTTCGGTGTCAACGCCACCAAGCGGACATAAACAGAAACTTGAATAATCTGCATGTCGACCCTACGCATGCATTACGATTTATCACCGGACAAGAACGACATTGGAAGCCTTACCATTCTTTCATGGCCACCCTGTATTACGCTTAAATCTGAAATTTGATGTTTACCAATGGGTATTACTTTGAGTTACGTAAGAGAACACATGTTTAATGCCTTTAAACTTGCGTTTTTTATAGGAAATCTCGTTCTTATAATTGATTCACTAAATGGTCGTCAAGGAAAATGTTGTAATATAAACTCGTTTTTCTTTTACTTATTTAAAAAAAATTAGAAAAACCAAGGAAAGCAGAAGCACGAAACATTTATATCATATTTTTAAATTATTCATTATAGAGATAAGTTATTCTGGTGTTATTATGTAGTGTTGTGTTTAAATTGTTATCTTCTATTTAAAAAGGTAGACCTAAATAGGAAACTTTCAACTGATGCCAAATTAATAACATAACACCATTTTTCTATTAAATTTTAAATTTTTTACTTTAATGCATGTGTGTTTATTCGTATTAGTATCCTGATTAACACACGTACATCTGCCATAACCATTTTTCTTTGTTTTGGAACGAAGAAAGAAGATGACGTAGGAAATGCTTAGACTATTTTAGATATTTTGTAATGATTTGGTTTTGAATCCGTTTCTTTTTTCTTATTTCGCGGATTTCTTTTCTTTATTTACGTCTTATTTTGAGCATACTTAAAATATATAGTAAGTTCGTGAAAAATTAGTTGTCCTTTTGTAGTAATGACTTCATCTTTCTACAAAATATTTCCCCTAATTAAGCAATTCATAAAAAATGTTTTCGTTTATTAACTTTTGAGGAAAAAAAATAAATTGTTCTTAAGCTCTTTTTGTATTCAGTAGTTTTTTTTTTTTAATCGTAAATGATTTTGATTTGGAGTTTCTTGTTGTTGTTGAAGTAAATCTCTTTTAGAACGAGGTCTTTGTTGTTCCATATTTTCTTCTTCTGTTGAAAGCGTGTTCAGGTGAAGGTGGACCCGTGCGAATTTGTCCATCAAACAACGTTTGCTTTCCTTCCAGGTGAGATTAGAGGATACGGATTAAGCGCATTAATCCGTGGCGGATTGGGGAACACGTTTTGGGGTCGGAGGTTACCATTTTGACTAGAGAAGCGCGTGAGGAGGAGGTGGAAAGAAGTTCCCTCTACCGAGTCCCGTTTCCGCTTCAACCATCGAGAGACTGACGAATACAGATCACTCCAGCATGGATTCACAAGCAAACAAATTAAAATAAATGTTCTTTTATTCATTTAATGCTTTTAATTATTGTTTCTCCCGAAGTTCTAGCTTTTTTTGTTTTATCAATAAGTTGTTTGCATTTGAATCTTTCCTTTTTATATCTTTAAAGAATGCGGTGAAGAAATTTAGTATCTAACATTTCAAAACATGTCTTGAGCCAATTTAAGATTTAGCGACTACTTTTGTCCCTGAATTTAACATTATTATATAAGTGTTATAAATGTTTCATCTTTTAAAAGTATTATAAGTGACCAAATATAAAAATATAATCTTGAGTTATTTAATTAAAACAATAATATCCTCTTACATTAAAAATAAACAAAAAAGTGACAAGTTGTTCTAAAAACTTAAAACTTAATTTATTTCTTTTATTTTAAAATAAAGAAGTTTTAAGAAATATTTAAAAATAATAATAAATAAATAAAGTCGTAAACATAACAAAAACGAAAACATAAATTTATATTCCAATTATAAAATGAGATAAAGACAAACTGAATAAAAAGTTTACGAATTTTCCATTTCCTGGAAAAAAAATAAACATAATTATTTGAATTACATTCTTCTTCTTCTTCTTTTGTCTGAACAGAGTGAGCATAAGCTGAGTATTATATACTAGCAGCAAAGCCTGTCGGACGACAGGCATAAAAAAAAAAAATCTGAAAAATCATTTTATTATCAATTGTCAACTATAAAGTATCTCCTTATAAACTACATTTTTTGTAAAAACAGCATCAGATCCTTCTATCAGATGTCCTTGATGTATTTGGTCAAGAATTTTGATTTTGACGTCGCAAGCACGATGTGCTCGAGATATAGCAACATATAAACTGTCCATGACTAAAAACAGGCTCTGGTAAATAAATACCAACCATATCTAAAGTTTGTCCTTGTAAATAAATTTTACTAAAAGTAAGAATGGAATAATTATCATTTTTGACCCATAACGCCGAAAGGCATTTAAAACTCACCTTTGTAATCTAAATACTGCGCTAACTTGTGAACGAAGCTTCTACGGCAAAAATGGTTTTGAGTTTCAAAAACAGCGTAAAAAACTGAGTAAGAATGTGAAATTTCATTAAAATGGGTGCAGTAGTAACAAAATTATGGATCTATGTTAATAGCTTAATTATATCGAGTCACAGACAGACGAATTTAGCCAATTATATAAGTTGATAATAATAATAACACTTTTTAAACCAAAATAACGTTATGTAATTTGAAGGGAAGGACAACGAATTTCTGTAAATGAAGGAAACTGGAGAAACGGGTTTTCTTGCCTAACAACAAAATGGCAGCCACTACTACTTAACTTCCTGCCTTTAGGCGTGAACGGGCCATCTAGTTGTGCCTGTAACATCTCCAACGAAGACAAATGGATTGCAAATACCGAGGTTTATCCAATCCTCTGTAAAATTCTTCCGCAAGAAATTAATGCATTTACATATAAACTTTCTTTGTGCGTGAAGGAATTTCAGAAATATATTTAATTCTGTCTGTAATCGCTGTCTGTGAATTTGAATCGACGGCGATTCATTTGGGCGCCATGTTTTTCGTCATGGACATGACGTCATGCGTGACGTGCTCCAACGCTATGGCATGATTGGCATTCTATCGAATTACGGACAGACAGACAGACAGACGAACTTAGCCAATTATATAAGGTAGATATCGGCTATGTTATGATGGATGCGTCACTTCCAAAGGCATTTTAATGCTACTGCGGGCTTAAAGAAAGAAGACAAATACACAAGAAACGAAGTAAACATCCATGCCAGTACGAGGATTCGAACTCAAGTATATCACCCTCGTGGCAAGCAGCAGCCTTGACCGCAAGGCTGTGTTTGAACGGCTATTTAAATTATAATAACCGAAATAATTTTAATTTCGGATCAAATCAGCTAAGATTCATTGCTTCAGACAATTAACAGAAATGGGATTGAAATTGTTTTTAGGTTCTAGTGCTTTTTCTCGCGCTGTAACGAAACTAATTACGACCTTTTGAAAAGTGAAAAGTAATAAGAAAAACGAATTGAATTGCTTTTTCTGAAGCTTCAATGTTTCCTTCAGTTTCCTTAGGACTTCTTTCCTCGAATGACCTTTGCCATAAAACAGGACCATTGTCTCCCTAGAAGTCATTACAGTTTTTGCATACGAAGGCTACAGCAGAGTAAATCGCAGAGAGCTTTTCAACTAAACCTAAAATGATTTTTATATCTCATTTCAGTCAATTCTTAATTCGATCCGAAGAGATGGTATTGAAATATATTTATCGATTTTCTGTAAAATTACTTTTCTTATTTTTTCATTTATACTTACAACAGTTAATTGCTTTTATTAAATTTAATTTAACATTTCAATTGATATTATTTTTAAGTTTTCTAATGCCTTAAATAATTTTTTAAAATGATTTCTATCTTAGATATGATAAGTTCTTGAGTTGTTAATTATTGTCTCAATTTTAACTCATTTTTTAAGGAACTAAGTTAATGGGTTCCTAAAAAAAAACCGTTTTATCCTAACCTAGAGATAACTGAGCTAATATATGATAATAAAATTGAGATCGAATTGACGAGTAATTTAGATAAATGAGGATTGAATTGGATGAGACAATTATTTCTGTGGCTTCTAGGGAAGTTACGGCACTGGATTAGGAGGGGCCGCCCTCCCCCTCAGCGAGTGTTATTCGGAGAATGTTGTTCACCTAGGGGAAGATTCTGCCTTCTTATAAATCCACCCCCTCCACTACTTACATTTCCATTCTCCCTCTGCAACGGAATCTCCGACATTGCAATTCTCTTGGTTAGTTTTATTGTTGCTAAGCACGATATCGTAAATCCCTTGGATAATTCATCCTCGATTCGTTCAGCTTCTGTAGTTTTGACACCTTTGTAATATTCGAAACCAGCAGCTGTTGGCACCAGATTTTATTTCTCTCGATTTGATGATTTAAGTTTTTGTTAATATTTTTTTCCCCATAGAATCCCATGAAGACCTACTGCTATGATTTTTTTTTTTACTTGTTAATTACGAATCTAAGCAGATTGGGGACTTAAGTATTATTTCCTAATGAAAAAGAAAGTAATTTAAAAAGATAAATCTTACTGATGAATGCTAATAAGCACGATTTTATTACAATTGAAACCCCATTTCACTGGCATGGTTATGACTAATGGTTTTTTTTATCCATTTTGTTTTTTTTTCTCAATTACATCGCAGCTTAACTAGAACAATAAAACCCGAAATTCTTACTATAAACAACGTGAATTTATAAGATAAATCATTGCAGAAAGAACGAACGCAGTTTCTTTACTTTATAAACATTTCATAAGTGTTTTAAGGATGTGGTAGAAAATGGATAGCAAAAATTTTAGAAACAGTTTGTTTTCTTATTTTTATTGGCATAAATATTTTTAATTTTGCTTTTTTAAACCATTTACCTTCATTGAAGTTTCTTATTTCTCATAACTACAGTATTTTCAAACTTAAGTAAATGATCAAAATACAGTTCAAGTTGGCTCGTAGTATGAAGTGAATATTGACATGAATATGTTAAGTATATTTCATTTCTACCAAGATATTTCATCAAAAAATTGTCTTTACTGATCAAAAGATTTTGAACTTCCATTTAGATTCATGATTATTATAGAATATTGTAAAGCTGTTATTGACGTTTATGTTTTTTGAATGATTTAGTCCCAACACCCAGACCTATTTTCTTTATATTTGTGAATTTCCACAAGGTTGGAAATTCTAGACCATTCTACCGAATTAATCGTTGCTAAATACTTTTTTTTTAGAAAATTTTAAATCATAGCAGTTAATGTTTTACCCTTTTCGAAAGAAACGTAAAGAAGTAAGAAGAATATCTAAGCTAAGATGTAGATTCAAATTCATTGTTTGCTTATCAGTCGTGTGATTTTGATAATTCGGATACTGTGGTAAGGATAAGCAGCCAATGCAAAAGCGAATGTGTGGTCATTCATCAATTTATTAAAGATCATAGAGATCCAATAGGTAGTAAAGCTTCTGTAGATGACAAATAACATGTGCGGATATCATTTTAAAACAAAGAAATATCTATTTTTTAGTTCCTAGGATAAACAACAAACAAATAACAAAATGGATCAATTTTTAAGTTTGTTATTGGAATGATACTTACAGATCTTTATTTTCCTTATATGCGTCCATTGGAACCAAC
This sequence comes from Thereuonema tuberculata, assembly GCA_023159025.1. Taxonomy (NCBI): domain Eukaryota; kingdom Metazoa; phylum Arthropoda; class Chilopoda; order Scutigeromorpha; family Scutigeridae; genus Thereuonema; species Thereuonema tuberculata. The sequence goes on along the minus strand of JAFIDM010000001.1, from coordinate 54,218,198 downwards.
GGATTATAAATGAAGCTGTTGTTTCTCTACAAATATTTTGGCGCCAATCCAACTTTCCTTGATGTCATTATTACCACTGCTGTATTGTTCACTGGCAAAACAAAAATCTATTCATGAATTCATGAGACGCTGCGTTCAGCTCATTCGAATGCAAAATACTTCATTTGTTTTTGTTTACCTGAACATTCCAGGGGTTCTGCAACCATCTTCTTCAAGTCGAGAGCATATATACCTGTCTGCTTTGTCATAAAGCTGTACTTTCTTTACCTAAAAGGACTTTATTAGCGACATAAGAACACTAGCCCACCTATGGTGGTTTTCTATTTTATTTCATAAAGAAAAGGTAAAAAATAATTTAAATTATTCATTACATGTTTCCAGAAAATTTATTTTTAAACTTAAAAAAAAAAAAAAAAAGTTGAGAGCGTTTTGTTACGACATCGTTGGCAAAGCGGATGAATGCCCTTGTTGCAAATTAAGAAGCTTTTACAAAAATAATAGGCGCCAAGCTTCCTTTAGTTAAACAGTAATTGCAAAATAGAATAAAACTTGGCATCGCATTTGATTGCAAATTCAAATTCTTGGTCTGATACAGATATAACATATGTCTTTTTCTTTTTTTCGAAGTTGACTGTTAAAGGAATAGCAAGGGCTTCCATTGAATACCATCTCTTCTTTGATTCTCTCTGAAGTATTTTGATGCATTCAAGAATGTACGCCATCTATCCTGCATGAATATGGCGTAGCTAAATTTTACTTCCTTCTCTGCCATGGTGTGTAGCATCAGGCTTAATTCAAAGTAAGGCTTGCACTTTTATCCTAAGTGCAGTTCCAGTTTTAGTATTAGATGCAAAGACATTGATAGACTTGGAATAAGGTAACTAATAAATTGGCGGCGTAGAATAAAAAGAAGCATAACTAGCTTTGGCTAGCTCTGCTTTTTTAACCCCTCCAGTTTTTTTGTTTTTATAAAATAAGTTCAAGAGTGATTTTGGTGAAGGAATGAATGATTTTTATGATTTCTTTACTTTTAGAAAACTTTACAGCCGAAGGGCTTCCAGTTGATGGAAAAACAACTTTAATGTGAACATATCTACAGGGAGGGCAGAGATATGTTTCTGTTGTTGTTCTGTTCAGTTCCTTAACTTCCCATCCTCCCTTCCTCTCCCGAAATAAGATTCCATAATCGCCTCTGAACTGAAACGGTTTCTTACATTAAGTAAGACATCTTTCTTTATCTCGAACGCATTCCAACTGTAATTTTTATTAGTTTTCAAAACTTTGGAACAACATGGGAGTTTTTCAATGTAGTTCATTATAGGATCAGCTTAGGGCTCCAATTGGTAGGAACCCCCAACGCTTCTGTTTTATGTAACTTACAGGTAAATTATTTCTATTTTGTTAAAAATTCAAATTGGTTGTAGCTTAATGACAATTTTCTAATTTCTTCAGCCTAACATAAAAAAAACCAAAACTCACTGAGTCTTTCTTATGCCTTAGTATTTTATTTTGTGTGTAAAAGTTTATATTATAGAAACGAATGGTGTTTCATACGAAAAGTAACAAATATAAATAATTGAAATTTTTAAGATTTCCAATTTTTTTTTTACTAAATTTTTAAAAGGTTCTAGTATCTTGTAATTCCGCATTCCATGTAGATGAATGTTTCCATTTAATAGAATAAGAACATTGGTCCATTTGTTATCACCCCAGTCCAAGTAATGACGACATCCAGCTTAAACACCCCCTTCTCTGAGAGGGGGATAATAAGATAGACATTACTCATCACTACTCATAAAATCTCTTTTTTTTTGCATATGTATTTTACTTTTTTTGTTTGACTCAAAATACATCTTCTTTTATATGCATGTTCAAGTATTTGTACGGCTTTGTCAAAAGCATTTGCGTTGTAGTTCCAAAATTCGTGAACATGACCTTCGCAAGATATTTGAATCCCTATGTTCCTATTCCCAAATTTTTTGAAGAATGGAATCAGCAAAATATTTTTAAAATATAATCTTCATACAGAAAAAAATGGAAAAAAAATTAAGCTTGTTTTGGAGAATGTTTTTTTTTTTTTTTCATTTGGAGACACAGTTTTTGATAGGATTTGATAAATTATTAGTTCAATTTCATCCAGGTTATTATTTTTTCCTTTCACAATGATGCTGCTTTAGCAAATGTCCTCCTTAAACTTACAATCAGAACTAAAAATCGAAAAGATCAGTAGCGTAGCTAGAAAAGGAGGGGCAGTAATTGGGTGTCCTGCTGCTAATTTGGTTGGAGGGTACGACCCGCTTTTTGTATTTGTTGGGAAACAGGACTGTCAGGTTTTGGGGCAGCTATTGATTATTTGTCCAGGATATCAAAAGATCTATATACGCCATTGAGAAAATTCATTTCCTTTATTCTATCTAGATGTTGAAAAAAGTATTACCAACATTTAATTAAGAAAAATATACTTACACAAATTTTGAAATTATATTGTAATTTATTATTATGTTGTATTATGACCTATTATAAATTTATTAAGTTTTGTTAAAAATAAGTAACATTCGTAAATATTTGGTATTTTTGTCCAGCTGGACACAAATCATTACAACAAATTTTAGACACTTTTAAAGTTATTCTTGAATAATGAACTTTATAAGCTATAAATTAATTAGTAAATATTTATCTATTTATTTATTTATTTATCATTTTTTTAATGCCAACAATTTCTATATCATAAAATAATTTAAATAATGATATTCATTAAAATAGGCAATGAATGAAGTAGTTGATTCGTGGATGCTCTTTACTTTCGAATAAACTGGAGCACTTGAAGAAGTTGTGGGAGTGTTAAGTGGAATTTGTCACCAAGACAGACACTTTCTACTGGTGTTCACGAAACAAAAAAAAAAGACAGGAAGTGACAATAACATCTTGCAATGGTCTCTTGTAGACTTTAGCGACGGGTGATTTGTGAGCTTTTAATTAACTAGCGGCAACGCAATAAATCTCGCCTTGTGCTGATAACAGCTACTGGTCGGGGACCAACTCAAATGGGTGGAACGCAGCAGCCTCACCTTCTTCTAAAAGTCTATTCTTCATTGGACGACGACACATTCCCCTTGTTTACAGAATAAGTTGTCAGCCCTCGGACTCCATTTGTTGGTTGTTTTTCTAACCTGAAGAAGAAACCTGAATGCATTTCATTGTCTGAGACGGAAAAGAAACACTACTAAATTCACAATTTTCTATGGACATTTGAGCCGTTATTTTGAAAGTGATCTATGTCCATTTTTCAATTTTTTTTTTTTGTGAACTGTAGTAACATGTGCAAATTCCATGTTAGCAGTAATAGACCACATTTTGCGATTGACTACAATATACTAATATATTATACTCAATCACAAAATGTGGTCTATGACTGCTAACATGGAATTTGCACACGTTACTACAATTCACAAAAAACGAGAGATCGGAAAAACGAAAAAGCAAATAACGTCACTTTCAAAATAAACGGTTCATTTAGTATTTTAATAGTAGGTGTTCTCACTTCTATCTTCGCAATGCACCATATTATTTAATTTTTATTTCATTTTAATTCATTGGTCTTATTTTAAAAACTGTAATTAAATTTAATTGTTTTCAACTCGAAAAAACGAAATAACACGTAGTCTATTAATTACCATAGAAAATACTCAGACTAACCTGGGGTCATTATCAATTACGTAACTTGAGATGACACAATATTCCTATAATAACACTTCCTAATATAAATTTAATTGAAAAGTTTATATTCTAGTAAAATATATTATGAAGTTAATGTTGCTTAAAAACATAAGATTTTTACGAATGATTTTGACAGAAGCTTAAGTGTCTTTCGAATCGACAAAGTTTATGATCTGTAATTAACAGATAAAATGTCATGTAAATATAACTAAGCCAATCTAAATAGTCGGATATCTGAATGATGTTAACTACTATTATAAGTCATATTGTGAACAACTGTTTATTTATTTATAATATTCGTTTATGGTTTTTCCAAGATATTTTTTTTTTTGACTACGAAGTACAATCATTCTTGGTCTTCCATTAAGTAGTTATCCTTTGTGTGCTGAAGACTTCAGACTTCTTCAATTGCTAAGTTCTGCTCAAATTGAATCATCTGATTTTTCATTTTAAGTTTTTCATTTTTCATTAAAAAATATCTTGTTCTACAGTCAATGAAATTAATAACTTTATCATTGTAATTGACACTATAAATTTAATCTTGAAACAAATATAGCTTATTGTTGTAAACTAGCAGCAAAGCCTGTCGGACGACAGGCATAAAAAAAATCTGAAAAATCATTTTATTATCAACTATCAAATATAAAGTAAATGTAATCTAAATACTGTGCTAAATTGTGAACGAAGCTTCTACGGCAAAAATGGTTTCGAGTTTCGAAATCAGCGTAAACAACTGAGTAAGTATGCCAAATTTCATTAAAATGGATGCAGTGGTAACAAAATTATTTGGTTTTGAACGCATGTTTTGTTAGAATTTCAGTTGTAGAGGTCAGTTCCCAAGAATAAAATTTCATGGAATGACACAATGAACTAATATTTTCATCCAATTTGAGTACTTTTGATTCAATGGTACCATTGAGAACTGTTGGATCTATCTTAATAGCTTAATTATATCGAGTGACAGACAGACAGACGAACTTAGCCAATTTATTTATATATATATTTGATTCGATTGATGATTTGATTTGAAAATTTTTTTTTTTTAATGTTTATCAGACCTATTTAGGTGTACTTCTTACCTGTACACCTGTAATATAGGTTCTGAGAGTTTAAACTAAAGGATCATTTTCCTCCCAAAAAGAAAAACGAAATACCAATCATATCTAAAGTTTAATTTATCTAAAGAATAATTATTATTTTTGACTCATAACGCCGAAAGGCATTTAAAACTCACCTTTGTATAATCTAAATACTGCGCTAACTTGTGAACGAAGCTTCTACGGCAAAAATGGTTTTGAGTTTCAAAATCAGCTTAAAAAACTGAGTAAGTATGCCAAATGTCATTAAAATCGGTGTAGTAGTAAGAAAATTGTTGTTTCCATGAAATTACGTATGTTTTGTTAGAATTTCAGTAAAAATTTCATGGAAACAACATGGAATGACAAAATGAACTAATATTTCATCCAATTTTATACCCTTGATTCAATGGTACCATTGAGAACCTTGGATCTATCTTAATAGCTTAATTATATCGAGTTATAGACGGACGAAATTAGCAAATTATATAAGTTGATACTTATAGTTTATTTGATATATTAATGTTTTTCAGTGATATTTGTGCGATGCTTTTACTATTTTTTGTTGTTAATATTTAGCTAAAATGATTTTTTTTATTACTGTTACAAGTTTTACGTACTAGGGTAGAAGACGGAAGATGATTTACGCGTATCATTATTCACTTAACACCATTTCTCTGGATCGAATTAACAGCGGAATTGCCTGTATTTTGAATGCTAATTGTCCTCTTTAAATTCTAACTTCGTACTCTGCATACTAATCTTACCGAACGGTTTTACGAACATCAACAGTTTGGGAGCTCCAATATACGTATATAGACATCGAATGTGTGGCTGGAAGAATATTGCCTCTAACCTAACAAAACACAGATAAAAGCGATGAAAGATAAAAAAAAAGCTTACTTTTATTATTCTATAATAAAATAGAATTATCGGCTTTCTATTATAATTAACTAATTTTTTTCTTGGATCTGATATCTGTATTTAAAGTTGTCGTTACAGTTGTTTCATAGTGTTCCTTCTATGGGTTTCACATTAAATGATCCGAACTATAAAATTGATGGTTTCATTCTAGATGCAGTCTGGAAAACAATTAACTTGAATTCATAGCGAAGATTTTCTTTAATATACAAATGACGTTTCTGTTATTTTGATATGAATGGCCTTGATTTCGCTGCTGAAGTGATATTTTATACTACAATAACCCAACACAACATTTACGATTAATAAACTTATCTTCAGAGTTTGAACAACTGTTTGATTACAGTTTGACAATTCCTTGTGGCATTGGACCAATCTGATAGCATGGAACTGTAGTTTTAAGATTTACAGAAAGAAAACATTTTATTGCACAACTGAATTCAGCAATATATGTCTTCATTTGATAATGAAGTAAAAGAAGACGATTTAGCCAAAGCTAACTTTGTAGGGATTCGGAAACGACCAAAAAAAATACTGGTTTATAGTTCTTTCAAAATATAACTCTTTTCAGTTTATTTTCAGATGTGTGTCCACGGAAAGAAAATATTATGTCTTATTGGTCAAAGATATTCTAACTCATTGAAATTGCGAAAACTAATGATAAATACGGTTAAAAGCTTGAATAATCTATGAATTTAATCACAGCATGAGGGCCTTGCTACCTTTTAAAATTGTGGCTGGCTTGGAATATAACTATCGCTTTCAAGTGTTAGGGTGTAAGGGTGTGAGGGTGTAAGCCTTCAATGAATATGTTCATTGAAGGCATAGAAAATTTGGTAGTGACAATCGTCGATGAATCGTTAATGTATGGCAAGTCAGTGATATTAATGTACCTGGGCGTTCGAATCTGAACATTGGAGACTGTGATAAACATCCATCGTGAATGAAATGGACAATCAGATTCCTCAAAGACAAAAGTTGATGCTGAATGCGTTGAGGAGTTCCTTCAAAAGAACACATGCTTACTAAGACATTTAATGCATTGTAAGACAGTAAGACAGTTGCATTGTAAGACAGTTGCAGACTAAGGCATTTAATGTTGGATTCCTGCGACCCAATATAATGGATGTTTTCATGTATGCAAGATTTTAACAGGCTACAATAAAGAGACAAGAATAATGTCAGTTGAATATTCTACAACAATACATGTAGGTAATGTGAGGTAACATATAGGTAAAATAAAGATATAATTTGTTGTTTCGAATCACTATTGGTAATGAAACACACCCCAACAATCAGTTACTTGGAGTGAAAACATCTGAGTCACTTAAAAGAGATTTTAAGGAACACACTACTAGAAAAATGTTATTCATCGTCTTATGAGATTTGGCTGTTGATGACGCAAACTGGAACGTGCACTCACAATTAACGCATTACTACGGCCCTTTACACAACTTTGCGAGAAGAATTATAAGAAGAAATCTTAAAAGAATGAATGATCCTTATCCAACTGCCAATCATACTTCAAAATTTCGATTGGGAAAGTTCTGTAATCGCCCTGGTTAAAATCTCCTGGCCATTGCTTATTATCTTGAAGGGATACGTATGGAGACATTATTCATTTGCGATAAAGACGTAAACATATTGCTAATAACTAATACAACATTCCTCTTATAGTCTAGAATGGATAAACTTTTTCTTAATACATGCAAGCTTCTAAGAAATATTTCGTATCAAAAAATATTAAAACTGTTATGCAGGAATTTGTGTGTTGCTATTACAATTTCTGTAAATGAATAAAAGAGAAGTGTTAAAAGTGAATAGGAAATAGTTAGTGGATAGCGTAAACATCAGCACAGTTACTTTTAATGAAAGTACTTTTAGTTCCCTAGGGTGATCAAATTGTTAATGTAATAATTTTTTTATTATTTATTATTACATTTAACAGACTTTTACTGTAATATATGTAAGACTATTTTTTTTTTGTTTATCTCCAGAATCACAATTGTTGAAATTTAAGAAAGCTTCCATTGTACGGCCTCAGTTTTTAAGAATCCTTAATCACAATGGGTGATCTTAGATTTTTAAGAATTTTTCATTGTGAACTTAAAATCGAATTCTGAATTTTTGCGTTTTATGATTATCTAAAAAGATGTTACAGATGTTAAACTAATAATCTTAATCTCTGCTCAAGAATTGAAGAATTAGCATATATTTATTTTAAAAAAGAACACAGTAATAAACATTAGTAGAGTAGTTATTTTCTTCCAAGTCACTAGTTCTAATAAAGATAAAGCAATGTTAAAAATGATAAAAATTGTGTTGCTTTGACCGCAGGCAAAAACGGGTTTTCTATGTTTCACCAGTTATGGTTTTCCTTCGTTTCTTGGAAAGTCGTGTCCTTTTCCTTGGATTATTGAATAGCAAATAAAAACAAAAACCACCTGAAAAGAAGAAAGTGACTCATCTAGGAATTGGCGGAGCATAACATGACGTAATTTATGGACAGGCCTCTACCACTATTCGTCTCTCCCGTGAGACCTCTGACCTCCTGACCTCGAAGGGCGGTTAGTAAGTGACCCGGAATTAACCCCGGAATGTCTTTCTCGTTTCGAGTCCGGGATCTTCTTGCCCAAAAGAAGAATTCAGACAAGATAATTATTTTCTTCGAGTGCGAGATTCTAATGTATCATTTGCAATGATCTCCGCCTCTTTGAAGCCAACAACAAAAGATCTGAATGGACAGCTCGAGATAAAAATTGATGTTTTATTTAAAAAAAAATACATTTTATCATAAAAGTATAATACATTAAAAAAAATGCATTAAGTGGAACAGGTTTCTATTAAAATAAATAAATAAATAAATAAATAAATAAATAAATATATAAATAAAATATGAAGTAACTGATGATTTCAATTAAAAATTTTCTAATGATATCAATAAAAAAAAATTTAGATTAATAAAAATTGGTAAAAAAATTATCGACATTAATGATTCCACAATTATTTTCCAAATCAAAAGTAAGTTCCCAAATTTGTAATGGTTTAAACTTTTCACTTCATTACTCTCATTAATGCACTGGTTTTGATATGTGATAAACTTATATTTGTTTTCAAAGTTAAAGATTTGTTTATCACAACTGAATTAACTGCAGCTATGCAGGAAAACTCATTTACGATTCTACGTTGGCCAAATAACAGCTCACTCAATATTTTCTATTTAATCAGTAAATCTTTCTACAAACGCTTAAAAAAAAAAAAAAAAAAAAAAACACTATAAAGTCTTTTGTCTGTTGGACTGAATTATTATTTAATGTCCTTTTTTCTTCCTTTAATTGATGTTAAGATTCAGGAGTTCTTGAAAGTGTTCGTGACAGCGTTTAACTATTATATTTTATCTTTATATTTTTCCTTTGTCCTTCGGGTCGGATTTGTAGCAATGTCAAAATGGATCCCATCGTGAATTTTTTTTACTTAATTTATTTACAAGACATTTTCAGTTGGACAGGATTTGCTGATTAATTGTAATCATATTACTTTAATCATAATGTACAATGGTGGATTTTGGTAAAGGTTCCCTACATTTGTTTCCAATTTCGGTACAAGTTACAATTCCTGTGGGTATCCACCATACATTTTAATATTTCAGGTTTTTAATATAAGTAGGTTTTACTATGGTGATATCCGTGCTTCAACGATACTAATGTTAATGATATGTTTAGTTGTTGGTTCGAAACAGCAAAAGAGATCACGTGACATAACTTTTTTCTAGACATAGGGATTTTCGTTTCCTAAGATAAAAATAATCTGAATCATCTGTTAGTATTGTTGTATTATACTTGTGAATTTCAAATCAATAGAGAGCGCACATTCCCAGTCTGAATTTATCATCCAAGTTCCAGAATAAATCTAGGTCAAATGAAAGTAGGATACTGACTCAGGGGCTATTGCGATGTCAACCATCTGGCACATCTCCTATGATGGATTGTAGAACTATTATTGTTTATTGATGCTTTTAGGATAGTAAGGATAAGAAGTTTAGGATAAGTAAACTATCCTAACTAACATTCCCAACAATCTCAATGTAAATAACTGTTTCGAGTGGGTAAGGGCGCTTGGCTGCGGGTTGGAGGTGACGGGTTCGATTCCCGGCCTCGGCGGAGGACGGGAATTTTTCCACGCTTCTTTCTCCTCCAAACGGGCCCTAGGGTCTACCCAGCCCTTTATAGAATGGGTACCGGGTTTCTTTCCCGGGAGTTAAAGGCGGGCGAGCGACGGGCCGACATCCGTCCTTAACTTTGTCCCGTAGGTTCTGAACACTGGAGCCTACCCTCCAGCAGCATTGCGCGGTCCTCTGGGCCTGATCGCAACTTAACTTAACTAACTGTAGTATTATTCAACCTTGCCTAGTATGCGTAAAGCTTTGTTTCATCGGTGCTCGATTTTTAACTCACGAATTCAACAGTTCTCTTTCTATGACCATATTCCTTTCCTCCTTTTCCTTAGGACATGTATTTCGATCTCTAGTTATTGGAAAAAGTTTTTGCTTCCCAAGCTACTGGCTAGTTCCGGTCTGAATTGAATGACACTTTTAAATACATTTTCTGCCTAACTTTCTTTTTTTTCTTAACATATCATCTTCGTGTTTACGGTAGATCTCATATTGCCTGATTTATCTAATGCCTAATGAGTGATTCCATATCAAAATTAAGCTTCACCATTTCCGATTTTAACGAAATTCAATAGGCTTGAAGGATTTGCTAAAATCTACAAAATATTAAATCTTCCTTTCCAATTGTTCAAGAGTTGTGTTACTTCGGAAATAGGAATATTTATAATTTTTTTTGTCTACGCTGGATTATCCTTTAACCTTAGAATCTGTATCGATAATTCTGGCCAAGTTAACACTGAAAATCCTGCTTTAAGGTCATCAAGTACTGCTTTGTGGATGGATACACAGCAACTTGATTCGGACAATGAAATTCAAATTTTATCTTTGAACTTGTGGCCAAAAAAAAAAAGCTTCTATCCTTTAATTTTCATTAACGATTTCAGCTCAATTCTAAATGCCTTAAGATCTTTGATAAAGTGGGAATTACCTGGTAACTCATGATCTTAGCTAGGAAATGTTTCATGAAGGCAGAAAAAGATAGTGGCAACTATTTCTTCTCCGTTAGGTTTCTGTAGATCTTAAACGGGAGTGGGATTTCTACAATATATATTTTTTTGGTAAGACATGTTCTTATAAGATTTCGTAGGTTTGGGATTAATGGAATAACTGTTACTGTTCTTATAAGAACATACCTTACCAAACATATCTATCTCACTTAGAGAAATATATTAGAAAAACATCTCCTATAGCAGTTTTCTCTTAAAACAAAGCATTGGATATTTCCTAAAAACCGAAAAGTTTTTTTTTTTTAAAAGAGATATTTTCAATGTTTCCGTTTGATTTGATTAATTAAAAAAAATAATATATTAGTATGTAAGCACATTTTCTTTTGTTTTCAAAGAAAAATTTCAATTTTTTTAATATTGCTGAACAAGTAAGTTAGAGGCGGTTTTCTGGATATAAACAATTACTTCCGTTGTGTTACTATTTAAAGATTTAATAAGTTATGGTTATATGATGTTTTAAAGTGTCTTGTAGAATTCTTTGTGTCAGAATAAATTTCTTCATCCACATTTGAAAATGAGTGAATTTTATTCTTTATTCATTTGCTTAACATCTTCTAAACCTTTTTTTTTTTTAATTTATTTTTTGGTAAAACTAAGTTAATTTGGCAACTTTTTGATAAATCTTTGATTGAACAGGTTTATTCCTCGCCTTTCTTTAAGATCAACGACGAAGTTAATAAACCAGAAGATAAATAAAACGAGGAATCCTTTGATGACTGAAACTTCCCCTTAAGTAGACTTTGCTTCTAGGTTTGCGTTTGGTTGGTAGCTCACATTAAGGAGGATTTCAATAGTCTTGTTCGAGAAACCTTTTAGTCAAATTGCCTCACGTAAAAAAAACACCCTGAAAACTGTTATTTGGATCTTGTAAATGCACTTGCCTCACGTATTGTGCGCTGATCGCTTTTAAAGAGTGGACTATAATAAATGAGACAGCATCGCTGCAAGATACGGATGGAGATATCAAGGCAGCGGTGATCAATCATGGGCCTTCTATTGCTTGATAATAATCGTCCGTTCCATCTGGGACGTAGAATGCCAGCAAAACGCACTCTGTTGCCGTCCGCAAAAATCACGATTTCAACCCAGCGAGATTAAAAGCATTCCCACCTCCTGTCTTTTCTGTGTGGAGGCCACATTGTGGGTGTTCGCCGGAAAATGGTGGTTTCACAAATACCCATTACGTATCCTGAAAGCACCATTATAAATGGATCTAACAACGATTTCTCGTGAAGCTTCCGTCAGAAAAATTGGATTTTTGGCTCCTTGAAACTCGCAGGCTGTTCCTCGCAGTGGATAACAATCAAACAACGATTCTTTTTCCTTACTTTGTGAGTCTGTTTCTTTTTTAATGATATCCTTAGATGTTTATTTCCAAAATCTCACAGTACGTTTCTACGATAGAAAATTAATATGCAACAGAAAAACCTTTTTCTTTCTTTCAAAATCCATTGAATTGTTTGTTTGGAGAAGAGAAAACTCAAATTTACCAACAAACGTCAATGATGTAATTGTATTCCATTGATTTTGGCTTCAGATTTGTAATTAAGTGTATTATAAATAAAAATGAATGATAACAGACAAAAATACATTTTCCATTTACAAAATTAAAAAAGAAATTAATAATTGGAGCGATGGTTCAACCGCGGAAAGTCTTTTTTTTTGTTTTAACATTCAGTTTTTCACTTTACATTAAACAAATGAAAATTAATAATAATCCTAATGTATTTCGGCATATACCTAATTCTCTCATCGTCCGTTATATAAAGCAGAGTAATTATTTTTTTTTTATGAAAT
>JAFIDM010000001.1:54174178-54200509 GCA_023159025.1 Thereuonema tuberculata | reverse complement strand
ATCTTGTTCTACTGGGTGGCGCTCTACGGTTGATCGTCTTTTGTCCGCTCCAATGGAAAGCAAGAGAGATAGTTTACAGATTTACAGTTGTTCATATAGAGTTCCTACTAAGTTTTAATTTAAGCAGTATGGAATTAGGTACATCTTACAATATGGAAGAAAAAGTTTATCCACTCTCTGTATTAATCTAATACTTCATTATAGATCTACTGAGTATTGTGGATCGCAACATACAAAGCAAAATTAGTGAGCATAATTGATGAAACAACATTTAATACGGTACCAAAAAATACCAAAAAATATATATATACAGCAAGATAATTTAATTTTGTTTTTGTTTTACAGGAATACCAAAATATTGTGGATGCAGAATGGAATATTTTATATGAGAAGTTAGAGAAAATTCATCTTAGTGGGGCCAAAGTTGTTTTGTCCAAGTTACCTATTGGAGACGTAGCAACACAATACTTTGCTGACAGGTAAGCCTTTCATTTAAAGTTAGGAAACATGAAAGATTTTGAATACACCTGCATTTTATACCTTGAATATCCATACTCTGTTGCTGTTGTTAATACTGATTTTGTAATTCTTAGGGACATGTTCTGTGCAGGAAGAGTCCCTGAAGAAGATTTAAAAACGACAACGAAAGCCTGTGGAAGTGCTATACAGACAACAGTTTCAGATCTCACTTATAGTAATTTGGGAACATGTGAGTTCTTTGAAGAACAACAGATTGGAGGAGAAAGGTTAGGAGTTGTTACCTTTGAATGGTCCATCTAGACTAGATTTTTAATTCTTTGGATTTTATAACATTTCATATAGTTAAAGGAAAGCAGAAAGGGAATGCATTTTATAGCACAATTAAAGAAAGTATTCAGAATTCATTGGTAGCATTGTTTCTTCAGGCAGTTTTAATTAATAATTACAAAGTATCATTTAACTAGCTCAAAATCAAGAATTTTTTTAAGGTAGGTGTGAAAGCTAGGCACAAATATAGTTTATGATAATATATAGCTAGGCTATATTATTATAACCTTCCAAAATTCGGACAAATTGGCGTAAATTCTTGGCTTTTGTAGAAAAAGAACTGTATTAAAAGTTCATGTTTTAATATTAAGAACAAGGGAGGGAAATTATAAATTTAAAGTATTTTTTTAAGTTTTATTCTTAAGTAAAAATAATTATTGATATTAATTTAACATAACTTTTTTACTGGTTGCCCCAATGCTAAAACATGCACCCTAATATTGCGAGGAGGTGCAGAACAATTCATTGAAGAAACTGAACGCTCATTACACGATGCTATAATGATTGTATGAAGAGCAATGAAAAATGATACTGTGGAGGCAGGTAATTTTTTTTCTTCTTATTGAAATAAGATCAAAATACAGATTGACCCTCACTAACTTGGCAACATTGGGACCGGTAGGGTGCCGGATTAGTGATTTTTACCGGATCACAGAAGGTTAAGTTAGAATACATATTTAGCCCAATAGTTAACCACCTTATCCCACCCCATAAATCAGTACAAGTTGGTTAATAAAGTAAAAAGAAACATTAATTAAAAATCTAAGTGAATTTTAATGAAGCACAGGTAAAATAAATGGTACAGGTAATTCTGATGACTTACACAAGAAAGTTCTTCACTCTGGAAGCGGCAATGATGAATCATTTTCTTTATTCATTGGAACCATGGCTGGGGCTAAAAATGAGCAAGTTATAACAAGAAATGGAGAAACCCAAATTGGAATGGCTTGGCTTTGTTTGCAAGTGACGCCAACAGTGTTTATGCAGCATCTAGCGCCACCAAACAGTAGCAGCAGGTTGGTGCAGCGACGTGGGAAATTCAAAATTATGTTATCCGAAATTAGTGCCAGATTAGTGATGGTCGACATGTATATCTTTTAGAAAGTCTTTTCATTTTCTTTGCTGCAAGAATATATTCGCCCACTTTAAAATTAAATGGGTGCTCCATTTTTATCAAAAGAAAAAAGTAGGATTTCTTCATTTCCTAAATACAAAAGTTTACAGAAGTAAACTACTCTAAAAGCTCTGTGTAGTGTTTAAAAAAAATCTGCCAGTAATTAAACAAAAATAGTTCGTTTTCTATCAAGCTCTTATTTCTGGAATAGTAAGGTTCGCAAGTTCGAAACCAGGCACGTCAAAAATTCTTCTTTTTTAGCGGCCCCAAGGTTAGAGCTTGCCTGTAAAACCGCTTGGCGACCGCTCTTGCTTTTATACTGTGTGTCTGTCACACTGTAACGGCCGAACGGTTAGAGATATTCGAATGAGACTTTCACCATTAAAAAGTAGGTGACCACGTACAAAAACTCCAACCTCTAGGACCACTCCCTGACCCCCCCCCCCCAGGCATTTTTGTCTTTTAAAGGCTTTTTAAAAAAAGATACACCTTGGGGGGGGGGGGGGGCAGGGAGTGGTCATATACATGGTCACCTTCTTTTTGATGCTGAACACAATGGTGAAGGTCTCATTCGAATATCTCTAACCGTTCGGCCGCTACAGAGTCTGACCTCCAGACAATAGCGGTCTCCTAGCGGCAAGCTGTAATAAGTGTTTTGCTAATAATGGGTTGCTAAAAACTAAGAAACCTGGTATTGTTTTAATTTCCTTATTTTTATGAATGTGAATCTGGCTAATACAAATGGCGCAATTGTTGCGTGTAGTATCATTGTTGTGATGGTTGTAGAGCTGCATTAAAAATGTGATTGTGGCGACGTGCGGAAAAACGAAATGATGATGCAAAGCGAGAAGCTTCACGTAAAGAACGGTCTCGCTCAAAATTGTGTTTATAAAATTGTGCGTATTATGGGGCCGCTTTGCTTTTGACACTGTCTGAAAGCATTAATTACCTTGTTCCTTTGATGAGCTCAGTAATTATAAATAGGAGAAATAATGAGATATAAGTATGACAGATGCAATAGTCGAGTGGATAGAACATTCGCTCCAATACAATGGATCGCAACTTCGAAACCAGACAGGCGAAAAATAGTTTTGTCTTATATGATCTTAGTACTTATAAATAGGAGAAATAACGAGATATAAGTATGACGGATACAATAGTCAAGTGGATAGAACATTCGCTCCTAATGCAATGGTTCGTGAGGTCGAAACCAAGCAAATGAAAATGTGTTCAGAAGGGTCGATATTGGGGAAACGTCTATCGCCGTTTTCCTCTTTATCGGAAGCGACCACTTTTGACCACTCCAATATCTGGTCAGGGAGTGGACCTAGAGATCTGATTTTTTGGACGTGGTCACCTACTTTTTGATGCTAAAAACAATGGTGAAGGTTTCATTCTAATATCTCTAACCGTTTGGCCACTACAAAGTGTGACATCCAGCAAGCATAAAAGCAAGAGCGGTCCCCTATGTTTTACAGGCAAGCTGTAAGCTAGGGGCCGCTTACATGACAGATACAATTGTCCAGTGGATAGAACATTCGCTCCAAATACAATGTTTGAAAACAGGCAAGTGAAAATTCTTCTTTTTTCCTTTGATGATCTTAGTAAAATAAATAGGAGAAATAATTAGATATAAGTATGACAGAGGCAATAGTCCAGTGGATAGAATATTCGCTACAAATGGAGTGTGGTTCCCGAGTTCGAAATCAAGCAAATGAAAAATTCTTCTTTTATTCTTTGATGATCTTAGTAATTAAAAATAGGAGAAATAACGAGATATAAATATGTCAGATGCAATAGTCCAGTGGTAGAACATTCGCTCCAAATACTATGGTTCGGGAGTTCGAAACCTGGCAAGTAAAAGATTTTTTTAAATGAAAATGCTTTTAAATTTATTATAAAAGATTCTTATAAAAATAAAAGTTTAAATTTGTTTTAATTCTCAATATAGTTTAATACTACCTGTAAACATATTAAATATTAAATTTTTCGTACGAGTACAATGTTTACATCGCAATGATTGATTAGTATCATTTATTTATTTAAATCTTTTTGATATGTTTGGTTAAGTATTAAGAAATCAAATAATCTAATTTCATTAGTAGAAAAATAGAAGCAAAATATTAAAAGATCTCTTTTAGGTGAAAAATGAAATGAGATTTAACGTGCCTGAATAATTCAAAAAAAAAGTAACAAACGAAAGAACAACACTAAAAGTAGGAATTCGCACCCTGAGCTGTCACCGGGAAGAGATGGAACGGACCGTTTCATCATCTCTTTTTGGTATTGTACAAATAATCGAAAATAAGATGTTAAGAAAAAATCAAATCAGAAATTAATATTACCTTTTTTCTTGTTAAGGTACCCAATTAAATAATTGAAGTTCAAAGTAAAAAAGTAAAACTAACATTACTTGTTGTTATTATTTGATATCAAAAAAAGAATTTTAATCAAATAATCGAAGAGAAATGTAGGGTCATGCATTAATTAATCAGTGTATTGCCACTGTCATAAGAAATGAAGCTGTGCTAGAAAGAGTGGGTGAAGAAAGAATAATGCTGAAACTGATCAGGAAGAGAAAAAGAAACTGGTTGGGTCACTGGCTGAGAAGAAACTCCCTAATGAAGGATGCACTGGAAGGAATGGTGAACGGTAAAAAAAGTTCGAGGCAGAAGAAGATTTCAGATGATCGACAACATTACGGTGAATGGATCTTATGTGGAGACGAAGAGGAAGGCAGAAAATAGGAAAGATTGGAGAATGCTGGGTTTGCAGTGAAGGACCTGCCCTTGGCAGAGAACTATATACTGTACTGTGTTCCACTGTCATTCATTGTCATGTATTGTCATTCATTGATTGATTTCAATTACTGATATCGAGACTGGTATTGATTCATCCGGAAAAATTGAATCGTCTATTTTACTTTCGTGTAAACAGTCAGTGACTTCTGCACCAGTGTGATTGTCTTGTAGGATGCGCAGCAGTTCGCGGGCACGGGTGATGCGACACGGACTGGTCCTTCACGACGTTATACAACATGAAATGTGTTTTAAGTGTTTTAGCATAGTCTTTATTTGTTGCATGTTACAGGACACATTTTTTTTTATGTATACACATAAATAAACAATTTTTTGTATATACATGGAAAAAAAAACCATTCACCTGGCACCTGAAGGAAATCTTTGCTTTTTGCTGGAGATGTAACGAAAGAAGGCGTGTTTCACAGCCAACGGAAAAGCGAACGAAACATGTCCGACCAAGAACGATATCGAAAATCCGATATCTCTCTGCCGGCTCTGAAAAAAACCTCTGAAGTGCAACCTCGAGATTTCGTATATTTTTGGAAATTCAGCCGTTCAACCAAAAAAAAAAAAAGAAATCTGCACTTTGTCTGAAGAAGCACAAAAAATAATAAAAAATAAATAAATGAATTATTAAAAACAATAAGTGAATTAATAATAATACAAAAATTGATAAAAAGGAAAAGAAATAAATTAATAATTTGTCAATAAAAAAGTGAAAAATAAAAGAACGAAATGAAGGTCTATGACGTGTTTCACAGGAACAAAAAGCCTGACCAATGAAAAAAAATCTTTAGTAGCTATTTCACAGGGCAGTAAATTTCTCTGCAACGTTTTTCGCCGAAAGATTTACGAAAGATATATTTTCGCCACATGATGCGACACTTCAGAGCTTTTTTTCTCACCCAGAATCCTTTGCAACACATTTCTGCGATAATAAAAATCCAATTTTCAAAACTAACAATATTCCCTGGCAAATTCTAATGCGTTAAATGAAAAGCTTTTCAGTAACAGATCGTTTCAAATCCAAACATACTTTTGCTGCAATTATAGTAACTTTGTAATAACTGATATTTTTATTGGCCGGGCCTGTTTCGTTCGGTTTTTCGTTGGCTGTGAAACCGCTTAACTCGAGATATATTCCATCGTCATCAAATGGTGGTACAGCTAAACCTCGTCAATTTCATTAGCGGAGGTACAAATCCATTTGGGAGTATCTGCCGGAAGCTGCTCCTGGTCTCACCGCAACATTCTTTTGATTTATACTTTAGAATTTATAGTAGATACTGTGACTAGCAAACGTTGTTGCTATATCATTCTCTACTGTTACTTCGACATTGCTAGAATCGTCCGCTAGAGGCTCTACATTTTCCGCGTTCACTGCCATCAATTTCTACAGAATGCCAGATGTCTGCAAAAGTTTTCCCGGCATATTCAAATTTCTCTTCTCTAGATATTCGTCGATAGTTTGCCTTGTGAATCTAGATGGGATCCATAACGCATGAAGTAGAATCAAAACCTCAAGTTCATGACTCAGTGGTGTCATTCTCTCTACTCTGCTATAGGTACTTTTGCCCGGCGCATTAGTCACAATGAATAAAACACCTAAATTATATCGCCGGAAATGCTTAATAGTGTAAAAAATTAACTATTCGTACCTCTGGTTTCCATCAGGTCCACCATCAGATGAAACAACAAGTCTTACAGAACCAGTCTGTTACGTTTGAGACTTTAAAACGACTGGATTTTGAAAATCTTTCAAAGTCATCAATATGAGTTATTGCAGTAAAAGATGTATATTTTCCACTGCGGACTCCTACAAAGGTCGATCTTGAGTATGTTACTTTATTGGACTTACCAAACTCATTTGGCATAATCACAATCCCAGCAAATACTGATAGTATTAACTTATATCCAGCAGCAACTACCCAGTCATGATCTAGAAGAAATACTCTACATTCCATATTCATCAAAAGTAGTTTCTGCTTCGAAGCTACTGTAAGCCCAATCGTCACCCTAGCCTCATTGTCTTGCGAAATAAAAAAACACCTATATTGAACCAAGAAAAGATGCAAGACATTCTAAATATTGAATACAATATTAAACCTATTTCCAATTCAGAAGCTAAACAACGATAACTACCAAGTTTGGGGAAGTTTAAACTTTGATCCGGGAAGTTAAAGAATTTTTTTTTTTTGGTGGTGACTTTAGTAATTATAAATAGGAGAAATAAAGAGAGATAAGTGTGACGATCTATAATCCAGGAGATACAACATACTTCTTGCGTTTCATGCCTCAAAATTTGAAACCTAGACGAAAGCCTTTTGGAATGAGGACTTTCAGCTATTCACACTATGTATCTGTAACTGAAAGTAAAGCTTAGTATTAGATCTTTAAGTTCACCTCCATGTCAGAGCCTATGGTTTTGACGAGCAGAAGATCGTGGAAGAAACCAATCTTTGGATTAAACAACATTTGAAGAAACCTTCAAATTTTAGCTCAAAAAGACATTCAAAGCTGCAAAATTACAAGAAACTGAGTTGCGTAACTAGAAAGAAGAAAAAAAAAAGTTTAAGTGGATTCAGCATGAGCTAGTGAAGTTCAACATATTTGGTCTCGAAGGTATTTTCTCAAGCCTAAATTTCACCTAAACAAACAAACGTCATGGCGGCTGTGTGATAGACAGTGGCTGGAATCATTGACTTCAACTATTTGAACACAGAAGAATCAAAAAGGACAACTGCTGACACCAATTCAATGGCATTGAAAGTTACTCGAGAGACAACCAGTCCTAGTCAATATTAGGGCTTTGTAATTCTTCATTACACTACTCGACCTCATGAATGTTGCTGCAAAAATGAAACTTTAGAATTGAGATTCTGTCCTATCTTACTCCACAGAGCTTTCTCATAAAACAGGAAAAGCTCTCAAAACCATGCAACTGCAGAAGCTTTCAGGAAGTTTTTAACCATAGAACCTCTGTATTCTACAGCAAGAACGTAAACAGCATAATTATACATTGCTAAAACGTGTTGAAGCAAACGGTGTTTGATTTGATGAAAGCTTATGAAGTGAAGTGCTTCATATTTTAAAAGATATTGGAGTACATTACAAAGAGAGGAGGATCATTCACGCATTGTACAATAATCAAACAGTGAACATATTGATTGGGAACTATGCAGCAGAAGCGAAAGTCAAGAAAGGCGTTAGACAATATATCACCCAGTGTTTTTAATGCATACATCGAATCTACAATAATGGAAGTGAAAGAGAAACGTGAAGAGCGACGTAACATGATAGGACACGTTCCAAGACATAATAGTTCAACAAAAACTATTGGGAATCCCCAAAAAGTTCATTCGGTCTTTTAAGTAAAAATAAAAGACACATTTTTCATTTTCACCAATAACTTCATTGAACAACGTATTCATCGTTTCGTTCCACTACCTTCTGCCATCTTTCAGACAACTTCATAATTCCATCTTCCTAAAAAAATTTATCTCTTTGAGCAAAGAACTGTTCTAGGTGCATTTTACAGTCTTTTACAGAACTGAAATGTTTTCCATTAAGAGAATGTACAGACCCAAATAAATGGAAATCCGAAGGTGCAATGTCTGGTGAATATGGCGGATGAATCAGAACTGTTCTAGGTCTTACCCCACGATCTCTTCCGTTCCACATTTTTCAAAACGGAACGTTTTCGTTATGTTTAAGTAGAGAATCGCATGCGGAAATACGGTCAAGAAGGTTTTTTTTTTCACTTAAACTAATGTGGAACCCAAACATCAAAGCGATTCCCATAACCAGGCAGGTGCAAATGATTATCAACGCTTGATTTGGATATTTTGAGTATGTCGGCTGTCTCCCGCGTGATGTAATGTTGATTGTTCTCAATTAATGTATCGATTTGATAGCTATCAACTCAACTGGTCTACTAGACCGTGAAGCATCGTCCAGGAAGAAATCTCCAGACGAAACTTCGCAAACCACTTTTGACACGTTCTTCATACATTACACAAATCTTTTTTTTACGTTTTGATTACGTTTTCACCTTTCATTAAGTAATAAAGCCTAATATGCCGAAAATGTTGCTTATTGTCTTCCATCTTCAATATTAAATTGGCTGTACAAAATTCAGCAAGTTTGATAAGTTTTTGTTTTAAATGCACGCTGATATGACAGTTGTCATAATAGATACAAAATAATATCGAATGAAGTTAAAGACACCTAAGCACTATCTTACCATCTTACGTTAAAAAAACGAACGAACTTTTTGGCCAACCCAATATTTTGGAGGGTGATGTAGAAGGGAAAGTTCCACTGATGAACTATATGATATAAATAAAAGGAGAGATTGCAGTGTACAGTTATAAACGAGTGAAGAGGTTGACGGGAAAGAAGAGCTGCAACTAACCAATCTGACGATTGCAGCCTTGAAGATGGATGAGACACTGTACAAATACACCATAATTTTTTTAAGAAAATTGCAATGATGGATGAAGGAAATTTCCTTACCTTAAAATTGTATCTTCAAAAGATATAAACTAATGAAGTTTTTTGCCGGACACTCTGTTTCACAATAATTTAGTGTTATTATTAAGCTTTAAACTAATAGTTCAATAAATGAAAAATGAAAAAAATACGAGTAGTTATAGAAAGGAAGAAATCTTTATCATTCTTGGCGCTACCATTATAATTATTTAAAGACATTAATTTTTTCTATATTGAAGACTGTTTGTTCGAAGTGCGATTAGATAACCCAGTATCAAATTCAGTAGACAGCGAAGAAGAGTAACGAAAAAAAAAAACAAAAACGGAGTCCTAATGTGACTAAGGGCAAAGTTACGGCATACGAGACTCTTGGGTATTTCCCAAATCGTTGAAAGGAAGATAGATGCGGCCTTTCGCGTCCTAATGTTCAGGAATCGTCTTCAGGTTTGAGAGGCGTATAAATAGATAATTAAAAAGCGGGAGAGAGATAATTCTGATTGAAGCAGATAACGTTGGCGTTGGCGGGAAAACCGGAGGACCGAAGAGAGATCGTCGTTTGAAACGTGTATTGGGGAAGAGAAACTATTTCCAAATTTGGCGGAGGCCTAGGCATCTCCAAATCCAAGTCCATTGCAATCTTCCCGACATGACGTCCCAGAGCAATCCAAGAGAGCCAGTCTTCCCAACTGGATCCAAATCATCTGGACCTAGATCGTCGATATTGAAAAGAAATCATCGCCAAAGTCATTCGACCCAACGACTTCGTTTTCCTCCTCAATGTCACCCATGCCGATATTAAAAGGAAACAAGCCTCCGTATCCGTCAAACTCAGCAAGAAATGGACTAACCTCAATCCAGGTACCGATTCAAACACATTAACCATGTAACCAATCTTTCGAATTACCAACTCTCCAGTACCGAAAACTCAGTTCTCCAGAAAGGATTAAACTTCTCTGTCATACTCATCATATTTCTATTCTTAAATACATCTGAAGAAGATATTCTTAAATGTACTGAAGAAGCTGTACCTCACTTACCCGAAGAAAAGAAAACTGACATTCGTCACAAGATCAAATGTTCCCTTCAGAGTCAATGCAAATCTTTTACCACCAAGCTTTCTCCATCCGAAATTTCGGCTTAAAAATCCTTAAAGCCAATCCTGACATTGTTATTCTTCCAGCTGACTGTTCATAATAAGACTGTTCTTCTTGACAGTCGACTATCAAAACAATATTAATAAGTAGGTTCATTCAAATGTGATCTCCCTGTATCAAACGTGATCTCACAATATCGTTAACAAAATCAAAACATTAATATATAACCAGTCTGATCTACCTGACAAATGTGTCCAATCACATTTCCAAACTTTATGGTCTAACCAAGATCTACAAAACCAACACCCCACTCTGCCCTATTGTCTCCAACTCTGGCAGTCCTACGTACAACGTAGCAAAATTCCTATCCGAAAAACTGAAAAAAATCTGCAACCTACAAAAGAGTGAACACTTCATCCTGAACTTACAACACTTCCTTGAAAAACTTAAAAACTACTCTCCCGATCCAAACCACACATGGTCAGCTTCCTTGTTTATATCATCCCGATCAGGAAGACCTTATGCAAACATCTCAACAACCATCTTAATTCCATCGAAGCAGACTCTCTATGTTTTGCGTTAGATTTTGTCACCAACAACACCTTCTCCGCCAACATAATCTTTACCAACAAATAGAGTCACTCTTAAGCCTCATCCTCGCCAAAATTTTCTGGATTTCTTCGAAAAAGCCGCTCTCCAATCGACTACCATTAAACTGTATGGTGGCCATATGTTGATGACGTTTTTGCTGTAGGGACCCATGACCGCCTCAAACTCCCCGGGTTCTTGGACTACCTCAACAACATAACTCATATCTCTTTTTCTGGAAATGGAAAATAATCATCATTTTTAATTGCCAGAAAAGACCTTTCCTCTCTCCCACAGTTTACCGAAAATCAACTCACATCACCCTTCTCAATTAATCATCAGATATAAGCACTATCTGAATGCCAAAACTTGTCATCACCCTTCTCAATTACCTGCGTCTTTCGTACCCTCATCAAACGGTGCCCTTTTCATCAAACGAAGCTCTTCAAGTGGAACTGCAACACATTCAAAATGTTGCAAACAACACGATTTTTCTCCTTCCATAATCCCAAAAATTTTAAAAAAGATTCTCTACCTACTCACTTCAACAATGCTCTTCCTAAAGTTTTGCTTCCCTTTTTTCCCACCGTAACCCCAAAAAACCATTCAAAATTACAACTTCCAAACTATTTTCCTTCCACCACCCCTCAAAAAAAAAAAAAAAATAAAAAAAAAATATCCCATCCTAAGGATTCCATCCCCACTTCCCCAAAACAAGGTATCTGCTCGATTCCGTGTTGCTGCGATCAATGTTATAATTGGAAAACTAAACGTTCCCTTGGCAAATGTCTGCTCGAATACCAGCAAGATATTAAAAACCGAACAACTACCGCCATCATCACCCATGCCAGCATCTCCGGTCACTCCTTCCACTGGGATAGAGCCACCATTCTGTCTCAACCCTCTATCTACATCTGCAGGAAAATTGACGAATGTGTACAAATTCTCAAAGTGAGCTCCACCTCGGTCAACCTAAATGATGGCTTAGGCCTCCACCAAATTTGGAAATGGCTTCTTTTCCCAACACCCCGTTACAAAACGACGATCTTTGGTCTGCCGGTTGGGCAGGAATGCCCAACCAATCTTTCCGCCAACCAGGCCCAACCCTACAGTGGTGTGAGGGCCCCAGGCTAGCTAGGGGCTCCCATTCTTCAATGATCATGTCCTGTCGCCTCCCCCGGTCCAGTTTCCCTCAAACTTCCTTATAGACATCCTTGTGGTAGGAATCCCAATAAAATTATAAAATTACCTACGGTAATTATCGTTATTTAAAACATGGAGGACATGGACGTTTCAATCTCCCTGCAGATTATTTTCAACTGTGAAAATTATTATTAAATAATATCCCATTTTACTTCCTTGCAGACACTTCCTAATACTACATATTTTGTAGTAAGACTTCTATCAATTTATACTGCCAACCAAATATAGAATAGTTGCATCTTTTGTTTTTATATTGTTTTTTTGTCTGCCTGGCCTTTCTGCTTCTAAGTCTTTGAGTATGTCCGTCTTTTTTCAAGATTTCGCTCACTTCTTTCTCAACAGAAACAATAGCTAAGCCATTCAATCTCGACCGCCTAGATCCCGACCCTCCGCCAACTCCCATCTTCCCGCCAAAACCAACGTTACCTTTTCCAATCAGACCTATCTCTCTCCCGTCCGCTTTATAACGATCTAGTCATCCCAACTCTACCTCTCCGACCTGAAGAAAATATCAGGACGCGAAAGGCCTCGTCTATCTTGCTTTCAATCACGTGGGAAATACCTGAGTCTCGTAGGCAGAAAAAAAAAACCTGTTCTATTTTTTGAAGGTATGGGTTTGGAAATATCCTTTTTTTTAATTGAAGGGAGCTAAAAATGATTAAAAATAAAATAAAAAATAAAACCTAAAGAAATCAATTTAATAATTTCTAAATTCATATTAATTGGAGTAAACGAACAAGCTCTACTCAAAGAAATTTGAGTAAGAAATTATATATTTTATTTAATAATTCCTTTTATTACTTATTTATACTTTTTCCAGGAAAGAGTGACATCAGTTGAATGATTCATCTAATAATAAATTTTTTGAATTCTTTTGAATATCATATAACTCGTTTCATAGAAATAAGAATTAAAATAAAGTAATTATGATTTTTATAAAGTCTAAATGAAGAAATCATTGCAATTTTAAACAACGATTTTAACTATAAATAATTTTGGCAAAAGTCGTGAATCAAACAAAAGCTGACACTATGTACATGATATCTTTGTACATGTTAACTATGTATTTCAAAAGAACTAAGTAGATAAGCATGACCTTGTACGATTTTCTTACAGATTTCATAGAAAAATTTTTAATTTTTTTTTTAGAAACTACGACTTCTGTTAGTTTTACAAAAGCTTCTTAACAGTAAAGTTACTTTTAAGACGACCAAATCAAATAAATTATCCATAACCAAGGATTAAATAAAACTAATTTTTCAAGCACTTTTTATGAGATATTTCAATCATTAAAAGAAACTCATAAAATAAATGGGACGTATTATCAATAAGACAAAGTCTCAATACATGTGTCAGTCCTAGACATGCTACTGGAAGTTAAAAATTCTAAATTAACATTTTAAAATTTGAGTTGAAGTTTTTCCAGGTAACTTGTATCATTTGAATTTGACGAAGGCATAAAAATAAATAAATACACAGACAAAAATGCTATTTGACATGTCTAAATACAGAATTCAATAACTTTAAACCTTACAATTTTGAGAAGTTTCAAACGAGATTTTAAAAAGATAAAACTACGAATAATGAGCATTCAAGTCGAACGAGAAATCAAGAAACAGGAGAATGAAAAGGAAATAAGAAGCATGTTGTAAGTAAATTTTACATGAAAATTAAGTTTTTTGTTAGAAAATAACAACATCAATTAAATTCCTTATCTTCAGAACTAAGAAATTAAATGAGGAAGGGGGGGGGGGGAGAATCGTTAAATACTGATTAATAAGTCACATTTACTTAGGGACGAGAAGAATGTTCGGTATTTTTTTATTGCTGGTCTAAAAGAAGCAAAAGAACCTACAATCACCTTCTTCGTTGCTTACATATGGAAACGAATAAACTAAACTTGGAAAGACTATAAAAATTAAAGACATGATTACATTTTAGGCATGTGAAACATGATCTTATTGATAAATGTTAAATAAAGGGAGTTCAGAAAGAATATGCATAATTTTGGTCCCTTGCTTTTTTTCCTTTGTCCATATTATCAGAATTCAATATACTTTGTGACTTATTAAGCATTGCAAACAATTCTAACCTTTCTCTACAAGACAGGACTCCATAGTTTGGTACAGCTTCAGAATAAATTTTCTTTGTGGATTGTCATTAAACTGAATAGGTTAAAAAAACAAAGTAAAAGCAGTGACTGTTCATATTCATAGATATTCAATATGTCTTCATAGATATTCACGATATTTACATGAACTTAACTGAAGAGAACAACTGTAGCCGATATCCAAAATCGACAATTAGTACTTTAGTTAGAGAGTTATTGCTACTTAAATTTGGAATTTAAAAATTGTATTAAATTCGAATTCGTAAAAGTAATTTATATTGGAATCAATGTATTTACTTTTATTGCTAGCATAATAACTTATAATAACAAAAAAAGATAACATCTTAAATATATCATATTAATTCACAATTTTATCTATTTCAGATGTAATTTCTATTGTGTATTTGGTAACAGATCAAATAACTAAGCTTCTGTCAAAAATTACGCCTATGTGTTATATTTTTATAACTTTCTTTGCATTGTTCAAGGTATTACCAGAATAATAAAGTATTTTTAAAATTAGGGATTTTGCTACTTTAAAGTTGAATTTGGTAATTCTCTTTAAAAGTTTACTGCTTCAACTGAGGAAAAATTCAAGACAGCTTGGGAGATATCGCGATTTAAAGATGGTTTCCTAAGATGTGTAATTTACCTTGGAACTGTGTTGAGATGATATTGAAAGGTTAGAGTAGAATTTTTCAGCCCAAAAGTCTACTCTAATTGGAGACGATACAATCACGATATAATCGAGGCCATTCTATAGAAATTCACCGAATCGGACTTCAAATACGAGGAAATCACCAAGGTCAGAAGATTCTGAGGCTTGGCCCTTTTACAACAAGCAAGAAAAAGAATATTTGTAGCATTTCTTGTAGTGCTCAATGGAAATGTCTGATGCTGAAGTTTAGGCTTCGCTTTGAAGCATATTGCAAAAATATGGGATCAGTTTTATAAATTTCATTCAATCATAGAGGGTCATCCTATGTAACAATCATCCTCTTATGTTTGCTATTCTACGACATCTTCCTTCAGAATATTTGCATTTACTCTGTTCAATATCCAATGTTTTGTCTATGTAATTTCCTGAGCTGCTCTTGCGAAAGGAATATTTACTCTCCAATAATTTTCCAAGAAATTTAAGTTTAAGGTACATGTCGTAATTTGAAGTATATAAATCAGAGCATATAGAAATTGTAAAGAGATTCTATTAATAAAACTCTTTCAAATAGAAAATTCCTCCCTTAAATTTTGTATTATTTTACAACGAAACTCTAAAGTACATAAAATAAATACATAAGCTTTATTTTTTTTAATAAATCCTTCAAAGGATATATTTGTTTATTTATTTATTCTTTTATTTTATGCTATTTTCATTTGTCCAGAAAACACACTATCCAATTTCACATAATAAATGCAAGGTTTAATCCTGAAAATTACTTAAAATGAGGCGGGAACATTTAAAATTCAATTTAAATTCTACTTTGATTCAGTTCTTTAAGAATACAGTACTAAAATTATAATATTTCACTGTTTTGAGGCTAAATTGCTCTCCCAAGAGATAAGCTACTTTTTCAGGTTAATCCCTATTTTCAAGATGTTCGAGTGCTGTTATTATTTAGAGGTAGAAAGATTAGCGTATTGACGATCTGTTGCAGGTGCTCACTCCTCGTGACGAGATCAAGGCCGCCCCCACAGTACTTGGCAGCCCTTCCCTCACGAAATGGCCTCTGTACACCAACAACAGCAACCATTTTGTTGACGTCAACTATAGACCCACATACACAAGGTCCCTCTTCAAAAGAACGCTTTCATTTCTTTTTTATTAATACTCAGTAAGGCATGTTCTTATTGGTTACCTCGACAAAGAATTCACTTTGAAACACTGAACGTCATTCTTGTTAATAACATTAATATCATTGCTTTTATTTCTATTTCTTATCATTTTATTGGATATATTTCAAATCAGTCCAAAATAACTTACTATTTTCAGCCATTGGCTATTTTTAGAATTTTTTTAGAACAACTCTTCAGTTATTGACAGATTTATGACTTTTTTGTGATATTGAAAATTGTTCGTTTGCACTATTATTTTTAAGAATACTTATAATCACGATACGTAAGTTTTACCTAAATTAAAATTGTAAAAAAATTTACTTTAAAAAGAAAAATATATCGAAATGTAATATTAAAACCTTAATTTCTTCGTATTCTAAATTTTTGATAAGCAGAATTGTTCAAATTTCATTTTCATTTTAAGTCGTATTTTAAGTATTTTCATTCAAGCTTTTTTTTTTAAAGATTAATTTTAATTTTTTCTTTCCCATCCTTTTATGAAATAAAATAAATAAATAGCCTCTGTTTTGGAGGTACACTGAAGCTCGGTTATAACGCGATTGTTTATATCGCGAATTCGGATAAAACGCGATTTGGTCTTGGACCCCATTATTTTGGAAAAGGTGTATAGTTGTAAAATTGCAAAATTTACCGTTTTTTTGCCTAAAATCAAATCAAAGGTGTAAATTAATATGCTTCTTTCCTTATTATTTACAGTAATTGAGATTCTATACCCATCCTAATGTCACGAAAATGCATCAAATACAATATATTTTTAAAAAAATACCAGAATCGCGGACTTTTTCGTTTAACTAAAATGAATATCGAGATCTATTTTTCTGCCAATGACAACCCAAAGAGGCCCATGTAATCTAATAGGCGTTTGAATACCTAGTTTCGATCCACGTGACTCGTCGTTTGTACAAGATGCCAAGATGGCGGCGCCAAATCGATTTTGGCTAACATAACCCATCAAAGTGTTGAAAAGGTAATGATTTATGTATTTATAAATACATAATTCTCTCACAGAGCTCTAAATGATGTAGGTAATCGCGAAATGACCATTTTAAATCGATTTGGAATAGTGTGGGCGATAATAGGGTGCGATATACGACATTTGATGTCGCGAAGTAATAAAAGTTCGGTTATATCGCGATCTTCGAGATCTTGGATCCGAAAGATCGCGTTATAACCGAGCTTCTGTGTAGTACGTCAAGTACTTTCTTATCAAAAGAAGTACAAAGAAATGCAAATTTTCTACCATAAAATGGTATCCCAAAAATTGTCAAACTAATATCCTCAAGTCTTCTAATATAGTTTATTGTAATAGCAGTGTCCTAGTTAGGGTTTGGATACATCCCCTGCAAAAAAAATATAAAAATTCAAATTCCCATGTCTGCCCGTGATATTCATCACTATCGCCTTGCTGTGTCGTTTGCTAATTCACGTTTCAATGTTAATGAAGAAGTTAGATGAGTATCTGCCAATCCCAAGACTTATTGGCAAACTGAGAAATAAATATATTATTAGAAAATATAAGTTATTTTTATGAGTATAAATACATAAGTTTCATTTTTAGTTCCTAAATCTATATACTTCGTTTAATCATGATACACACAATACTCCAAAAATGTCTTCTTCAATCACAACGATATTTCGTTTTCTTTAACAGAAAACTTCTTTAATTTGAACGACTTCAGTTGAGAAAGGAGAAAGTGATTTCTTGTCCTCAGTTATTCAACCTAAAGAAGTCTTCTGTTAAAGAAAATGAAATATCGTTGTTATTAAAGAGCCGCGCCGGCGTGGTCGTGCGAACTCAGGCGTCGGTCTGCCGTGAGGCCAGTGTGCTGGCGCCCGGGTTCAAATCCCGGTTGTGAGCATGGATGTTTCAATTTCCTTTCCTGTGTTGTAAGCCTCTTCTTCACTTTCTCTTCGGTCTGACGTCATTCCGTAATGGCGTCCTGGAGAAGGCAACGGGAAACCACTCCAGTATCTATTCCCAAGAATAAGTTACGGTTTCTCCTAGGGGTCGCCCTTCGGGGGTCACTAGGGTTCCGTGGACTTTCAACCAATCTTCCGATTGAATTACTGTGTATGTATGTATGTTATTAAAGAAGACATTTTAGGAGTATTGTGTGTCTCAAGTTTCATTTTTCTTTCACTTTCTTTTTTATTTTGTAACCAGTATTGTAAAAATAACCACTTTCTGTACCAAGCTATCGTCATTTTTTTTTATTTGTCCTAGACTCCATTAAACCCTACTTTTCCCCTCCGTGTAAAACCTATCTATTCTAATTTGTCGTTTTTCATTTTGATTAGTACAATTCCCTTTACAATCTTTCGTGTCCTTTAGCATGAAAGTACTTCAGATTTTTCTTCCTTTTTTTGTATTAAACAGATAATTTCGATAAAATTTTATCAATCTACATAGAAGTAGTAATCAGATTGCTTTTGACGCAACTACATCCATTTTTTGCTTACTAATAAAGATGGTTTTAGACTGATTTTCCCTCAACTAGTTATAAAGATTCTTCTGGTATATTTGTTTTTTTTGTGCTATCTTATAAAAACAAGGGAAGAAAAAGTTCAAAGCTAATTCGTAACCAGAAATTTTGAGCAGATTAAAAAAAAATCTAATTTCAAACCAAGGAAGCAGTACTTACGAACATACAAAATCAGATAACTAGAATTCGTTAAGTTGAGATTTAATAATAATAATGGTTGAATATTTTAAGACGTCAAAAGGACTGTTCTATATCAATGTTCCATTAATAAAGAATCAGAAAATTTACTGAGAAACGACATCTTCCTGATTTCAGGAAAAGATAAATTAATTTTAAAAACACCCAATGTTATTTAAGGCTTGAAAAAGAAAAGACGTGTAATCTTTTTGAAAATTTGCTTTTTTTATATTAAATGTAGTTTTACATTTTAATTTTGGTGTGATGTTAGAAATATTTACTAGTAGAGGCTTTAGGAGAAAAGATCTACTAAAAAAATATGGGAACTTTACACCCAATGTTTTGTTACGTCTTTACAAGATTGTCTCTCACATTTATATTACTTTCTTAGCGTAAACACCTATCAAAAATTTATTGCAGAAAACCTTGAGGTGATTTTCCCTAAAATTAAGCTGATGAAAAAATTCCTAAAAAAAAAAAAAAAAAAAGGTTTATAGTGCTAAAAATTCTAATACTTATAGTCCTAAACAGATAACAAAAATTATTAAGGTATTTAATTTCATCCTTCCGAGATTCCAGGAGAGATGTGTCCTTACTCATCAGCAGGAAATAGCTGATGACTAAAACAAAATTGAAATTTTAAATTACATTTCTTAATTTTCTTTCTTGTTGCAACAAAATTTTGAAACCCTTAGAAGTAAGTGCAGCTGACGAATGATAATAATCACCAAATAATTCAATCCTTGGAAGATCGACAAAATTGAGGATAATTACAGAAGCTGCAGCCACAAACTCTATCGACATTGATCAATGATTTTAAAAGAAAAACGATAAAATAAAGCTTATCTTTTTAAAATAATAAGTTAACTCATCTATTTCATTTATTTACTCTCATTAATCTATAAATCAATATTTGATTTTTAACAGTCATCGATTAAAAAAAATAGCAGTTATTATCCAATTCGTAACAAAAAATTAGAATAAAAATTTTTTAAAAATCTTTCTATCTTTTTTTTTTTTTTTACTGCTCCTTATCCATGAATAAGGAGCTTGGAAAGTGGACTTCAAAGTCGGTTATTGCTAGACATAAATCAGTTTTTTTAAAAATAGTCAGAAACTATTTCATTACATTTGATAGGATTGGTTAAAAGAAAAAAAATCGTTAGTTAGTAGATTTATTGCAGATGTTATTTAATTTCCACCCACTGTTCAGATCCCAATGTTGATAAATGGTTGACTTTGCAATATCAGCTCTGATGAAGCATTAGCACACCCCCGCCAGTACACTTTTCAAGAGTCACTTACAAAATTGGAAAAAAACACCTCTTCGATTCGCTTATTGAGGCCTTCGTAACGTCACAATGACGCAGAAAATGTTTTTCTCGTCAATAACCATCGTGTTCCTATCTTTCGTCATGAAAACACTCAAAACGTTCTAGACAACACCTTCGCATTTTATTACATTATTTCCTTTCTAGAAATATCGGGTGAAACTGGTTAACCCAATCAACTGACGTCTGCGATGGGAATGAGGCTCTCCACTAAACTGTTACCCATCTATTTCATAATAAACCCATTGAATCTAAATTGGAAAAAGGATTAATTTATTACGCGGTTAAATATAACATCTTGAACGATTTTGATACAATTTTGAAATAAAGATATCAGAGATGCCATATGTTATTAACTATTCCAAACTGCTGATTATTACTTTCAATATAACTTATATAAATATTCAACTTGACTTTATAAAAATAATATTTATTAGCATTCAGTTGCTTATCTACAAGAATTTAGTAAATTAGTTTCACAGAAATTCTTTAAATACTCAATTATTTCAGTATTTAAAGACTATTATTTCTTTCAAAATATTTGAATTTCAATTGGATAACAAATTAGAGTAAGTTTAATATTCTTTCCCTCATTAAAATAAAGAACTGCTAATGTTCCTTTCAATTTCATTGCTTTATTATTAACAAAACCTAGAAATTAATTATTAACATTTTCTTACGAAAAAGAAGCTAAGACTGCAACTAATATTCTAAATTTTAACATTCTAAATAATACAAGTCATTCCTTTCCTTTTAGTCTTACATGAGTGGAAGACGACGGAGAGGTTCATGAAACTGAAGAAATACAAGAGCTAGCCTAACAGATAGTTATGAAACTAACTAATGGAATAACGAAATATAAAAAGACCAGATGAAGACAATCTGAGGATAAAAGAGAAGTTATAAATGCAAGAACCATTAATATTTTTAATTTTATATCTCTTTCTTCAGTCTGAGGAATAGGAAGTCTTTTTTTCCCAAAATGAATCAATTTCTAAAAAAAAAAAGAAATAAAAAAAAAAAAAACGAAAAACAAACAAACAAACTCGGGCATTCATTCATTGTTTTATCAATTAACTTCTTCTCAGAAGGTTGATGTTCTCAAATACCAAACAATATCTTCAGTGCTGCATCTGTTTAAAATACTAAGGATATCATCTAACCTGTTTTTCCTCTCCTTTCATCCCTTGAGTCTTTTCCAATGAGTTTACGACTTTTCATTTGAGAATCTTAAACTTAGAGAACTAATGAAGACAAAAAATCACATCAAAATGAATTTGTGAAGCCCATTAGCAGAAGAAATGTTTACTCTTTTTCGTTTTTTTTTTTTTCAAATGTTTTGGATACTAATTTTCTTGATTATTCTAAATCTACTATTTTATTGTATAGGAAACAGATACTATGTATCCTGAAGATCTCATTTCTTTTCTCCTAAAGTCCTTTGTTTCATTTAATTTTGATTTGGTTTCTGCTGTTGATTTTATTTCCTCCAGTTCTCTATGAATTCTATTTATAGTTTCTTTATCAACATTACAATGTTTTCATGTTTGAGAAATCTATGAGCTATTTCAAATATGTTAACAGCTACTATCAGCAATAAATCAGCATCACTTCTAATTCATTTGTAATTAGAATTAGTACAGTAACTTATGTTTCGTCTCTCCTCTTACAATAAAAATTCCAATACTTCCCATATACGGTCAATATAGGCAAACTTGAGAAGTTGTATTTTAACATCTGCAATTTTTCTTTCCAAATAATATGATTCAACAAGATTAAAATAACGACCAAAAAATCTTAGCGTTTGAAATACAAATTTCTTAAAAAAAAGAAACAAAGAATAATAAAAATAATAATAGAAAGTTGTATTATTATTATTTATTATTAACAAAATATATATAAGAGATATAACAAAATGTGAATGCTGGTAACATGTAATAATTTGATTATTCAAAAAATTTCGCTAACTTATTGTTGTAAATAGGTTTGAGAAGAGGGAGTGAAATTCCCTCGAAAATTTGCTTTTTAATAATAAATGTAAAATATTACATTTAATTATGAGATGTCGAAGATCTTTTATTATGAGAAACAAAGAAGTTGCAATTGAAACTATATCGACTGCAACTGAAAAAACCTTTTAGCCAAGCACCAAATAAAAATCTCTACTGTAAGTAAGTGAAAGAATTTGAATTAGGATAATTTGAATAAATATACTTAATCTTCACTTTATTCACTTCCTAACTTATTTAGATTTTCAGAATTTCGAAAATTCACTGTATACTGTAAACATGAGTTGATCTTACCACTGTTCTTATCTTACTTAAGATAATCTAAAAGTGTTAAAAGAATTGCTTACCATATGTTCTTGTCATGTGACTGCTTCAATCACCTCTAGACACCACTTTGATCTCTTAAATGTTTCTAAACAATGATAAAACAAAGAAAACAGAAAATTAATAGTTTTCTTAAAAAAAAAAAAAAAAAAAGAAAAAGAAAATCTAAATTTAAGAGATAACAGTAATAGCTGTATTATAAAGAATTAAATTAAATAACAATTTGAAATACAGTAAACTCCCCCTTATCCGCGGAATTTAGTGGCGCGGCAATCGGGGATAAGCGAATTCGCGGATAATCCGAAATAGGATGAAAAAGGACAAAAATCAACAAAAAAATGCTTTTAACATGTTTAATTTACATTAGAAATTAATGTAAACAAATTAAGGAACGACCTTTTAGTGCTCATGCGCTAGTTTAGGGAGAGGGGACGTTACCCTCTCCATGTACAACTACAACTAATACCTCAAGCGTCAGATGTCAAGTTTTGTTTCAAGTAACACTCAACTTAGGAATTAGTGTACGTGAATGAAAGAATGTAAAACAAATTTACAGAATAATAAAAATAAAAATTCGACAAATCAGCTGTCTGACGTGTATGTAGAAGGGGAAGGCTCTCTCGTAATTTAGTGTAATCTGCCGGCCTAAACTCCGCCCACAAGATCGTTCTTTAAACTGTTTGTCTATAATTGTCTTCACTTACTTTGTTAGCCTCTTTTATTGTTTACCTTATTCTAGATTTAATTTTTTTAAATTCCGTAATTTATAGTATAGTAAAAAAAAAAATGGAAACAGAAGATGTCCGCGGATTATCGGGAGTTATCTGTATTTTATTTCTCCTTTCCTTTCTGTGCATTTTATCAGATTTTATTTTCCTACATCAAATTTACAAATAAAATTACAGAACCATTCCTGACTATAAGAGTAAAGGCGATACTGTAACCTTATCAGCTTTCAAACAATTATTCATCAGATATACATTATAAAAGAAAAAGAAATTATCTATCAAGAAATTTGCCATAGAGACAAACTGCGACGTTCTGAAATCCTTATTAGACTTATTTCAATTGAAAACTTTACAACACGGAAAAAAATAATTCATCTTCAAGAAAACCTTTAAATTTAATTTGAGATGTTTTGAATTTCATTTTCTTGTAGAAAAAAAAAACTGCGAATACTTTTCCTCTTAAAAGAGTTCTTTCTTTCTCTTTCATCTTGCAAAATGCTTCCATTCATGTTACATAAGTGTAAATCTGTGTTAGTAACAAATTTTAAAGTATTCTGACTATGATCAATTTGTCCTTCTTTTGATTCCAATGAAAAATTAGTTTATTCCAAACACTCAATCTCTCCGTCTAAGGAATCGTGACCTTGCAAAGTAAACTGAATCCATTTCTTTCCATTTGCATCAGTTTTTCTCGGGAAGTTCCCTTTGGTTGCATTTTATCAAATGAAGGTTCATGCTTTCCTGAAAAAAAAAAAAAGCATGGACCTGTTTCAAGTGTTGAAATAATTCCTTTTCAGTTACATCTCTATCATTTTAACAGTTGAACAGCATTTGAGTCGTAAACGGCCTCTCAAAAATCTCATAGCTACGACTGGAAATCTCTCCCTTGCATTTAACATTGATTGAAAATGTCTCTATTAAGAGATTCGTCTTTCACTGTTTAGGCCTTATGATTCGGAAATCCCAAGGGCCAAAGTCTATTGCAAAGTCAATTAATTTATTATTATTAAAAGTTATATTTAAAATTACATTACTTACAAATTTAATTTTATTTAACGTTTCTCCTTAATATTTTCAGTGACTGATATTTGTACAGGGTGTTCCACTAGCTATCGAACCCTGATTGTTCCCTTATAATTTTCAAAGTGCCTTGATACTAATGGCGACCACTTTCAACACTTTCTATGAAATCATCCGGCTTCTCCTAAACCAAGGTATGTCCGTGTCAAATTTCTCTGCATTACTTCCATTAGTTTAAAAATTATAAGGGAAAAAATCCATTAGGGAAAATCAAGGTTCGATAGCAAGTGAAACACCCTGTACTTTCAAGGATTCTATTTTAAATAAACAGACGAAAGGGGAGGAAAAATTCTCAGCAAAAGGCAGACTTTCCTTTTTATTCTGCAAAGAGAAGACCTATTTAAATGGGTCTGATCTTATTAGAAGATGTCGTAGTCGAATCAGTTAGGAAGAAGAAAAAAGAGATTCACCGAATCCTAATCTGATGATTGCATTGAAAACAAACTGAGCGGGAAAAAATAGTAATTAGATTAGAATCTATCGGGACAGAAGTTAGAAGCAGATTAAGAAATAAAGCTTCAATTTTTAATGCGAAGGTAGATTAGAAAGAAGAAAAAAAGGAAAGTGTTTTTTTAAGTTAAAGAAGTTTAAAAACTAAAAGGAAACTTCGTGAAGAAAACATTTAAGGTTTTCTTTACTTGACTGAGTAATCTTTCTTTTTTTTGCCATCTTCGCTCGTAACAGAATAAGCAATTCAAAATGTTAAAGAGCAAGTATTGCAAGTAAATCAATTTTTAATCTTTTTTTTTATTATTTTCTTATAATTGATTAATAATAATGTTATTAAGTTATTGGAATCGAAGCTATAAATTGATAATCCAATCCTTTTAAAAATTGGCCCATAAATTGTAATTTCAATTCATTGGAAAATAACATTCCTTTAAAAATATGTGTGAGTGTGTGTGTTTGTGTGTGTTTTAATATGATTTTATTAAATATGCGTTTTAATTTTTAATCATTACTTTAAATTTATCAACGTTAAATGTCGTTTGATAATTCTGATTATTTTTTTTTAATTTCATTTTTACAATTGATAGATAAAATGAAGAGCTATATTTGAAAGTATTTTACTCAAAAAGAAAACAACAACTTATTCTTCTCTCTAATTACATTAACCATCTTCTGGATATTACATAAATATTAAATTTACTTCATTTGTTTTTTGTCAATATCACTTTTCTTTTTGACAAAATTTTTGAAATGGAATTGAAAGTAAGTTAATTAAAGAAAATGGCTGAAATTAAATTTTCCTTATGTCTTGAAAAGAAAAGACCTTTTTTTTTTAAGAAAAAAATAATAATCCACTAATTAAAGAAAGCATTTTTTTTTACAGCCAGCAACAACATTTTTAATTATTCTTCACACCAAACTTTCCTTGTTTCTGAATATTATAATGCTTATCAAAATATTTAATATTAGAATATTATTACTATTGAAATACTAAAAAGATTCTTTTGAATTTAGAAGCTGAAGACCATTTACAAAAAATTTAAAAAATAAATTCTTTATATAAAAACAGTAAAGCAGAATTTAAATTTTAAAATTCCCAAATGTTATAATATCTGTTAAATATTTTAAGATTTCGAATTAAATCATATTTGAAATCATTATGAAGAGACGGACTTTGTTTGCTTCTTTG
Source organism: Thereuonema tuberculata (assembly GCA_023159025.1). Taxonomy (NCBI): domain Eukaryota; kingdom Metazoa; phylum Arthropoda; class Chilopoda; order Scutigeromorpha; family Scutigeridae; genus Thereuonema; species Thereuonema tuberculata. The sequence goes on along the minus strand of JAFIDM010000001.1, from coordinate 54,174,676 downwards.
CTGAGCATCTCTGCTGTACAGTGAAGCCAATCTAAAGAGATTAAATCGAAAAGAGAATAACTGTTCACAGATGACAATATGATCGAATCAATCGCATAGGAAAGGAAATAAAATTAAGCCTTTATTTACAATATATATATGTTCTTAATATAATTTCTTAATTATTTGCATAGTAATAACTTAAAATAAAACGGAATATCCTAACAATGAGAATCAGGGTGTAAGAATACTGAAGTTCCTCGCTTAGGAAAAAATATTGTCTAAAAAATAAAAATTATAGATACAGTGAAGTCACACTTATACGAAACTCACTTATGCGAAACATTCAATTATACGAAGAATTTCTCATTCCCGGCGAAACCCCCATAGTCCTATATGTAATTCACTTATACGAATAATTTTTGGTTCCCCCTCATATTCGTATAAGTGAGACTTCACTGTATTAATATTTTATATTATTAATTATATTTATTTGTAATCTTAAACTGACTTACAGTA
>JAFIDM010000001.1:54099568-54174168 GCA_023159025.1 Thereuonema tuberculata | reverse complement strand
TGTCGGATGATCCAAGTGATGAACGAAACTATCCCGCAGAGCTTTTTCACATTCTCACGTTTTCCGTCCTACCGCTTCATCAGCTAAGCCTGAAGAAAGGATTAATTGTGATGCTCCTTCGCAATCTCAATCCAAAGAATGCACTCTGTAATGGCACACGATTGGTCGTTATAGAGTGTCATCGCAACTTAATCAGGGCAAACGTTCTTTCGGAAAGCAACAGAGGTGACATCGTCACTATTCCCAGGATCGACTTGCAACCTTAGTGATGTCAATTTGCCATTCAAGTTGAAGCGCCGTCAGTTCCCAGTAATACCCGTATCAAGCCTTTCAATAAAGAAATTCATTCATATTCCTAGCAATGCATTTATTTTAATTTTCTATCCGTCACAATATATGTTCTAGTTCTTCATAAATCTCCAAAGAATCGTTTGACAGTTAGTGCTTTCTGGATCACTTTCATATTAAAAAAATGTAAGCCTTTAAATAAATATTTTCAGTAAAGTTATATTTATTTAAATATATATTAACAGTAAAATGTTACAAGGTAGATGGATTGAATAATAAAAAAAAAAGAGAGAATCAACTCAATACCCGAGTTTTACTATAATAAAAAGATGCTGTTATATATTAAATGAAAATAATTAATTTCCTTAAAATAAATATGTCTCCATGTCAAGTCTGCTTAGAATAATCAAATGTTGTTTGTGTGCTAATTCTAGCCTGCGTACCAAATTTCAGCTTTCTAGGACTTCAGGAAGTACCCTAGAGGTTTTGATGATCAGGAGTCAGTCAGTCAGTGAGTGAGTGAATCAGTAACGGAATCGACGTATTTTAGGTATTAATAAAATCCAAAGTATAAAAGCTAAATAAATGATACTTAGCGTATTTCATTAGTCTGCTAACTGCATCTTATCCTGAAAATTTGAGCTCTCTAGTATTATCCAGGCCGAAGCTATAAGGGTTCGAAAATATGACGAAACACTTCCAGAAAAGGTACGTAGTGCCCTTCCTGCCTCGGCTCGTCTTGGCGGGGGCACTACCGTGCCCCCAGATATATTTTTTTAAGGATTATTTGCCAAACATGGTTTTGAGTCAATGGCAACTTCAGAGAGAACGCTGAAGAATTGATGTTAAATTACTGTATTTCTATCTCGAGACATCAAACATTGCGCTGCAACCACGAGAAATCAATAATAGCACGCAGATACCTTACGCTGGTAAAACAAGTTTTAATGCATAAGATATATTTCCTTTATAAGTTCTGCATCACATGAAATCCCTTTCAGAAATTACATATCTATTCCTTTGTTCTGTTAGATTTAAAAACCATTCGAAATAAAAAAAACCCAGTTAGACTTGAAATTGTAACTGCTTTCAAGAGGTTGGAAAAAAAAAATATTATTAAGACGTATTTTTCTTCTAAGAATTTCTTAGAATAGCTCATTCAAAACGTTAGAACTTCTTACTTGGTAAAATTAAGAAAAAAAATAGAATAAAACTTTAAATAGAAAAATTAATTTTGAAAAAATTTTTAGAATTCAGATTTAAAAATGTAACAAGAGATAAAAAAAAAAAATTGAAATCATCTAAAGATTTGATATTTACTTTACTTTTGTTAATGAAAATGAAGATTTTTCATTTACAATTGTAAATGAAAAAAAAAATACGTCTTTCCATTAATCGACTCCAAATGTAAGCTCAATTGCATTGTAGTAATTGTGTTCTTCAAATCAATTTTTATTAATTTTTTATTAAAGTTGGATTTTGAAGATATGATTTACAATTCAGTTGTTTCCTGAGTTATTACGACAAATGGAAACTATTTACATATTTATTGATAATATAATAACTGAGGAGCGGAGTTTTTCCCGTTTATGTCGAAACAGATTGCAGGTTTTGCATAACAAAAATCTATCACTGTGTGCTCTCATTTGGAGAACCAATTTCCGGCATTTTACAAGATAACTGTATTTACATTAAAGAAGTTGTTATGTATTCCTGGAAACCATTAATAAAAAAAAGCCAGAATTTATTTTTTTCAAAGTTATATTTTAAAAGAAATTCATGAGTGATTTAATGATAAAATATCACGTTTTGATTTTTCATTAAATATATAACTGCTTTGATTCATCAATTAAAACTATTCAATTAATACGCATTTAACGTAGGTATTTATATAACCTAACTATGTGTTTTTTAGTATTGTGTTATATATAAATTATATACTGTGCATAAACCTATAATATCTCGTGTCCAGTATTATAGATCTATGTATTGTAAATCTATATATAAACAATTATATAAATAATGTCGGAAGACTTTTTAAATTTGATAGCATTAACTATTTTAATATAGATTTGCATAATTAATATAAATCCAAAATGGATTTCATTAAATACATACATAAATTTCATTAAATCATAAAAGTAATCACAAAACACTAATTTTTAAACAAAATGTGACCAAGAAAGAAATTTTCTGCAAACACTCTAGTAACAGAATCTCTATCAGTAGAATCAAAATAAATAAAAACATACATTTCTAACTTTTTACTTATTTTGAGTAAAATTTTATTCTCTATTGGCAAAATTTTAAAAAAAATATTAAAAAAAGAAATCAATAAAACAAAGCTACCGAATCTTCTTTCCTGAACTTTGGGCTCAAACAAATAAAAATAAAAATAAAAAAACGGTCACTCTAGACACATTTCCGATTCTCCGCTGTCCCGTGGTGATCGATTTTCATTACTCCTGTACTAAATTCTCATTCAGTGGTTGAATGTTCAATAGAGAAAAGTTCTCTAAGAGAGTATTTCCTGCAGAGCGAATTGAGTTTCAATATTATGAATGAAATCGATGACAGACAGGATGACAGGATAGTGGTTTCAACGACTCCTATTCAGATATATTTCGTGTATCAATGAAGACATCGGAGACCTACGTCTTTTTTTCTGGGATACTTTTTTTTTTTCCTCGATGTTGCGTAGAAGTGTTTTTATTATTATTATTATTACTGTTGTATATTTTCTTTTATTTGAAAAGCAGCACCGCTTACGAACCAATAAATGAATACTTTAATTTTTTAATTTATTTTTCATAATAATAATAATAATAATAATAGTAATTAATTAATTAATTAATTAACGTGTGTTAACAAATTCTTTAAAAAAAAAACATCTAAACAGAGTTACATTTAAAAAAATATTTAACTAAAATTTAGCAGCTTTCGACACTAAGGAAATTTTTAAACCCTCCTTAGGGTCGATGAAGACCCTCCTAAGGGTCGAAAGCTGCTAAATTTTAGTTAAATGTTTTTTTGAATGTAATTTAGTGTGATTAAGATGTTTTTTTAAATAATAATAATAACAATTCAGAAGATTCCTTTGTTTAGAATAGCTTGGATGCACTTGACAACATTGATATCCATTAGATTAAAGTAATAATAATAATAATTTTTTTTTTTTTTTTTTATTTTGATTCTAAATACAAAAGTTACAGTCCCGTTAGGAATGACAAATTCCTATCAACAGGTTCTGAATATAGGTATACTACAAATGTTTAATTAATTTTGAATACATTGTTAAAAAATATCAAATGACTTACCTAGTATTGTTTTTTCAAGTGATTTTTGTCAAGTAGACCGCTAGGTGAATATTTTCAAAAATTTTAAATTAGGCAGTAACATGATTTAAAAGTTAAAATAATTTTCTGATTTAACTCTATATATAATTATTACATATGTATATTAAAGTTACCTATGTTTAACTTATTTTGTCGAGTACAGTAAGAACTAGAAATAATACAGTACAGTAATAATAATAATAATTTAGCATGTGATTTAGTCCTTGACCCTCCATGTTGTCTTAGCTGGGAAATCCCAAGTATTATACATAACAATAATATTTTTCTATTATTTATTTTAATATATTATTACTAAACATAGTCCTGTTAGGATTACAAATAAATCCCATCAACAGGTGCTAGCAATTAAAATACAAAACAACATTTAAATAATGCATAATAAATCAAATACATACAAATAACACAAAGTCAAAAAATTATCATTATCCTAAGATGAGAAAAAAATATCTAGAATTTTTAATTCTAGTCAACCAAAGGATTAAAATTTATTATTAACCAAATTCTAATATATTTTTTTAATTTCGAAATTTTAATTTCTTTTTTAGATTTGGAAAATCATCACCTTTGGAAAATCATCAACAATGAAATACGTCACAAACAAAAAAACTGTGAAAAAAAAAGAAACAAATAAACTTATGGAAAGTTACGATATTGAAATTATTTTCAAAAACTTTCAAAAAATTTTTACTCAAAAAAACGAGCTTAGTAAAAATCTAACAACACAAAAGAATTTAATTTACGAAAGTGATCTCTCCATCAACTCTATGGCTATGTTTCTTCCGAACTCTCATGATATATTAAATATAATCAACAAACAAAAAGTACAATTTTCTGTTGGAAGCGACAATATTACGTTAAACGAAATAAAAAATTTTAAAGAAAACATTTCTTCCCTAATTGCCGAACTCTTCAAAAATATTTATGATACTGGCATATATCCCAATCTTTGGAAAATTGCAATTATCACTCCTATTTTCAAGGACGGAAAGGTTACTAGTTTTGATAACTACAGACCGATATCTCTGCTTTCCAATGTATCAAAAATTGTTGAAAGTTACATATCGAATGCTATATATAATTACATTAAACAAATGAATATGTTAAGCAAAAATCAGTACGCGTACCAACCTAATATTAGCACAGTTAATTTATTAAAAAACCTAAATGAAAATGTAAACACCAACCTGAACAAAGGCAATATCATCTATATAATGTTTATTGATTTTAGCAAAGCCTTCGACAACATTGATCACAATCTACTTCTACATAAGTTATATGCAATGGGCCTAAGAGGCAACATATATAATTTAATAAAAAACTAAAAAACAGGAAGTATAGAATCAAAATTGATAACATTTTTAGTAAATTATACAATATTAAAGCCGGTGTTCCTCAGGGTTCCAACCTGGGACCTTTATTTTTTAATCTATACATTAACTCAATTAGTAACTGTATTAAATTCTCAAACATTTATATTTATGCTGACGATGTTCTTCTTTTGTCTTGTGATAAAAACCAACAACAAGCTTATAATTTCCTCCAGAATGATTTAAATAATATAACTAAATGGGCACTAACAACAAAATGAAAATTAATTGTAAGAAAACAAAAGTTATGATAATCAAAAATAAAAACAAAATCTTAAATAATGATTGTTTTCTTTTACTTCATAATAATAACTGCAGCAAATTGTATCTCAACGACATAGATGTCAACAGTTTGCAACTGCAACAAAATTGAGTTAGTAACTCAACAAAAATATCTAGATCTTTATCTGGACGAGAAAATTACTTGGGAAGTGCATTATAATTTTGTTATTAAAAAACTACACACCTATACATATCTCTTTTTTCACATAAAACATTTATTCCCTTTTAAACAGAAATTAATTATTTTCAAATCACTAATTGATTCGGTGCTTAACTACGGCATTGAATGTTGGATTTTTATAAATAAACAACAATTGCTAAATATTAATAAATTAATATTGAAAATTTTCAATAGTGTCTACATTAATTTTAACAAAAAAAGCTTATTGGTAAAAAATAATGTAAGGAAAAAATATAAAATCTTAACCTTTAAAGAAAGATTTATCTATAAAACAATTTTGAGAAATATCTTTGAAGTAATTAAAGCAAAAAACAATTTTAATGACGGAAAAACAACTAGATACAACTGGCTAAGAATTTTTAACAACACTAAATTAAAAAATAATTTTGGTCAAAGGATGGAAAACCAAATTAATTACAATTTATTTAGTCAACTAAATTGGGAAATATATAATTTAGAAAATTTCAAAAATATTAAACAATTAAAAGATCAGTTAATATCCGACGTAATTGAGGAAAAAATTAGTCTTAATCTTAATCTTACTTAACCATGTTAACTATTAAGTATACATAACTAACTATCAGCACCTATTACTCAGGTATTCTTAACACAAGTATATCTAATTGAAAAAAAAAATATTAATATGAATTCAAATTTAAGCCTAAGTTTAAAAAAAAATAAAAATTGCTTGTTTTCTTTTGATGACTATGTAACATAATATATCGTGATGAAACATCTCATCACAATAAGTACAATTCTATAAGTGATATTTGTAAATTTTGAAGTATTAGTTCTTTCTATATTTTTTTTTCTTGTGATTTATTATTGATTTGTTGTGAAACTGTTGTGGATGTTACACAATGTATAGACTCATTACCAGTACCTACAACACAGGTGCTCTTATGTCACCTAGTAGGACTGGTCTTGTGTATTAAAAAATCATTAATATAAATAATAAAAAAAAAAAAAAAGATTTATTTTATTTATTACAGTTTGTAATAATTTATTTGGGTGGCATTCTCCATTACTATTAAAAATGTTTGGATATTCTAATTTATAGTTATTTATAATAATAACAAGAAGAATAAGAATAAATTGTGTTATTTAAGATTAGATGTCTTTTTAAAAACTGAAACTTCAAAGAGAGCAATGGTAAATTCTAAGAAAAATGTATCTCGGTCCTTCCCTTAATTTAGGATTGTAAGGGAAAATATTGTAAGCTACTGTCCTAAATATAGTGATCTACATAGAAACCATTATATTCGTTTTATAGATGGCTTTTGGATTAATTTTAATAAAAACGATCAGAAAGAAAAACAAATGTAACTTAACTTTTGTTGCTCTCCATCTTATTTGATGAATTGTTTTGGTTTATAATTTCCTTTATTTTTCATAAATTTCACAGATATGGATGTAATTTTATAAGTTCTAATGTAGATGGTTTACAAATATAAACCATTTACTAATGTATGAATGATTGTACTGTAGAATAACATCTCTATCTTCTACTAATTTGGAAACAAGAGGAAATTGTAAATGATTACAATCAAATATCTTCGAATCTCAAAGAACTTTTTTTCAGAATTTCAGTTCATTTCCATTCGTCATTAATAAGTGAACTGAGTATTCTATCTTACTAAGATCAAAGTCATAAACGAAATTTATAACTAAAAATCAAGAAAAATTAATGAAAACACAACTTTTAACAAAATAAAGCTTCGATGTAAAAAAATAAAGAAAAGGAAGAGTTGAAAAAAATGTTACTGAACACTGTTTTATACCATAATATTACAGATAACTACTTTACACGTTTACAACTACATTTACGAGTAATTTTACTAATATTCAAATTTTCTTTTTCTTACACATGATGCTGCAAATCCACTAACGGATAATATCAAGGCTGTGGAGTCGGAATCGTGGAATCGGAATCGTAGAGTTGTCAGTTTTTGATGGAGTTCGAAACCTCACGACTCCGACTCCATTTTTGAATTTGACAATTTATCTTTACTACAAATAATTATTTTATTAATATAAAATATATATTAGACTTGATTTCTTTAGATACACATTAAATTTTCTATAACACAGGAGTAATTTTGTAATTACACTTAATAGGACTGGTGAACATCAAAAAAAAAAAAAAAAATTGAATGAGGGCATTAACTTATTCTGATTAAATAACGGAGAAATAAAGAAATGTCTTCCTATCATTTGTACGAATCTGTAAAAATAAAGTCATTAAATGTCTCATAAATTTAATCAAATAATTATTAAAGCTATTATTCAATCTTATTTATGACTTTTTTTATTTTAACTATTATTTGATAATTGGATCCCGATCTTAAGATATTGCCTCAAGCAGCGTGGTTTGTTTCGTAGGAAAAAAACGAAGATAGGCAAAATATTTTAAAATTTAAAATTTAAAAATAACATTTAAATATCGTGATGCAATTCTCAAAATGATCATTGTGCGCAATTCGACAGAAATGTCGTGAATCGGATACTTTTAATCATTTGTTATTTATATTCGAAAAGAAATCTAAATAGAAATGTCACGAAAAATTTCACGAAAATGTCACGAAAAATGATCCGATTGTCTAGTTTAATTTAAAACTTGTTGTTTCCCACATTTTTTTAAGAAAACGTACGAAATATGAATAGGTTTAGCAAATACATTAAATTTAATCTTTGATCGAAATATTGTATAATAAAGAAGTAGTTCTTAAGAAGAAGTATAGTTTTATTATCAGATAGTGGGAAATGCAGGTTTGAAATATAAATTCTTATGATTGTTAGATTCACTTAAGAAACAATACTAAAAATATAAATTTTTATTTGTTCTAAAAAGATATTAATAATATTCTATTAGAAAAAGAATATAATTATATTCTAAAAGAATTTATCAAGCTGAAACCAAAAACGTTTGTAGTATCGATAAGGTATTTTTTTTAAACCTTTTATGATCGTTTGCAATAAATTAATACAGTGCTAGACAAAAGTATAAGACCACCTCCTATTCGATGGCTTTTTTTAGAAATCAAGACTCATATAGATCATTAGTGTAATAAATTAATGTATTTGAAAAACAAGAGCTCCTTTTATCTTAAAAAAAAATAACATTCAACTAGAAAACAATAAATATTCAACCACAAAAGAAAAAAAAAATACGTGTTTTCTTGTGACAAAAGTATAAGACTAGTTCATTATTTAAGGAGTAAGGGTTGAAATGAATTCAAATTAAAAATGAATTCAAATGAACAACTTTTCCATTCAATGCTAAGGGGTATTGTGCAAGTTCCACTTGTGATTTGGAAACCCTATAATCATACCACGAAGCTATGAACTCAGTGAAACAGAAATAAGACAAATTTGGAATCTTCATGGCCAAGGGATGTCACAGACAGCCATTGCAGATAAACTGAAGAGATCTAAAGATGCTTCTGTCAGTATATTAAAGCGTAGCAATATTAAGAAAAGACCTGAAAGACAACAATGTTTGTCGGCTCGCAAACAAGCATTGTTGTCTTTCAGGTCTTTTCTTGTAATGCATTGTTTCATTAGCAACACGGAAGAAGCAGTCTGCAGATGACGTGCGAGATGTTGCACAGCTTCCATGTTCCGCAAGAACAGTTTCACGAGAACTGCACTCATCGCCCATTACAGTATATTCAAAATGAAAACCACCACTGAATCCCCAATTTAAAGTTACACGTTTGGAGTTTACCCGTAAAGCAATGTCTTGGTCCCATGAATGGTTTTCGGTGATCTTTTCCAATGAAAAGAACTTTAATCTTGTCGGGCCAGACGGATGCAGCAGCTACTAGCATGATTTACGGCCCAAGACTGACATCCAAATGAATCGCCAAATGGGAGGTGGTTCATGTATGGTTTTGGGTCGAATTTTCTGCACAAGGAAAAACTGACATTGTATGTCTTTCTTGCAGAATGAATTCACAGACATACAAACACTTGTTAGAGGACCAACTGCTTCGATAAAAACAGATTCTTGGAAGAGAAAGTACTGTTTATCAACAAGATATATCACCGTGTCATTCCACCAAAGGGATAAAACAGTGGTTCACAAACCAACGGAATCTCGATGTTTGGCCTGGCCTGCACGTTCCCCGGATCTTAATCCAATAGCGAACTTGTGGGTTCAGATAACATGTATTGTATATGCAAACGGACGACAATATTCAAATATCAGTGATCATTTTGTTTAATTAATTTCATACTAAGTGGAGCATGGTCTTATATTTTTCTCACAAGTATTTTTGTGCTTATTTTGGTTGAATATGTATTGTTTTCCATTTGAATGTTATTTTTTTTAAGCTACTATTGTTTCTATCGTAATATTTTAGCTGCAATAGTAGCTAAAAGAAGCTACTATTATTTCAAGTACATTAATTTGTTCTGCATGAGTCTGGTTTCTAAAAAAAAAGACATCGAATGCGAGTGGTTTTATACATTTGTGTAGCACTCGTAGTTTGGAGTCAGTGTCGTAATGATTACTGAAGTCGGAATCGGAGTTAACAAAATTCTTTCACGACGCGACGCCAGCCCTGGAGTGGAAGTACGCATTAAATAATATTAATTCAGTTCATTTAAAAACTTTATCCTCGAAACTAAATTTGAATCAAATATGAACAAGAAGAAAAACCCCAATTTTAGTTTTTATGTTAAAACAGTGAAAGGCCTTAAATAAATTAAAAACAAAATACAGTGCAACTTGGATAATTCGAAGCTGAAGGGACCACTACAAAACTTCAAATTATCCAAAACTTCGAATTAAACATCTTTTAACTTTAATTTCAGGTCCACTGAATGCTTGAAAAGATTATTCTGTCAATAAGTAAATATTTATTCAGAAAGATCATGGTATGAAAGACTTAAACACTACGGTATATGTATCTAAACAAAATAAGATTTATATTACTTAAGCTACATAGTTCATATTACATTCAATACAGAAAATTATAATTTTTCAAAAAATTGTGCAATATCTGATTGTTTTGTAGAATTCAGTCGCTTAATGTTAGCAAAAATCATCAAGCATGTTTAGTGAATGGAAAACAGCTTCACTTACGTTGGTTTGTCTTCAATGTACCGACGAAATTCGACGCTATCCCTTACTCGTTGGCGATTTGGCATTTCTTCTAAACACCCTTTTCCACCTCGCGAATGACGGCGACCTGTTCAGCGAACGTTAAATTCTTGTACACGCTTGGTTTACTGAAAGACATGGTGACACTGACAGCAGGAAACTCGAATGGCGTCTGAAGCGTCACATGTCGAATGGTGGCGGGAAGGGGATTTCAGTTGTCACGTGTCGAATTTCTTAATGATGAAACGCCGAAAAGTCGTTGTGGTTCGAAATTTTTTATAAAAAACTTTTAAATTAAGGAAGTTGAACTTCGAATTATCCAAGATTTTTTAACATTGATTTAATAAGAAATTCAAGGGACTAAGAGAAATCTTCGAATTAACCACGATTTCGAATTAAAGACGTTCGAATTATCCAAGTTGCACTGTAACAATCTTAAAACAAGAACTTGTTTAATTGTTTTTTTTATTAACGATTTTCGGGTATCACTAGAAGTTTCGTCCTCGTTCGGTAACTCTCCATGTAAATGTGGATCCGGATTCGAATCCAGTTAAGATATATATCACTTAATGATCACTTCACCCCCGTTCTCTGTAAGATCTCCAACAGATAATCTATGTTCAACTGGTCACTCAGTATCTTAAAACTCTACATTATTAACATAAATTACACTAAAAATTCGAGAACAAGGAATAACTTTAGGAAATGAAACCAGTAAACAGGGTGGGCCAAAAGTTTCCATACTTTGGAATACATAAACACTTTTCTGAAAAAATGATTTTATTCATATAATATGCTCCTCATGTTTTCCAATACTTTCAATTACTTAATTGAATACATCTCTACCACTCATGTCGAACTCACATTAATACAGTTAGTGTTATATGTGTAATGGCATGTTGAATAAAAAATAAAATATTAATTTTCCTTATATGAAAACTTTTGTCCCACCCTGTATATTCGAGCAAAACTAATATGAAAAGAAATATCTTATATTTCTAATAATAAATATCTTATATTTCTAATTTGACGTAAATAATTAATTAATTCTTTCTGTATAAATCATGATTATAAGTCGCTTTCAATGATTATATAAATTACGTCTTTATGAAGTGCTTTTATTTCATTTTTTTTTTTTTTTTTTAAATCGCATATTGGCCAAACCATTTCATTTATTTTAAATATGAATTCTGTTTTCTCTAAATTTTCAGTAAGTTTCTATCATTTATTTCGTTTTAGTATGGAATGACATTTGGAAAATTCCTTTTTACTTGATATGTTAGAATCAATTTTGTTTTCCTTTTATGAGCTGTGTTTGTTTGCATAATTTTATCTTCAAAATAGTTCTATAGGAGACGGCACTTTAAAATGCTCGAGTGCTGTTTACGTTGTCGGGTTGGGAATTCCCGTGTTTTTTAATGACGGCATTGGGTAACTCGGTGGGTTCCTCGCAGTCCGTCCGAACACCGGGTTCCCCCGACTTATAAAACAATTTGCCGCGAAAAGCGGAGGAGTTTCGAGAGACAAGGTAGGGGGTGTGCGAAGGAGAAGACGACTCATGCTCGCTTCACCAGGAACTGCTTTCCCGTCTCCGTGTTGGGCGGCCGACTGCGTGGGAAGGTTCCGCACGCGCCAGGCGCACGCGGGCGCCTCCAAACATGGCGGTTACGCCGTTGTCCAGGCAACCGTAGACGCAATAAAACAAGCGTGCGAGAGCAAAGAATACGGCAGTGGCCTTTAAGGAAAGCACTGAAACGGGGCGATTCTTCGCTTCGATCCGGCATCGAAACAGACCACGTGGGGAAAAACATGACGGAGATACCGACGGAACGGTAAGGATCACTCTACCCTGAAAACCCTAAGTAATCAAAAACTAGTCAAACTGATTCTTAAAAAGCCGAGTCAACGATTTGGATAGTGTTTTGAATCGTACATGACATTTTTACCATCCTCTCCTCATCAGAGCACGGTAAGTCCAATCAGTCACTTCGGCTGATAATGGGGTCATAATAATTTAGATACAACCAGCCATAGGACTATTTTTTGATTAACTTATTTTTCAGTGGTTTGCTTTTATTTATTTATTATTATTTTTTTCTTTTTACATTTTCTCAGTTTAAATCCAATTTTACTGTTAATTTTCAAGTACAGATAAGGTAAATCAGAACTGAATCATCAAATTTAAAAAGGACATGATTTACGATGGCAGTTCCTTTAAAAATATCTTCCGCATTCTTTTAGGATTTTGATTACAAATATATTTAGAATCTGTCATCATTCAAGCCAAATTAACTGTGAAATATGCGAACTATGCAAACAGCATTTTATTTCTAGTTTTATCAAGCCATCAAAATGTACAATCGTTGACAGAACGTAAAAAAAGATCAAAGACTATTCATACAGCAACGCATCTGCAGATTTCTGTTTTGTTTTTAACGGAAATGACGTTTTATGACGAAACGCTATTTCCTATATAACAGTCTTTCTTTCGATAAAAATTCGTGTTCATTTCTCAACAGTGTTTCATTTTTTAAATAATATCGTCTATATCTTTTGTGTGATTTTTTGTTTTTTTCTATAAATACTATTCTTAAGTGCAGATCAGATCATAATTTAGTCGTTTTTCATCTTTTGTAACATGACAAGATACAAAACTCAACATTATAAGAAATATCTTTATAAAAATACGTTTCTCTATTAATTTGAACTTTAAGATATTTTCTTGAACATTGTTTTTATTTATTTTTTTTTAATTATTAGGGAAAAAAATTGTTTATCCTATTTTAAAACTAATATATTTCAAATTCTTATTTTCGGTTAATAGTCACAAAATATTCGGAACTTATCAGAAATGCAGCATTCTGACCTCATTTCAGATACAGATTCGTAGAATGGATTTTTCATCTGTTTATTTTTGCTGCAACTCTTCCTTGATGGAGTTGTTTTCGTCGACGCGGGCCTCTTCGGTCAAAATAAAAGAATTATTAGGTATGAGCGTAGCTTGCGGTCAAATCGGAACGTCCCTTTTGACAAATAACTTCCTTATGTAATCGATCGTAAGCGTATTATGCCACTTGTGTTTTTGTACGGAACGGACTGCTGTTATCTGATGGTATGCAAATGACAACCACACTGCCTGTGGCGCAGTGGACGTATGCGTGTGACGGGAAACGGGTCCTTGACACTGATTCGTGTTGTCTGCGCCAAAGGAACTCTTCGGGCCTATTAGAAAAGCGCCGGCGTTAGCAACAGGGAGGAAGTAGCACCATTAGGGGTGAGTAGTAGGTACCTAGAACGGCTTTGGCAATGCTTAGTAGGTCTTATTTTCAAATTATAACAAGTAATAATGAAAATGGCGGAATATTAAATAAGAAATTATTTCAAATTAAAGCATTTAAAATAACAGTTTTGAAAAAAAAAATAGTTTAAATTAGTAGTATTTGTATTTGACAATAATGGAATAGTAAAATAACTTTTTCTACTAAAATAATTTACAAAATTAAGGTATGTTTTGATTAATTAAAAGGTCAATTATCAGTGGTAATTGGGGAAGGCGAGGACTGGATAAGTGAAAAAAAAAACAAGAACACGGTTAATCCAAATTAGTTTTATTGGGTTAAACATATTAAAAAAACAAAAACTAAAAACATACGATAAACATTCTATGTAAATGCAAAAGTGAATATTCTTTTATACGTAGATAAGAAAATGTTTGATCTTTGCTTGTCTAAACCTAGAGAACTTTAAAAAAAAAAACTGAAATCCATATATACTAAAACACTGTTAATCCGACTACACGGATAATTGATACCGGATAATCGGCATTTTATTGTATTTCTTTTTTCTAATGATTGTTATTCCTACTAACCAAAAATTAAAATATTTTTTAGCATTTAACCGTACCCATGTAGGCTATCGTTATGTACAGTATATGCTGCTGAAATTAGGCCTTAATCGAATTCCAATTTATTTTTTAATACATAATATGCATAATTTTTTCATTTCATGGCGAAATGAAATGTTTCTAACAGTCTGACTCTGTTAGTTGTTATGGGGCTGTCCATAAACTATGTCACTCTTAATTTTTGTTATTTTTGACACCCCCCCCCCTCCTTGTCATAATCTTGTTAACCCCCTCCCTAATGTTATGTCACAATATCACGCAAACACCCACCCTCTAATTTATATTAAAAATTAAAGAATTTTAACTCTTTACATCATATTCAAGCATATTTTTGTTAGAACTTTTAAAATTTAGATAATTGCGGGTGCTTGAATGAATTTTTTAGTTGATATTTTTCATTACAAAAAAGTAAAATGTAATGAGACGTCACATATTATTATCATAGTAAAACCTAAATGAATCCATTTTCTGTTTTCCTCTGTCTTTACTATGTAATATTAATCTTCACTCAAGATGCTTCCTGAGCAAAGGACTTGATTCGTTAACGATACAGGAAATGGTTAGTTATACAAAGATTAAAAATCCGTCCTGTTTCATCTAATGTCTGTTAACTTTAATAAGAATTTTTATACCTTTTAAGTTCGAATGTTGAGAAAATATTAAAATTTAAGTCTAACAAAATTTAAAATTTTTCTTATTTTACAAATAAGCGATCACTTAATAATGCAAAGAGCAACAGTAAATATTAGTAATATTAACATTCATTAAATAAATAAATAAAAAGAAATCTATGGAAAAATTAAAACTTTACTGTTATTTTAATGATATTTTCACAATTCTATTGATTTGTAGGATACCATAATCTGAGCAGATAAATGTTACGTTTATTAATATAATAGAATTAATAATGAAAGACTAGATAGTAAAAATATTCCAGCAGTGCGATAACTGAAAGTCAATAACTGCCTACGTTCTCGTAAGATTAAACTAACTTAGGAAATGATTTGCAATGGCAATTAGAAATACTAGTGAACTATTTAGTTTTCCTTTGAGGCACCACTGCGCTTCCGATGTATTGTTCATACTAGCCTCAGTACGGAGACCTTGTTATTTACTGTGACTTCTCCTGGCTGATGATCGCCAACGAGTGTGAAACAGCTGTTCGAGGATGTCACTTGTGAATAATTTGATCTCATCCATTGTTACTTAAAAGTAAAGTTTGAATAAATCTTTATTGCATTTGTTTCCTTATTCGGCACAACTTGGGCTTGGATTTGTAACGCTCATTCAAAGACTTCGCACTGTAAACAAGCCTTAAAAACGAAAGTCTAAATGCAGATTCAAACAGGACACAGCAGCGTCATTAACATTCATTTCAAAAAATATTCTTTTTTATTTACAAAGCATAGTCAAGCAAAACTCGTACTAATACAAGAGCTTTACTTAGAAAATCGTTTCAGTTTCGTTTGACAGCGCGCTGCTCATTTTCTTCTCCTTCCATTTCCTAAAGTACTAAAACTTAGTTTTTTTTGTTTTGTTTTTTTGGGGAAGAAAAAAGGGAGGCTCTCAAGATTAAAACGACCGTTCTCGTAGTTTTGTTAGTCTACAAAATAAGAATAGCTAGTATTAAGAAAATCAGTCTAGCCGTTTCAACGTGATGTCTCACAAATAATAAGACAAAAGAACAAGAATTCTGAAAGTTACAGAAAGGCTAAGTTCGGAGCCTAGTTATTTAGTGAAATTAAAAATTCTGAAATCCATTTCAGTTAAGAATTGAAGAATTGAGTGGGAAATAACTATCATGTGGAAATGTGAAAAAGAAATGTGAAAAAGGATCATGTGATCCTTAAGATGATGTAGCGCACTTTCCGCATCGGATCTTCGAGTCACGAAGATGTATCAAGAGTCATAATAGGAATTCTGCAACGGTTTATCCATCAAATCATCAATCAAATTATAAAGTGATTACTTAACACACAGAATAATCTATAACTAGCAGGCTTTTCTGTATTTTAGGAATGTTGGTGCATACGCGATTATATATAATAATGAAAGGTATTCGCGAATTAGAGGAGATTGAGAACCGCTGCTGTACTTCAGCGTGACAAACTTCATCAGAAATCAAAACAATAAAATCAGCAGTATTTTACCAAACGTTTGTGTAATGTTGGTTATCCTGATTTTCGTTAAAAGAGAATAAACAAATCATTAAAAAGAACAAATCATGACAATGTGAATATTTGCAGGAAAATAAAATAACTTCAAAATATAATTGGCTTTATATAAGTTTTTAGTTTGTTTAAAATAGTTGTAATAAAACTTTCTTTTGCATAATAGTTAAAAGACAGTTTTATATACCGTTACGAAGCATGTTTTAGATGTTTAATTTCTCCACTGCTAGTTAAATAAATTACGAAATTTAGCTAACGAACATTCCAAGGATCGTATAGCACGGAGTGGGTGGACTTGTCCGGTGATGAAACTTAATCATCGCTGCTCTTTTTCTCTCTTTAAATAACATCCGCTATTAGTGTGACGTACAAGATTCAGGTGTTTCTATTAAAACAATAAAGATGGCGCTGTTTGTTGCATTTGGAATGATGTCATTGCACTTGGGTGGCAGAGTTCGTGCCCAGGTTGATAGGTTAAGCTATTTCGGGCTCAGACTCCGTTCCATGTCAGGATAGTTCCTCAAAGTCAATTACTAAGCGAAAATTTTGACGTTTCTCATGGGAAACAATAAAGACGACCTTGTGTGGAGTCAGTGTCGTTGTTTGACAAATGTCCTCTAACCGACTTCGGAATCCTTTTCAACACCGTTTGCTTGTAGAAATTTGGTGCCTGTTGCGAATTAGTTATAACTGTGACTCTTTTCCATTTTATTGATGTTAGGGTCATGTAACACATATCAGAATAAATTAATGTTTTGTTTTATGTAATTTGCTTTATTTACTAAACAGAACATTGTCCATCGATTGCGAGATAAGATCTCGACGGCGCCTGGTGCTGTGGTACCATTCGCACCAGCCTTGTTGAGGCGTTGGTCCAATATTAAAGTTAACGCTGTGGTCTGGAGGAGCAGGGTGCTAACACCCACAAAAGTCGCGGATTTATCCTTCGGTATTTCTTCTCCAAACGGGTCCTGGGAGTCACTCAGCCCTCTGTATAATGGGGAACGTTTTTCTTTCTGAGGGTTGAGCGGGTTGGATAACCATCCGATCTCAATTTGGGAACTGTTGGATCCTATACTCTAGGGATCTCCATGGACTTTAGCATTTGTAAATGTTTTGTATAATTTAGCAAATTTCTTAAACATTGAAATTTTTGAGTTTTCCCAACGGGGGTTTACGAACGATTTTTAAAGATATCGCGAGTTTTGAGACATAGATCTAAATAAATCTAAAATAAACTATAACAAATTATTAATAAGGTATCAAATTAAAGGATTCGTAATTTAGTAAAAAAAGTTAGCTACAGCGCCTCTTAGACATTGTGCAGTAATGTTTCACACAGTAATTTTCCATATAGAGAATTCAAGAATAGTAAACAATACTTTGTATTTTTTGTAGTCCTAGTAATGTTAACATATCCCTTATTTTTCTACTTTTTATTACTATTTATACAAGTAACATAATTAAATAACTACCTAATTCTGGTAAGTAACTAAATAAATAAATAGGAATTCTTGTTTTTAAAAATACAGTAAAGAGCAAAAATTATATTGCTAATTAAAATAAATGTTTTCCAATGAATACATGAAACATTGAATACAAAGGATATTTCATTACTTTTTTAATTTAAATGTGAAAAGTTGTGGTACACCAGAGGTGTGTACACCAGAGCTAGTGTATATTACACAACAGCCCTTTGGATTTCAATTTTTTAGTTAAGTAATTCTTATTTTTTTTTCATTAACAAAACGGCTTAAATTAAAAGAGAGTTACTAAAAATCTGTTCAACTTCAACGGGATCACACTGAGTATTTCAATATATTAATCCAAACACCTCATCCCATCTTCGCAAAACCCTAGATACGCTTTTAGCTGAGCCAAAGTCCATTAAGTTGGAGGTTACAACACCGTGGTTAGTTACAGCAGTTAGGACTACTTCTTTTTATTTTGAATTAATGGTAACTGTCATCATTTACATATAAGTTTTTTTTAAGGAATCCAATCAAGTATTGCTTAATCAATAAATTTGTTGATGTCTGACCCCAAAGTCAAATATCGGACGAGATGTTTTCAGATATTTGACTATTGGGTATAATATTGAATCCATAATTTGCAATTCGAAAGGATGCTTTCAGTTACTATTTTAATGTTCTTGTCACAGCTGTCGATACTTTCAAATTGAAAAAAAAAATAATAAAAATCAACATGATTTCATGATTAAACCAACCAAATCAACATGATTTCATGATTAAACCAACCATTAGGACTTTACTGCAACGATCGTGTAATTGATTAGATACTTTTCTGTTTAAGCAAGTATAATACAGTACTGAAGGAATCCAGAAAGGCATGAATGTATATAAGCAGTCGAATGTAGAAATTTATATATAACATATATATTCCTTGACTATAAATTAGGATCTTTTTGATGTATCTAGTTATTTGAAAGAGACTGACAGGATTCGGAAGAAGTCTATTAAAAAGCTCTATGATCACTGGGAATAACAAAATGTACTCCGTCTATATAAGATCTAAACGTAAAAACACCAAAAATAACTGCAAGACATTCGAGTTCAGTAACAGTGTAGATCTTTTCTGCCTTAATAAAAGATATATATACGAGGGTGAGTCAAATGAAAACCTTAAAAAGGCGATAAAAAAAATCGAAAAACAGCGCCAGTGTCCAATAATTACATAAAGAATGTCCTCCACATGACCGCATAGTGTAGATATGCAACACGCAGCCGCCCTAGCAGTGTAAAGATGACCGCCCCACTGGAGACATGCTCCAAAAAGGAGCAGCGTTACATCATCCGTTTCTGAGTAATGAAGTTTTCTGAGTAACACCTATTGCAATTCATCGACGAATGAAGTTGCAACATGGTAATGCGTGTCTGTCACTGAAGCAATTGTACGAGTGGAGTAGAAAGTCATTCGACCATTCCTCCTTACCAAAACCAAAAACGTTCCGCACTCAGCCATCTGCAGGGAAGATTATGGGGGATGAACGAGACGTGCAACAGTTGCGACCATCAAAGACTTAAACTTTGAGTGTCTTCCCACATCCCCCTTACTCGCCAGACTTCGCTCCTAGTGATTACCACATGTTTGGACCATTGAAAGATGCGTTGGGAGGAAAGAATTTCAAATGTTATGAAGAGGGCGGCAGGTCACCACAGTGCACGAATGACTCTGCACGAGAGCAAAAGAATTTTTTTTAAAAGGAATCCAAGTACTCTGTAAACGCTGGAGGATTTGTATTGAACACAATGGAGACTATGTCGAAAAACGATAAATCTGTGTACCAATAAATAAATAAATTAGGAAAAAAAAATATGTAAGGTTTTCATTTGACTCAACCACATATAATCTGACTAGAGGCGAGATTTCAAGAAGGATATTCCAGCAGTGCCGTGCTGGCGTGGCCGTGCGGTCTAGGCGGCAGGTCTGCCGTTGCGGCCAGTGTGCCAGTTCCCGGGTTCGAATCCCGGTCGTGGCATGGTTGTTTCTTTCTCCTTTCTTCTTGTGTTTCTCCTTCTGTCCGTTCCCGTTTCTTTACCCTGGCAGTTAGGGTTAAAATGCATCTCCAAACCCGCAGTTGAAAGTCAGCGTGGGAGATTAGACTTTCATCCCCCGAGACAGTGCGCTGTCTGAGGGAGGCCTTTGTCCAGCAGTGGGCTGTTAAAGGCTGTTAGATAGATAGATAGATAGATAGATAGATTCCAGCAGTTTTGTTTTTGTTTTTTATTTTTTATGAGTACATGATGAAAAAAAGGTTTTAGGGAGGATAACTTTTCGTTCGTAGAAACTCTTAGGATCTTGGTTCCAATTCAAATAAACCCTACGTAAGTCCAAGGAGGCATCCATGTTTTCTTCTACGTAATTCAGTAATTATGCATCTCAGTGGTTTTCGTTGTTTAAAGCCAAGTAATTTGTACTACATATTAACTATTTTATTTATTTATACTACATATTATCGATTTTAATCGCAGATAATTAAGACTGCAAATTTATTAAAAAAATATTTTTTTTTAAATCTACAGAATAACAATATTTTTTAATATGTCCTTTAAAATATATTCTTTTAATAAAATACTTTAAACATTTTCGTTATTTTAATGTATTGATGAAGGATAATTGTTTTCATTCTGTGTGGAAGGTAGAAGTGGAAATTCATTGAGAAATTCACTACGTAAATACGTGAGTCCGAATGTCAACAAAAACTTCCTGCACTGAGAGAAACAGATAAAGTTACATTAGTGATATTTTAGATCTAATCTGTAAACAAACTTCAATTTTTAATTTCTAGTTATTATTGTTGTCATTAAGAAAATATGCAATATTCTTTTTTACATTATTAAAGTTGATTAGAAATTCAATTTTTTTCTTATTATTCTAGTTGACAGTAATAGATTCATACTGCATCTTTAATTAGGAAAAATTAATGTGATGTGATGTTAAAAAAAAAAAAAAAAAAAAATTGTGCTTCTTACAGGTCCAAATCAAAATTCATAATAAAAGGCTTATAGCAAAATTCGTTGTGCCATACTAAATCCCGCTCTCCACCCTGGGACTCCATACACTGCCTTTTTTGTTACAGAATTCTTTTTCTGTACTATTATGGACCCTGTAATTTATAATTGAATATAAATGAAACTTATACGAATTGAAGCTAATGTATTGGGAAATAAGACTTATCTCGTTATATGGAAGCAGATCTTCAGAAAAAAACATAAATCATTGCTTAGTATTTTCTTTCTCCACAAAAATATATTTCAAAATCTTCTAAATACAGTAACCTTAATAATACGGGAAAAAAAATACTTGTGTTATTATTTCAATGCAGATACTGCTTACTAAGTTGTTTTTTTTTTTAATCATATTTATCTGTTTTCATTGACTATCTTTTCCATGTAACAAAAGTCTTTTATCACAGACGATAACATTTCTACGATTCCGAGTGGTAATGTGGCCTATCTCTATTCCTCAGTCTAAGAGGAGGCCAATTGCTCTACTTTGAAGTTCCAGTGTTTTCCGCGCATAACCTTGTTCACAATTACGCAGAGCAACAATCTTATTCCAAATCAATCGGTGTTAGTAGGTTGAATCTTTGTTAAAATGAAAAAAATAAATCCTAAAACCAGATGATTAGATCTTCCTAAAAATATCAAAAACGATATCAGTGTAATAAAGACGCACAATTCTATCTTAAAGGTAAAACATAAATGCGATATCCTTTGCCATTAATATATTTTTTTTCAGAATTAGAATATTCAAATACTTTCAGTTGCTGTTAGTGATTTATAGTAAAGATATCTGTATAATGCAATATATGTAATTTTTTAAAATATTTTATAATACAATACCATAATTAAAATCATTAGAAGTGTTTCGTTAGATCTCAGAGTGAATCCGTGTATTGAGACTGATTTCAATAAGGCTTCCGCGGATCGACTTGACTTCTATTGTGAAACGAAACCAAGTAACGTTTTACCCAAGCGAAACTATGTATTCAATTTCGCTACTTGGATTAGAGGGAAAAAAGGCTTTTTATTTGTATTTTATGTATTTATTTATTTTGCCTTTTCTCTAATTAACATCAGAGCATACCCAGGTCTCAAACAACGCATCGAGCTCGAATATTTGTTAACTTCTGAAACTGTGGTCATCTTCATTCTGTGAAAAGTTGTAACGTTCAAAGTTATGAAAAGTATTGGGGACAGATAAACAAAGAAGTCCAAAATATATATCAGACAATCTGTAACTTAGGAAACTTATTTTAAAATAATAATTAGCATAAACGAACGATTTCAAACTTTCTCATTCTCCGTATGAATCAAAATAACCAAATTTTATATCGAACAGAGTTGCCCTTATTTGAGCTTAACGAAATTTTTAATGTCAACAGATCTCCCAAAGAGAAAAAATTAATGTAAGCACTTAACTGAAAAAGAGCAATAAGGCTCGAAAGATTTTGCTTTATTAATAACCTTTTATCTATTGTTACTTTTACTGTTATGTATTGTTATTTCATCCTTTAAATTTAAGACACCGTATTCAAAGGGGATAGATAGACTAAATGAGTCCGTAGACCTCGACATTTATAATAACCGATCTTAAAATTCCTACTGTTTAGGGGCCAGGAACATTAAATTCCATTACTGTCAATAACTTATATCAACTACCATAAAATCATGGAATATTTTTTTTTCCCTTTTTCATCTATTCTTATCTTAGACAGCTTGCAACCTTTTCATTAAAATTAGCTTCAAGAATCAGAATTAAAATTACTAGACTAACCGTAATCCTATAATATCGACCTTCAGTTCCCGTTCATTACCTGTACTGATTTTTTTTTTACAGAAGTTCAAGGCGCACAGCAACAAATAACAAATGAAAACAACTACTCTTATCCTTATTAAATTTATCGTTGGAGCAATAAAAATCCCCTAGACAGTTTGACTTTTCTGTATTTCTCAGAATAAGTGAATTTAAAGTAAAATATCTTCCGTAAAAGGGCAGCAAATGGGCCATGAAATGTTAATGGATGGAGTTTTTCTGCATATAAATTTTCTAATATGATTGCAAGAAATTGACATTTTGATTTCAAACCTCCTCCTCCAAAATATGTCTTTAGATTTCTAAGGCATTTATTTTCTAATATTGATAAATTAATGTATGTCATTATTGTGAGAAAAATATATGCTTCATTATGGTTGATAGGATGGTTTTAGAAAAGTTTTTTAATAATATAATTTTGAACTGTATTAAGTAGTATAGAATTCATTAAACAACTATTTTTCATTCCGTTTGTTTGTTCTTTTATACCACCTACAGTCTGTCTCAGATTTTTATGGACCATTATTAGTTGGTTAATAATGATGTTAACCAATGCTTTCTCTATGTTAAGCCGCATC
Source organism: Thereuonema tuberculata (assembly GCA_023159025.1). Taxonomy (NCBI): domain Eukaryota; kingdom Metazoa; phylum Arthropoda; class Chilopoda; order Scutigeromorpha; family Scutigeridae; genus Thereuonema; species Thereuonema tuberculata. The sequence goes on along the minus strand of JAFIDM010000001.1, from coordinate 54,150,595 downwards.
ACTGAATTGTAATGGTGATCTAATAGAGAAACCATCCATTCACAAGTATCACAATAATGGCAATCACCCACAAAGATCTACAGACATCTGAGACGTAATAAATCACTGTGCATAAGATATTTTGTTAATTTTAAAGGAAACTATTGTTGTAGTCCGACCACGGTAATGTGACGATTTGACATCAGCACTAGCCCCTCTCAGAGGATCCAGAAGAATATTACGTTACAGCTATAAATCAAAACAAAAACAAAAATTTAGTTTTAATTTTAGTTCTCCATTTTCTAATTCCTTTCGGAAATAATCTTCAATCTGTAAAATAATTTTTCGAGCACTGCTCTGTAAAATACTCTGGGGCGACATTTTGAGGGAAATTGATAAGAGACCTGTGCTTTGAGGCGCGCTTGATTGTGGTTGGCTGAAAAACAGATTCGTCATAATCACGTGGGGTTCCTTCCGATTGTCACGTTATCGTGGTCGGACTATATATTATTCCATAAAATCTTATTTAATTTCTTTTAGCAATATAAAAATTTAATCTTTAAGGGAAAAGCAAAGTAACAATGTTGAAGTTTCACTGCCGAAAAGAAATATGCTAAATCTTCAGGAAAGACATTACAACAACTTTCGTATTAAAACGAACTCAATTTCTATCATTACAAAGCGGCTCTCTTAATTTGTGTATAAAAATCTAGGCATTATTTTTCTTCGTTTTGCTTTGATAAAGTTATCGTTCTTACAAATTAAAGGCACTTATTTCTGATTTTCCAGGAAGCGAAAGAAATGGAGAATTCTCCGTATTGTCTGCTAATCACCTTTAATGTCCTATTTAAAACCCCAACTGATAAAAATGATTAATTAAAGCCATCTCTGTCTTTCAGAAATACACTGAAGGTTGTGTATCTTAGATATATAATTCTTGTAATTAATAACAAACTGTCAAGTTATCTTATTATTTCTGAGAACAAGCAATAATGTTTTTATTCACCAGAATTACCACAAATTTGAAAACGTAAATGGACGTAAACAGAGGAGAAATGTTCTCAATAGAATTGCAGCATTCAGACAAATTTCAACAAGCATGAACTTGAAAAATATTTTCTGAGGTTTTTTTTTTTCTTTTCAGTTAAAAACATATATTTTAGATTCTAGAAGTAGGAATTTTTTTTAAAAAATGCTAGTCTTTTATTTTGCTTCTCTATTCACCCAATGATTTTTTTTTTTTTAATATTTTCATCACGAGTGATCGAAGAAATGATAAATTTTTTACCTCAAATTGCCTTTTTAATTTTCATTAAAAGATTATACATAAAAGTAATATATATAATCCTTTTGTTTCATGTAGACAAAGATAGCACGAAGCTAATGGATACTTTTTCAAGAAATTTTTCTCGCGGTATCGACTTAAAACGAATTAAGAATATTAACAATTTAAATTTTCACTTCCTCCTGTTAAAGTAATTTTTGGAAAAGAGATAGTGAAGAATGTATTTTTAGAAAAAAAAGTCCGCGTAGTTGAAAAGCCACTGGTGTAATAAATATAAAGTATCTTGAAATTATAATTAGTATTTTTTTTTTAAACTTAATATGGTAGAGTAAAACAATGCAAGTATTCAAAACAGATCCAATGAAAGACTTATTTTGATATTGAAGTTTCAGGATATATGACGAAATGCAACTGTTATTATTTTTGATGATTATACAGTAGTTATGAGACCATAAGATTTAAACAGATTTAAAGAGCTTTAAAGCTTTAAACAGGTTTCACAAATTCAACACAAAAAAAATAATCTATAACTTAAATTTGATCATTTTTTCCTCAGATAATGTGAAATCTCATTATAATACTTCAAATAATCTCAATTGGCTAAAATAAGCGAGCTGGTATATCACCATCTTTCGAAAACATGCTTCGAAACTCTACTGTCATATAAAAATTCATTTAATTTCCCCAAATTTAAGCGTAATTCTCTATCTGTTCCAACTATTATACTAAATTGGTTTTAATAATATTCTTCCTGTTATCGAATTATTTTAAAAGCAACAATCTTTATACGACAACCGGTTTACCTGCATTTTTCTTGCTTTGCCCTAAAAGCATTTGATTAGTTCAACTATCTGCTACAACTCATTCGTTAATATACTGACAATTTCAGAATTCATTTAAATATAAGATTTTCCGTACCAGTAATGAAATTAGAACAGGACCTAAGGAAAGCTCTTACAACCTAATATCTATTGTTAGGAAGTAATAGAGCACCACCAATTACAAATTTCCTGGTCCCTTCCTAGAAATGTCTCGTATTTCAGACAGTTGAATTACATATATGTATCTAAGGTCAAGGCAACTGTTCATTCCCATAACTTGTGCGCCACCCCTTTCATCTATTTGATTATAATATTAAATATATGTATGATATATTATATTATTAGAAGGATTACTACAGCAGCCACCGAATTTCTTGGCCTTCTGATGGACATGAGGAGAAAGAACCTTACGGACTTGCCAAGTCGATTTTTAGATCATTCGTTCAAATGTTTGGAAGGCACTGATCACTACTACTATTCGTAAATTTATTTTATTTTTTTCCTTATCATAAAAACAAAATAAAGACGATGAAATCAAACAATAGAATATTCCCCTCAAAGAATTCACTTTCAAGCTTATAAAAGGCATTCCATCTACAATTATATTGTTACTTTAAATTTTAATTGCAAAGATAAATAATACAAATTTGTTTATTTATTTATTTATTAGTTTGCAGAAGTTTTGGGGGCAGTATTCGCTATCTTATTCTCACTGAACTGTTCAATTAATAATTAACTTACAAAGTCAAAAGCCGAAATCGTTCATTGAAATCAGTTTTCCCTTTCTGTTGAGTTGGTATTTAGTCATATCCTCTTTGGTAAATAAAGATGCAAATGTTTCATCCATAAATTTCGAGGGACTGCCTCCCTCCGTTCCGTGCAAGATCCGGCGTCGAGACCCTAACCTGGGCGGCCGGGTCCTACCACCCACTCGCAATATAAAGCAATATCTTTACACGAAGGAACCAAGAATTGCGTCTCTGTAGAGGGAGGCAAAGGGAAGAGCACCTACGGCAGCCATGTTCTACAAGGTTTTTGTTTGTTTGCTTTTTTGTTTGTTTTTTTAATTCCAAAACATAAAATGAATGATAAGAAAGCTTATAAAAATAAAATTAAGGTCATTCTTATTTATGAATTTATAGTTGTCCCTCATGAACTGAAGTAAAGATGACTAATAAAATAAAATAAAAAAATCATGAACAATTTTCTTTTAAACGGATTGAAGCAACATTTCTATTTGAAGACACATTTTTCTTTACTTTCACGGGAATCCATTTTTTTTGACAGTATCTGGTATGATTTTTAATAACCACGCAAAGTATCACTATCCGAATTTCAAAGGAAATTAACTTTAACCTGAGAATATTTAGATTTCTTTTCGAGCGTCTGTTTCATTATTGTACATATTTTCCTGTAGTTCGTCAAAATCTACTACTTCATAATATACGCTTACTGTTTAGAAACAGGGCACCATTTACAGAAAATGGAAATTAGATTGAAGAAAGAATAAATATAAACATAAAATAAAGTTAGTGTAAAGAGAAATGACTGTAATTAAGTAAAATGACCACCTGAATAATACAGATTTACAAATATACTGATTAAAAAACAAATTAAAATTAAAAGACTAGACTTTTGAAAAAGATCAATTGTAAAGACCGCATTACAGAATGATTCAGGAGGAGTTACCGCCACTTACGGAGCTCATTTATGACGACATTTTGAGCAAAAAATGTCATCCTCTCAATATTTACAGAGTTACAATAATGTGAATGTGGTTTGTAAAAGACCTGTTTCGTTAGTTGGAGGAGTAAAACAAATAAGAAATAAAAAATGAATTTTTCAGAAATGTTTTCTTTTATTGAAAACGCATCACTATGAATAATGCATATTACAAGACTCAAGTCCTCCATCAATTGGTGTTCTCATAAGTGCGTCAGAATAATGTAAGGTTGCAATTAAAACTTTATACACCTTCAATTAAACAATTCACAACATGTTTTGAACTTCAAGTTATAAACTTATGTTGAAGTTACTAGCCAATGAAAGAAAACATTATTTCTGAAAAATTCATTCTTTATTTCTCATTTGTTTTTACTCTTCCAACTAACGAGAGAGGTCTTTTACATCCAACCTTCACATTATTGTAACTCTGTAAATATTGAGAATAACATCCTGATTTTAGAAAATGGACTACGGAAAATTATTGTACCCAAATGTCTCTAGTTCGGACGCTTAATATTACCAGTGTACTATTATTCCTAACTCTAACATGTTTGATTATTCTATGATATTTAGAATGCAGCCAGATATATTATAGTAACTCTTAAATGCTATATACATCTTACATGAAAATACCTATTCATTTATTGCAATTGGCTCAAAAACATTCAAAACTCAGCTAAAACTAACTATGTTATTACCACTCTTGTTACTTCTGAAACTACTGTGAAGATTAAGAAACTTGCGGTCGACGCTTCAGATACAAAGACACTGTTTCAAAATATTCTGCAAGATTTAATCCTGTTTACCAGAATGAAATCATGATATTCCTGTATAACGTTTTAGATTATGATGTTTATAAACTACTTTAGGTCTGTATTTAATGGGACATTCAACAGCTATTTCTATATCGCGCAGATATATAATAAACTTTATACTTGAAAGCAGAGTTGACGAATACTAGATACAACTGATTTTGGTAAATGTACGCCAATGTTAAGGGATATGTTGCCAAAGATTTAAATTTTATAGGTAGGATAATTTGCTTCGAAATGCAGGAAATTATGGACAAAATTTGTAGTGGATGTTGAAAAATCCGTTTAGAAATAGAATATGAATACAATTTTTTTATCATCTTAACAATCTTATAAAAGCTAATTAATGATAAATATTACACAAAACATTATTACTTACTGAAAAAATGGAATAATAAATTGTTTTAAATTTGTCAAAGAAGAAAACAAAATCCTATCGTTCTTAAAGCTTTTGAAAAAAATAAATAAAGGTTTTGTGGTAAGTAATATAGTTTTGATGCTAATACATGAATGAATGTTGTGCTTGACATAAGTTACGTGATGTAAAATTTAAGCAACAACATGAATTTAAAGTGACCTCAGATGGAAAAATGTTTCTTATAGCATGATATTGCGTCATTCTGAGGCATTCAGAGATGACTCAGGCTTGATATTAACTTGAAAACTGTAACTTGTGGTGCAGAAAAGAAAGTTGGACAATAGTAAAAAAAAAATATGAACTTAACGAAAATTTAGAATTTTTGTGATTGTGATAGTATTTTTTAAAAATCTCTCCTCAAAAAAATAGTTTCATCTTCCTACTAACAATGCCTTATTACAATTTACTAGATATAAGAAACGTTTATTGATTTCAAAAATATCATAAAAACAGTATAAATTGCTCGTGAATTTTTAAGTAAAAATGGAGTTCCCTTTCAAAGTACTTGGAGATATTCCGATTTGATGAAGACAAAATTACCTTTGATTTACTGGTAAATTATAAGAAAATATTGGAAAGAATTTATGACTGCTTCCAACTGTTCAGAGTGATTGAAGGGCAGAATACTGGGACTTTTGTAATAAAACTTAACACATTTTCGACATAAGCATTCAGCTTTAGGTTTTATGGTAGCTGTAAGGTTCTGCGTCACCAAAATAACTCAAGAAATACGTATCTAAACAGTGACTATTAACTACACTTCTGTAAAGTCGTTTCAAGGATGCTATTCAATAACAGTGAAAGGTCAGTGAGCATTATCACGTTTTGATCCCTTTACACAGTATTTCAGGTGACTAAAAACTGACGTCACCAGCAACTGAAATATCACTAATCCTGGCAGAATCGTTTTCTTTCCCAACTCAGAACTTGAATCATCTTTTCTCCGAAAACTAATTCGCACATCTATTGGCGACAAGTTTTATTCTTGTTCGAACGACAAAAATTCTCATTTCTACGACAGTAAACGTCCTATTATTAAACGCCCACGATGGTTTTGAGTTGTAGATACTGTATTAACTTTGTTTTTTCTTTATCTTTTATGGATTAACAAAGTAAAGGAACCAGATGTATTTCTTAACAAAGATGATGCTACTAAGAAACCTACCTGTTAAAAAGAACTTTAACTTTTAGCATAAAATATAAAAAGTAAAATTTTAGTTATCAGAATTTTAAATTGTCACACATTTAAAAAAAAATCAAATAATTATGTTAAAATTTCTTGATAAAAAGCCTAAAAAACATACTTAACACAGGACAGTTTCAACTCGCTGAGATGCGACGTCATCATCAGAAGCATTTTAGCGAGTCGAAACTGTCTTGTGTTAAGTATATGTTTTTCAGGCTTTGTAACAAGAAATTTTTAACATAATTACTTGATTTTTTTAAAATTTGTAAGAAAATTTTTAATATGTTTGTTTGATAAAAGAAAGAAAATCACATGTTAAACTGATATATTAACAATTTTACATAAAGATTCAAGTTTATGTAGACCTATATATTTGATTTTATTTGAACTTAATGAATAAATTTTTCATTTCTAAACGTAATTTTGTGGCAAGTTTTTCAGTTGCCTGAACATGACCTCTTAAATCAATAAAAAAAAAATATCAACCTTCATACATACATTAAATATCAGCTATCTTAAAAAACATACATAATGTATGAAAGTTCTCTGGCAATCAGTGTTTCAGATACAAAAAAAAATTTAAAAAAAAATCACTTATTGGTAATTATAGTATGATATTTTATTTTATTACTTTTAATTCTCAAAACTTCCTATTTAAATTTAAAAATAATTTCTTTAAGCGTTCTTATGCAATACCAGACGCACCTATTCTGAAGACCAAAGATTTGGGACATCGGCTGTCGATTATAAAGATTGGTTCAAATCTCTGATGAGAAAAAGTCTATATTGTATCTTCATCTCTGTCCATTTGAAGTTGGAGATTTTTTTTTTTTAATTATTCCTGATCTCCTTCTTTTCCCGTAGACAGAAGAAAACAATTCATGGTACCGATACTGACGTAGCCTATAGAAAATTAACAATGTGACTGGGTTTTGTATATAATGTGCACTGTCTAAAATACAAATATTCAATTGAGCATTAACACGTTATCTAAGAAACTGTTTCGTAATTACCTGTTAGTTCTGGAGCATCTGTAGATCACTTTTCGGATATAATAATAATAATAATAATCAAAACAACTCTCTGCAGTCATGTACACTATGCATGAGACGATCGACCACATAATATCAGGCTGTCCCCTTCTCTCTCAAACAGACTACCTCCACCAACACAATCAGATAGCGTCGATCGTTCATCAACAGCTAGCACACAAACACTCACTTATTAAGAACACTGTTCCATACTACAAGTACATACAACAAGGCGTATTAGAGTCACCCTCATATAAACTGTACTGGGACATACAAAACCATTCACACAGACAAAACCATACATCACAACAGACCTGACATCACACTTGTTGATAAGATCAGCAAACAGACCTATCTCATTGATATTGCAGTGCCTATCAGCAAGAACCTGCAAAAAACTCACGCAGACAAGATTAATAAGTACACCGATTTAGCTCACGAGCTCCAGAAGCAGTGGAGGCACGACCGAGTACGTGTTGTACCTATCGTCCTGTCCGCCACTGGTCTGGTGCCTCACACATTGCACCACAGTCTCAGCACACTAGAACTTCCCACAAACACCTATGCACAACTGCAGAAGGCTGTAGTACCCAACACCGCACGCATAGTTAGGAAATTTATGGACACAACCACACATCCCTAATCATTCTTTCACACGTCTTTACACTTGGCAGTATGTGCTTTGGTCCTTGACCCACCATATTGTTTTTGCTGGGGAAACCCAAGGTTTGAAACATACAAACATAATAATAATAATAATATGTACTTTGAAATTCAAAGAATAACCTCTGCAAGGAGTATACATCGTTTACAATAATACATGTGAATCAACGATGATACTATCCAAGAAAAACAAGCAGCATTACAGGTATATGTTCTTGTCGTAGAAAATTACTTAATTAGTGACATCTTATTTGCTAAAATGACGTAGTACTTTACAAAAGAATATAGAATTATTTCATCTCTTTAAATAACTTAAAATTAAACACTGATTAGAATCCGAAGAACAGAAATGTAGTTGCCATCATCTCTCAGTTGTCGATAAAGTACTTCATAGCTTTCAGCTATAGTTTAAATTCTCCATCGCCAAAGATACTTTGATCGGAGATTGATGTTCTTTCTGAGAACTATTTCTATGTTGTTTCATTTTTGGATAACGATCAGAGCCCTATAAAAAAATATAGTCATAATTTACAAACTTTTTAAATTCCAATGATTTGATATATCTCTTTATTATAAATGTTAATTGAAGTAAAAAAAAAAATAAAAAAAAAATAGATAGATTTCGATTTTTCAAATTTAATTTGCTCGACCTTTTAAGCGGATATTTTTTATTTATTTATTTTTTATTTTTTACTAAACTTGAAATTCCCAACTTTGGATGGACTTCAGGCTATTACTATATTTTAGTTCCTGAAATGATTTTTGTTTGTTTGTTCATTTATCATCGTTTAATGATGATTTATATTCTAAGTCTATACTATATTATTTTATTTATTAAGAGAGAGACAGATCTCTTGCGCATAATACATTCACCAGCCTTCCAACGTTTATCAGTATGGTAATAGAGATTTCTGTATGGTAGTAATAGAGATTACTACCATACTAATAGTATCCGAGCAATCATTTTTTTTTTCAGTTAAGTATCACAAGGATGAAACAACTGTCCCGGATTCCCATCGCGGATGGTTCAGTGTGCGAAAGGCTTTCTTATGTACAGTAGATTTGATTTTTTTTTGTTTACAAAATAACTGTGTGCACGTTAAATTTGCTTTTTTTTTTTCTATAAACAGAACCTTTTAAAACACGACACTTATATTTGTGATAGCTTGGTAGACAATCACTTATCTTTATGTCTCCAAAAGATACCTATAATCCAGAAGAAAAGGAAGAAACTAAAAATTATCGAATTTTGTGTTCAGCAATAATATCTTCCTTGCTGCGATAAGACTCATTGAAGAATCCAGGACTGTCGTCAAATGTTTGCAAAGCGAGGGTTATTGAAAGCTCGTGCGAAATTACATTATCTAGAGAACAATTTCTAATAGCTATTATCAAGTTTTGTTACAAATAAAATATTCGCATTTTTTTTTTTTTTATTATTATTCATTGTTCAAGCAAGGGTAAACATTAATAAACATAAAGCTTATTTGTACCTTTCCCTTTTTAAGAATGAGTTATTTCTTTTAAGGATGCCTTTCTCCATTCATTGAACTGAGACATATCTCTTTTTCTTTTTTTTCTTTTGACATTTCTTTTTTCGGGTCACCCTTTGATATTAACATCCGGGTCTCTCTCTTAAGGGTATCTCAAGAGCTTCCGGTTGTTTGGTTTCTCTTTCCGGAAGTAGACAGACGACACGGAAGTACGCAGGCGCCAACCTCAGATTACGTCAGTAAGCTTCCTTCTAGTGGCGCCATCTGGGGGTCAAAGAAAAGAGAAACCCTTTCCTTTGACTGATAAACAACCCTTCTGTCGTCTCAAAAGGAAGACACATTTCTCAAAGAAACTCTTTAAATCATATAATCGCCCACAAAAACACTTTTTTTTCCTTTTCTTTTATCCACTTTTATGTTATAAGAAGCTCATCCTTCCGTTCCATAAATGATGCTTTTTTTTTTCTAATTTAATAAATAGCAATTTCCTTTTAAAAGTTTAAAAAAATGTTTTCTTACACATATATTTGAAAGTCATAAATCTAAAGATCAGCAGAAACTTATCGAAGTCTATTAATAAACTAAAACTAAAGTTTTCCTTAACTATCTATTTAGAGAACTAATTTATCATCATGATTAATACTGAATAATTATCAACAAATTATCTTTGTTGTGTTATGTGATTTGATAAAATAATGAGACCTTTTTTGATGATTTTTAATAAACCAATATTGTTGGAATTTCAAAGCACTTATTCATATTGCTTTGTATTTATTTATTTACTTGTTTATTTATTTAATGTGCTGATTTTATTTATTTATTTATTGAGCTGTTGTAAGGAATGTGATCTTTCCACAGCCCAATAAGTATAACAGTCTGACAAGGATTATCTCGAATATTGGAACGAGTTGAATCAGGAGAAAGAGGACTTAGCACAGGGTCTGATGAAATAGACCAAGAAATACCTGAAATAGTGATGAAATTCTATCATCATGTTGAAACACGTTTAATGTTCTACAGTAGCCCGGACCGAGTGAATTGCAAATGAAGAACATTTTAAATTATATAGATCGTCTGGTTTTGGTTAGATGGTATGATCCGCTGCTTTTATTGATTTTGTATTGGTTTCAGCTCTACGTCCATTCATTGATAAGAAAGAACCTGAATGATTAGGATCGCTCGCCCCTGCTGCCAAAAAAAAAAAAAAAAAAAACCTAGCTATGTTCTAACAGCGAGAATTACAATCTCGTTGAAAATTATTGTGCATAAACAAAACATGATCATTGATTTACATCAAACCTTTCAGCAAATATTAACAATAATTGAAGAGAGATATTACATAAAGCAATGTAGTTCGATATAGTTTTTTGAACTCTGAAAAATGAATTAAACTAGCAGCCATAGTTATGACGAGAATTTTACAAGCTATTAAAAAATTTCAATCCATTTTATAATATATAGCGAGAATGTAACCTGGATAATTTCTAAGGTAACAGCTTAGAATATTTGGTTACCACTGAAACTCAAGTTTTTCTGTTCAGGGATTTTCGAATTAATGATTTTCCTTGTTTATGGATATTGATCCTTCAATACCAGAAAACAAAACAATAAATTAAAAAAAATAAACCCACTGGAACACCTATTTATAGCAATCGGTTCCTGTAAAATTTCTTTACTTAAATTATAAGATTTAAGTCTGCCAAATATTTTCATGATTTAACTAAATTAAGTTTAAAAAATAAATAAAAGAACTCAATAACATAGCATCACCTTTAGAATTGCAGTTTTTTTCTTTGTTTTAAAAAAAATTCATTTAAAAAAAACATTTTCATTGTTTTAATTTTTGTTTTCATTGTTTTCTTCTTACGTTTTACTTTCTATCCTTCGCCATCTACTGTCTTAATCGTGGCTGTGCAACTTCTTATCGTCAAATTAAAACTTTCTTTCCTTTGTTTAATAGAGTTCTCTATTGAAAATTGTTATCCTTTCTGGCTTTTTGCCAACCCTAGGCTACGATTCTGTTTGCCTCCATCTCATCAAATCGCTCTGCTGCTGTTTAAAGCTGATAAAGGCTTTAAATGTTCAGTAATGATTATGATTATCGACATTTAAAACATTTGGAAAGATTTTAGGGTTTTCACAGACAGGAAGCGTCAACACCAGACGATTGTAAGCCACTGATTTACGAGGTTGAAAACTAGAATCCATATTGGGGAGTAATGTTGGTTTCCTAACAGTAAGCTAACGTTCAACTTATACAAGAAAATATGAAATAGATAATTAAAAAACGATAAGAAGAAATATTTTAAAATAATATAAATTGCAATAAATAGAATGGAGTCTTATTCTAAAGAGAACTGAAATGACTTTTCCAAAATATGACAATCATGGTAGATAATACGCTTCAAAGAACTGTTAATAGATATGTAGATAATAGATAAAATAATGGTAATACGTAGCACGATACATGATGAACGGAAACAATATTACGAGAACAGGATTAATAGAAAGAACTGGTATATGATAATGAGCATAGGCGTACCCAGGCTTTTGGAATGGAAGGGGTTATGACGGTCGTTGTATCATTCAACCAAAAAAAAAAAAATTGTGTCATTTCTTGGATGGGAAAGGGAAGGGGGGGGGGGGTACTTAAAAACCTAGATTTTTTTCCCTTTTCGGGAGCAATTGGGGGGGGGGGGTCTAACCCCTGCACCCCTTCCCATACACACACACACCAGCCCTAATGAAGCCCTAATAATGAAATATAATGATTTTTTTTTTTTTTTTTAATGGGCGGTTGAAATGTCAAAATTTCAATATTTTGTACTTTTTATTTTAACGTCATTAAACAAGGATTGCTTGTAAATGTAAAAATTCTTATATAAGCAATCACTTTAGTGAGTTCTAGATAACTAAGAATTGATCGATTTCCACACTTCTTCATTTTTCTTGCAATCTTAAAATAACTTTCAATTTTTGAATCAAAATTTTGCTCTTGAAATCTTGCACTCTTATAATCTTGCATCACAACAAAGAAGATAATTAATTAAAAATTAAGATATTTTATGTGGCAATTCTCTCATTTTGCAGTCGCAATAAAAACTTTGTTGCGCCTGAATGATGATTGGAGGAAAAAAAAAACAACAACAACAAAAATTGTGTAATTGCGGCTCCAAAGGCTTAAAAGAAGCTTAAATAAATAAATAAGTAAATAAATAAATCAATAAATAAATAAATAAATAAATAAATAAATAAATAAATAAATAAATAAATAAATAAATAAAACTAGCTTAAGTAGTACGAAATAGAACTGAAATAAAAAGTTGGTACTCTCCCTACACAAAAGACTCTATTGACGTGTATCCATTTCAGCTGAAATATAGCCACCAGACTGGACAGAATGAGACGTGGAATTTTAAGTATGCTGCAATCAGCTACTCGTATCGGTCAGTCGTTGTGTTCACCTCCAGGGTTTCAACCCTGGACCACAGAAGGAAAGACAAGACCAACAAGCGATCCATCTCCGCGATGCTGCTGTCCTACGCTCGCCATCGCTACTTAACAACTCGGCTTCCTCACTAATTACCCCTAGTTTAGAGAAGTGGTGGTCCCAGGGCAAGACCAAGGCGGGGGTTGTTTATGATCCAATTTGCGGCCTTGTCTTTTAATTGATAGAGGCAAAGTCAGCTACAGCAAAGACAGTTGATTAAGAGATATGTACTTGATTAAAAAAGTAAAATTATGAACAATCCTTCAATTTCGAATTTGGGTTGAATTTTAAATGCTTCTGATGATACAAATATGATGTCACATGATTTAACAATGTGGAAAAACAAATATCAAATCCTTACATAAAACAATTAAGAAGTGAAGAGACTTACATATATATATATAAGTTATATAGATATAACTTATTACAATGTAAGTCAACTACCCGAAAATGTCTAAAAGAGTTTATGCAACTCTAATTGAAAGAGATATTTAAACAGCTTCTTTATATACCTTTCGCAATTTCATTACCAATCATCTTGTTTAAATTCTTATCAGATCATTTTACCTTATAAGTAATAAGTGCCAAATTATTGCAACTTGGAGGAGTTGGCTTGAAACTTCATCATTTCTCCTGTAGACGCGTGCCAGGGTTCACTCAGCCTTAGGACAAATGGGTTTCATATCTGGAGATTGAAAGAGCATTGAAGTGGACCTCCTGGTGATCACAGCAGCCTCTCTCCTACCTTCTGATGAGGATAAAAGACGTGACACTTTAATGTTACATCTGCATAGTTTAATATCTTACGAATCAGTTCTTCAATTCAAATAAAACCGACAAAGCTTTTAATACAAAACGATATGTAGTATTACACTGCTGGGCAATTACCAACATTCATCTCATAACAAGATGATGTGATCCTAATATTATACACTAATAATTAGTTAATTAATAATTAACTATTTACAAAAACTGAATTCAGGTATCGGTAACCGATTCAACTAAATCTGACTGAAGTGATAATGTTACCATGCTTAAGCAAACAGAAGCTCCAACGAATTGAAATCAACAGATTCAATAACGGAATGTGTAAGGAATGGGTGTCAACAACATAATTGGAAAGAATTTTAGTAAATGTCGATACAGTAAAAAAACTAAACTAAAAAACCATTATACAAATACAGTCGGACCTCTATTTAACGAAGTCGCTAAATCCCGAAAAAAAGTTCGTTATACGGAAAATTCGTTAAATAGAGATTCATCTTTTATTATTCCATTTTAATAATTATTAAAAAAAGTAATAATTTTAATGACATAAAGCATACATTACCAAATGCGTACTTAAATTTTACTAATAAAGTCTATTAATTTTGTCTGAGTTTTTTTTTTTTTTTAAAGTGTTTTTGCTCTTAGTATGTCCCGCATCTTTGCAATGCATCAAAAACCCCTTCAGTATTTTCTTCAAATTGTAATCCGCGTCGGTTTGTTTCAAATGATTTTAGCATTTCATCACACGAAGGTTTTTTTTTGATTTCTGGATCATGATCATTTCCATTTTCATCATCTTCATCGCAATTCATAGCTGTAATGTTTTTATTTTTCACACTGTCCAAAATACCCGATTCAGTTAGTGTTTCCGAGGTCTTAACTTCAAAATCAAGTGAAAGATAATCATCAATCAGCACTTCATCGTTAATTTCTTCTTTTTCCCTCAGCTGTATCCACATTTCTTTCATTTCCTCTAAGGGAATATTAATAATAAAAACATTTCAAGGAGAAAAAAAAAATAGATACCACGAAAAAGTTCGTTAAATAGAAAATGCACTTCGCTATTTGGAGGTTATTTTACGAAGAAATTAACAAAATGTTCTTGGTTCCGAAGAAAAGTTCGCAAAATAGAGAAATTCGCAAAATAGAGGTTCGTTAAATAGAGGTCCGACTGTACATAGTAGTCAAAGAGAACGTACGACAACAGAGGACAATGAAATATAGAATACGTTAGTAACTAACTTTTGAAGGAGATACAAAGTCAATAAAAAGTTACAATATAATTTCACTTTTGTACATAAGCAATTCCAGAAATCCTCCAAATCAAAAAGTTTATTACTGCATCCACACGTAAGCTAACTTTATAACAGCGAATTATAAGGCGGGAGTTCTTAAGTCCATTCGTCCGTCTGTAATCAGTTGGTCTGTGATAATTCCAAACTATTTTTCCTACATCGGAAACTTGAATAGGAAAGTTTACGGTTTTTTTTTATAAAGAAGATCTCTATTGATTTTTATGTACAGAGGACACAATAGGTAGAGAAACAAAATTTCAGCCACCAAAATACTTGTCATTCAATTCCAATACCCCGACATCTATTGAAAAAAAGAAAAAAAAAGAAAAAGCTGATTTTTTTTTTTTTCCTACTATAAATCTTCTTTTCCAAATTCAGTTGATCCTTGAATCATTTCCTTTTTTTTCTAATTTTGAATAGCTCTGAAACGGCTTCTTAGTTTATAAGTTCTCAATGTTTTTTTGTCAAAGAACAACTATTATTTTTTTCTGCTTTTACAATGCTGCATGTTTGCGTGCAAACTATATCTTGTACGTAAATCAGTAAAATCAAGTGTTTAATTATTATTTTTTTTATTAGATTTACATCCATAATAAATAGGAATTATTCATGTTTTTAATTTATAGTAAAATTAAAATAAAGAACGTGTTAAATCCTTGTATTTGTACATACATTTTCTACATGAGGGGCCACGACAATTAGTTTTATTCGAAAATATAGAAATTTAATATAGACCGTGATGTACCATTTAAATTTAAGCTAAAATTAATTAACAAAAATAAGAAATGCTTAAGAAACAGAATTCAATTAAATTTTACGAACAACAGATGGTAGTTACTGCATCCTGCTTTTAGGGAAATGTGGCAAAATAGCCGTAACTCTTCCATGATTTATTGAGAACCTTTGCCAAGAACTAAAAGAAAAAAAAAAAAGAAATGTAGTCTTGTGAAGTGACCGTTAACTCGAGGAATTTTCCCGGTGTCAAGAACGTAAATACGATATTTACAGTTCGCCATTATAACTGGGGAGATCAGGTTACCGATAGCAGTTCCAATACCTTCATTAGTTTTCCTTTTATTGGTTCTTCCTTCGACTTTTAGGGATACCCAGGAATCTCGTATTTGCATTAATGGGTCACTAAGGATCCCCTTTCAGCTATGCATCCTCTTCCTTCGTCTTGTGATTCATTGGAATTACTGAATGGATTTGCATCGGAATGTGATTGTAGATTTCTCGAAAAAACTATCAGAAAACGAGGACAGGACATGGTCAGGTTTCCAAGAGATATATATATCAAAAGACAATCACTATCTTCAATCTTTGCACTTTTAGGATCGCCAATGACGTCATATGATGTTTTAGTTATTTCTACTTTTCTCCATCTTCTTCAAAAGATTAGCAATTTACGGCTCTAACATATCAACATTATTTATCCTAAGTAACAGAACTGCAATGTAGATAAATACGTATAAAATATACGACACACTTATGTTTTGGAGTTTATAGAATTATAAGCATTTTTCACCTTAACATGCATCATTTAAAAGAAAATGTATAGATACATTTTAAAAACGTTTTAAAGAAGATGTGAAATTTTTTTTTTTTTATTCATTTGTGCGTTTTAAATTCTGTAAACTCAAAAGCAGAGAATATCGTATATTATATTTTAAGGCTGCAAATTACGACATTATATATAGAAAGTTAATAAGGATAAATTTAGTTATACGTTTGTAGAGAATGCAATACGTAAACCTGAAAAAAAAAAAAAAAAAAAAAAAAACTTTCAATGAAAACAATTTTATTAACCCTAGAACACATAATTTGATGAATCGGATAAAAAAGAAGTGATGTCGTTCTTGTACGTGATTCACACGTTTTGCTTTGATTTTATTTTATTTTATTTTATTTATTTATTTGTTTTAATTGATTTAATTTATTTATTATAAATGAAGTATTTAGAAAATTTTAACCTACAAATTTTTTTAATACGATATGTTTTCAAACCATTTTCTTTTTTTTGCACTGAAACGTTAACTTCTAAGTTAAAAGGTTTTACATGTGTCAAATCAAACAGTGTACATATAAATCTACAACACCCTTAAAATAATTATAAAAACTTTAAAAAAATTTTTAAAAAACCGTAACATGTTTCAATTAGTTTCCGCTAATCATCCTCAGACGGAATGAAGGAGAATAATAATATAATTCCTTCTCCTTCATTCCGTCTGAGGATGATTAGCGGAAGCTAATTGAAACATGTTACGGTTTTTTTAAAGTTTTTATAATTATTTTAAGTGTGTTGTAAATTTATATGTACACAGTTAACTTCTAAGGTTATAAAAAAAAAAAAAAAAATTGTAATTTTTTAAAAAAAATAAACGTATTTTTTTTTAATATAATTTAAGAAACTTTTTAATATTTATCTTAAAACTTTAAATCTTATTATTCCATTCTTATTCAAAGGAATCCTAATTTTAATGATCGTAATCCTTTCTTTGTGAAGGATAAAAGAAACTTGTTGTTTTAAACTTTTTTAAAAGCTGTATAATTAATTTATTGTTTATTATGTATTAATTAAAGTACTTAAAATGTAAATGTTAATTAAGTAACTATTACAAACTGGATATATAATTTACCTCAAATATTAATATTTTTTATTTATGAGTATATTTTCAAAAAGAATTAAGGGGTCTTTTCAATTTTTTTATTGAAAAGATAAATTTTATAAAAATACACAGGGCGGCCATAATTAAAATATCTATATCCGGAACTCTCTGCAGCTCCAATTCCAAGCATGGGGAGAAATATTCCGTAGGAAAAAAAAAACAAGATCTGCCACTATGGCGTTGTACAAGAGAAAATGCATGGCAACATATCAACAAACGAAAAACTAAGATAAAGCTAATATGAAATTCGAATTTTTATACAGTATTTGCTCTTTTGAAAAACTGAAACAAACAGAAATTTAACTAGAGTGCTAGGAAAAAAAAAAACTTGTCAAAGTTGCAAACTCACCACTCACTTCACTTGTTGTTGGCCTAAAGAAAGACGATCAGTCTACAAGCCCGGGCATTTGTAAAAAAAAAACTTCGCTGAAGAAGAAGTTGATTTTGTTCTCCATTGTTCTAGACGAGAAATTGCATTCGAAGTAGGCCCTACAGTGTGCTCGACTGCAGAATGCAAAATCTAGAGAAAGATTGCACATGCTGTTTAATGTTTTCCTTTAAGACAGTCAGCTGAGTCAGGTTATAGATACTTCCTCGATAGACTAAACTGCCTTTAGGGAACCTCACAATCAAAAATCAAACCAGCTTAAGAACAGGCGAGCAAGATGGCCATGAAATTGGTAAGAAGCGATTAATGACTCTTTCTTCAGTAAAGTGATTCGTAACAGCTGCTGTACTGGTCCTGTAATATGAGGAGGTATCCCATCTTGCCTACAAATTTCTCCTCCTCTTTGCTGCAGTTATTCCTGAACTGCGCAGCATAAGATATCTTTCTATAGTGGAACAGGTGGCTGCTCCTGAAGAGTGCAATTCCTCGAAAACGAATAACACCATCACAGACGGTGAGTTTCGGCGAGTGCAATGGGATCTGCAATGGAATATGTGGTGCTTCTGAAGTCCATATGCGACAGTTAACAGTCACGTTGAGATAAAAATGAGCCTCATCGCCCCACAAAATATTTCAAGTTCAGACATCGTCCATTTCCATTCTGGCCAAAATGTTGGCGCAAATGACTGTCGTTTTTCAGGATCATCTAAATGCAGCTGCTACTGGAGGCTGATCTCATATAGATAACAGTTTCCGAAGAACTTCACAAGATGGAATAAGCGATATCCAATTGCATCGATAGTCCCCGTGCGCTGCTAGTTCCAACAGTATTATCCAGGGGTCGTCGACTACAGAAATTGCACCTTCTTCTGTTATCTAAGATGAAACAGTTTTACTTCCTCTTCCAGGTCTTATTTGCAAGGATCCAGTTTCATAAAACTTCTTAATCATCATTCGAATTGCTGGAACTGAAAAAACATAAGTTCTTTCAGATCGAACTTCACCCAAAGCGTCTGATGAATTGAATTCTTTAAGGTAAAAGCACTTCACAATTAGGCACTTTCAGGCAGAGTGAGACGCATTTTTAACAGTAAACTTAAGGAATACGCTTGAGATATTCGCGCTGAGCCTTTATAGCTCTCTACTGCTGAGAAAAATGCAAATTTTCTTCTTTCTCAGGTGCAGTCAGTCCTTTTTTTATCTTGAAAATAAGATTTCAGGCCAATTCAGTTTGGGCCAGATTTCAGCCAATTGTCAGGACTGATTTCTTCTTTTTAGCTGACTTGGGGGTTCTTGGATTAAAAAAACCCGCTAATGAGAATCACCGCATTCATCTTTTATCTTTTTGTAACATTTCAAGTAGTTTTGGAAAGAGAAGATGCTTATAAATCAGAAGAGTTAAGTCTAATTAAAAAAAAATTACTGGACTCCTTGAGTTTAAGCATCAATCATCTGGTTTCTTCCTTAACTGTTGTAATTACAAACGATTGTGTCGTCGGTTAGTTCAAAACTGCGCCATACTTATAGCATTTTTGTTGATATAAGTTCAACTAAACCCACAACAATTCAGAATCTATTCCTTAGGCTTGGGGGTACACAAGCGTTGAAAATGCCGCGTTGCCAACGCCCAAAAATGTCCTGGTCTACACGAGGGCACTTTTCAATGCTCGTATAGCCCAAGCCTTACAAAATTACAACGCTGCGTTGCTAACGCACTTACAGAACCGAGCGAAATCTCATGTATTTCTATGGAAAGTGAAAAATGCGGTCTACACGAGCGTTTTTAACGCCGAGAAGGTCGGCGTTGCCAGCGCGAGTGGTGCTGCTAACGCCTTCGTCGGCGTTACCAATGCGTTGGCAACGCTGTTCTGGGGTCTACACGGAGCGTTGGTGCGCGTTAGCAACGCTCAATCCTCGTGGATGCACTTTCCTTTATTTTATCCCTACAAGAATGTCTGGGAGCTAAACTAACGCGGCGTTAGCAACGCTCGTTAGACCACATCTAGCGTATTTAACGCTCTCGTATAGACCAGGACATTTTTGGGCCTTAGCAAAGCGGCATTTTCAACCCTCGTGTAGCCCAAGCCTTATTGATGATGAGTTTTGATTGAGTTTTGGGAATGATAAAGAATTATTTGCTGAGAGATATTATCTTCTATTCTAGTAATAATTAACAAAGGATCCTCATCATTCAAATAAATGAATTTCATTAAAGAAAATAATATCATTCATTAATCAGTCATAAGAAATCAATAATCCTATCGCCCACATTAATATTTCAAACATTTTTTATCTATCTTAGCTGATGAATGACGAAAGTACGAAACGCAGCTATCTTAAAACGCTTAAAAAAATTTCAAAGGGAAAATTCTGAACGATTTTAAAATGAGAATCCATAAGAAAAAAATGAAATGAAAAATTTTTTGTAAGTTTCATAAAACACAGAATAGATTTGTAGAGATGCGAAACTGAATAAAAAAATTATTTTGTTCTAAAGGACTACTAACTCTTAAATTTACTGAACGATATAACTATTTAGACCTGAGCATTATGTGAGGTTTAAATTAAATTTATAATTTTGTTTCTGTTTCAAGTTTAATTTCTAATTCTTCTCTTTCCAATTCTAAACTAATCAAATCCTTTAAAAGTTTTCTTAAAACCCATAAAACCTGAATGAATTTTCTACGAACACTAAAGCCTTAGTAGGCGTTAACACAATAGAGCACATAGTAAAAGTATGTCTACTGCCTATTGTCTAGAATTAATTTCTAATAATGTCTATTTAATGAAACGTAATAATGTCCACTAACGAAAACATTAATAAAAATTCGCCATAACTTTTCTAACTGAATTTCCAAGAATTGTTATTAAATTCACAACGTTTCCTAAAATGATTGCTGAAAGCTTCACACAAACTTTTCTAATTTACGTTTATTGTAATATAAATGTAATGTGTATAGATTTTAAAAATGCAATCTGAAAAACACTTTTGAAAAAAAAAAAAAAATATCTCACACGTAGACTATTTTGAATCTTGATTCAAAAGGTTCAGATTCGAAGTAGTCTGCACACATTTGAAAATACGATTAATTAGATTTAAAAAATATCAGAAATAAGATTAAAACCTCTAAACTGATCAGATGAAAATGCTGAATTAGTATTTAAATAATTGTTCTCTCTCTCTCTGTCACACACACACATACACACACAGATATTTTATATATACAGTGAAATGGGGGTTTCGCCGGGGAATGATAAATTCTTTGTATTACTGAATGTTTCGTATAAGTAAGTTTCGTATAAGTGAGACTTCACTGTATATAAATATATATAGTATGTCGGACTTCGGAATGACCACTGACCCCAACTAAACACGTTGGTCAATGATCGCTGGCAGCCTATACCTCTAGTGACCTGCGCGGACTGTAAGTGGAACATCTTTACCCTAATAATAACAGTTTTTATACTGGACAGAAATGTGGAATTTGTAAAATAAAATATCATATTTACCTTTAATACACAGTATTTATAATTCACTATAAATATATATATTTATACAGAAAGAGAGACTTCGAATCTACTAAATTAAAGCTGAATCTTACTTTTCCATACGCAATTCTATTCAGTTAGTTTTAAATAATGTAATTCAAAAAGTAATTATGCGTAAGAACCAAAATTCAATTTCAAAATTAAAATTTTAAAAAAGAGTTCAGGTTAAATTAAATAGATAGGAATTTATTAATGAAGATAAAAAGAGAAAAAAAAATACAGCTGTCGGTAAGCGTCAAAGAAATATCATAAGAAAAACAAGTCCTAAATAATACCGTTCTTAAGATTAGAATGTTTTTACGACATGTTGTAAAAAGTTCCCAGTGTCGCAAAGTATTTAAAAAAAAAATGGAAGAGTAACATGCAATACATGCTTTATTGTTTCAAATATTAGAGGACTAACAAAATATGGGAAAAAGCAGCGGGACGCAATTTTTATGACTTCAATACAGGAAAACCATTCAACTGGTTGATTACAAAACAGTTCAGTTATATTGAAAAAAATACATTTATAAACGGAAATAAATAAACTAGCGGTCTCAGGACAATTCTTCAGATCTCTTACGTCAAGGTTCTCACCATTAAAAATGGTAAAAAAAAAAAAGACCTAGGAAAAAAAAATGCGGATTTCTTCAGACAAAAAAAACAACAACTTCAGATCAACGCTTGTTTTTTTTTTTTTTTTTTTTTTTTCAGTAAAAAAAAAAAATAAAAAAAAAAATAACAATAAATATTTTTTTATGAGCACGTAACATAGTTCAAAACAAACAGATTGACATTTTTATGAGATATCAGCCATGCAAAACTTAGAAAAAAGGGGAGGGGGAATTATATTATAATGCCAAATAACATATTTCCAGAACTACTCACTTAGAATAGTAAATTTCTAGAAAGTAAATAAACGAGATTATTTTATTTTAAATAATAACAATATTAAAATAAAATGAGTAAATATTATATATATGTATATATTGCATGTCAAATTCTTCATGTATTTCTTGTGCTTCCTTCTGCTCTACTTATTCTTTTTTTTTTTTTACCAAAGACGAAAAATTAGTCATTCGTAAATTCTTTTTGTCCATTTGATGGTAAGCTGGTTTGGAATTTTACCTGTTGAATCAATACTTTTTTATTTAACTCATGTATTTGGAAGGGACTCACTGATTAGCTACAGGGATGAGATCTATCGTAAGGTTTTTGTGGGTGATATTGACTATACATTCCGATCTCATTTTGATGACACAATTTCTTTTATTCATCAAGTTCGCAACTTATAATTTTTAGCTAGATAAAATGATATTCAGTCTTATGATTCAGTAAATATACACTGAACTTTCCCTGAATCTTGAATTAATTTTGATATTCCGCTTAAAATGCCTCTGAGAATGCTTAATTTAAGACATCATTGTAATATGTAAATTCAATAATCACATTTCAGTTGGGAAAAGGGAACGGAAGTAATCGAAATACATCAATAAGCAAAATTAATATATCCAAATTGGGAGATGTTAATAACTCGTAAATCATCCAATAAATCATCATCCGAGTAGTTACAATAAGTTTTTCACTGAACTTTCTTGCAAATTATTCCAAAAGTTGATTGCACAATATGGTTGCTCGTTTTGACAACATAAAACAGCTTATCCAACCAATTGTGACTCATTCTGCCACATTCTGTCTTACAATCCAATATTGAATTTCAATTGACCAATTACATTCCTTGTGCCTGTTGACACAACCACGGAAGTGAAATAATAATCATCCTAAAGCGTACAACTCTGAAGCTGTCCAGCACCAATAAATCGGATATTTTTGAACAAGCTGAAAATGACGAACTGACAGAATTCATCGAATAGATGCTATTGAGATTCCTTGGCATAAATTTCTTAATGTCTTAAATCTCTCTTTGCAGATGTCCATATATCATGTCAAAAGTTTTGAGTTTGAAGTTTTAGAATAATCAATATTCTACTAATCGTAATGCTTCCCATTTCTTGGGAATATTTACTAGCAATTCAAGAAAAAGTTGGTAAAACATTTTGCATTAAAGTTCTTCGTATCTGACATCCCTTTGTATGAACCATCCCTTTGTATGTAGCAGAAGTATCTCCATCCCTTTGTGTTACTTGACGATTTATAGCGCTTCTATTTCATGTGAAAAAAAACAAATATGAAAAAAAAAAATTCTAGAAATATATGACGTAGCCTCCGATTCAAATTTTCACTACATCCTATATTTGTATTTGCTAAAAATCAAGGTTGTGAAGTTGGAGTAGGTATCGAGTCGAATCGGAAAAAAAATTACGACTCCGGAGCCCTACTTATAACATATCTAACAGTTATCTTATGAAGCGGATACTATAGGATGTTGTATTCAACGCTATTGATATGTGCATGTAATGATGTGACTTATCTCTAGGGGTTGCTGAAATGGAAAATATACCGCAACAACCCTCGCACCTTGGATCAGTTGAAAACAAACATACGGCAAGAGATCGGTCACAGAATTGAGGAGTGTATTCCTGAACATGCTGCAGCTGGCGGAGAAATGCATCGAGGCTGATGGCGGCCAATTCCACCATCTACTCTGAATATGACATTAAAAATATACAGTGGTACCTCGACATACGAATTTAATTCGTTCCGTGACGATCGTCGTATATCAAAAAAATCGTATATCAAATCAATTTTTCCCATAGAAATTAATGGAAATAGAATTAATTTGTTCCAGTGATAGGAATTTACCCCCCAAAAAATAACTAACATGCTTTACATACCAACCAAATATAGATTTAATATAAGATAAATACAATGTTTATAGTATGCATGATATAAATATACTATATTTTTTTACTAAATGTACTATTTTTTTATTTACACTAAGACTAATCACTATCACTAGCACTCACGTATGGCCCTTTTGGCCTCAGTTGCAGTGGGTGTATCGCCACTAAGACATGGTCTTTTCCAAAGGAAATGATCCAGAGAGATCTGTTTCTGTCTCTTTTTTAGAATATTTCTAAAATGCGCAAGGCACGTGTCATTGAACAATGCACTGGCTCTCCCTGTAGACAATTTCTCCGGGTGTCTCTTTTCAACAAAATCGGACACTTCTTGCCCCTTAGCAAGGATATCATGAATTTCACTTGAAGATAGCACTTCCTCTTTCTCGACCCCCTCCTCACTGCTGAGTTCCTGCATCACCTCTGAGTACGTCATCTCTTGTAACTTCTTCAGCTCCTCCGTCGTGAGTTCTTCTGCATGCTTCTGCACCAGATCCACAACATCTAGCTGTACTAGCTATTCGTATCTCAAAAATATCTTCGTATTTCGAGGCGTAAATTATATGAAAATTTTCGTCGTATATAAAAAAAAATCGTATGTTGGGGCATTCGTATCTCAAGGTATTACTGTACCAGCAATAATGAACAGATAATGATAGCGATAGCGCTAAATAGTGTCCATTTTCAGGTTTCCATTACACCTGGAAACCTTTTGGGGCCGGTTTTATGAGCGCCACCCTGTAGATGAAAACATTTTTTAGCTCAGGCAAAAGGTATACAAATTTATTTCAACTAAAGACTTTCTTTCTTTTCATATTTCACATTTATCATTATTATTATTATTGTTGTTTATTTTTGTTGCTATTTTCCTTTGAGGAACTCCAAAGGATTAGTTATATAAAGAAACAATATATTAATTCCAATCTATGTAATACAGTGGTAGCGTTATTTTAGTTTATTTGTTCGAGGCCTAATTATAATGTTTCTAACATACTCATTATATTTTACAGATAATTAATTGAATAGTCTTGTTTTGAAAATTTATCGAAAAGCTGCCATGGCCTAATTGCTTTTTTAATTTCAGGCCATCAGTGAGACAATAATTTGCATATAGATAAGCCTACAAAAGAAAGGTAGTAAATCGTGTTTAGCTGACTCAACAAATAGCAGCTGCCTATTAATAAACTCTAACCTATAGTTATCCTTCGATACCACGGGATTAATTTATTCCTAATACAAAGAATACGCTGTGATTGAACAACAAAAGATTTTAATCACATTTCGATGAAGTTGAAAGGTCTTATCAAAATATTTTTATTTCAATTTATAACAACGATCTAAACAAGCTTCGTAATCGAAAATAAAATCAAAATATTTAATGTGACGACTGAATGTGAAGTTTGGCGTTGGAATTGTCTGAATCCAGCATCTTTTCTTTAAAAATTTATATAAACTTCGGCCAAGGTTACTCAGACAAGGTCCAGTTCTGGTAGCTACCGATTGGTTTAGTATTGACTGGTGAGACTATTCCTTCCAAACATGTCGATGTAAAACAATGCTTCTGCACTGAACATAACACAATAGCAATATGTATATGCTACTGTATAAAAACCTCAGGCAACTGTCTTTTAGATGATACAAATCTACTAGTGTTCCTGGAGGATCGGTGTCTAAAGGAAGTACTGAATCTATCTTCAGTGTGTCCTTATTTAGCAGTGTAGGCTAGTACGGAACTTCTTTGAATAGGCTTTACGTCAAGTCCGAAACGCTTTTGAAACAAACGTGGTTAATTTTGTATATAGAATCTTTCATTAAGAGCACTTTGCTTTCGCATATATGTAAAACAAATATTTAGAAGTGATTAATATAAGATAAGTTAATCACTTTTAAATTCAGATTTATGTTTTGTTTTGTTTTATTTAATAACAGTATCAGTTCTGAATCCTTCATTAAGTTTTTTTTTTTTTTCCTTTTATAACTGATTTCACTTAAAGCTGAATTTAAGGATGTAATTACTATTTTTTTTTGGTTAAATGTAAGTAGATAGCTGCAAGTAGGCCTAATAAATTTATAAACATAACTAAACATACACAATAAAAATATGCCGTTTAGCTCTACAACATAAACCTACTATTTACAGTTATGCAGTCTCATATAGATTAAAAACTCATATTCCAGTACTTAATCTCAATCAAATGTAAATAGGTTTGTTTTTTTTTTTTACCTCCAGATATTTTGTCAATTCGTTAAACTGGCAATTCTGTTCAGTTTAAAAATAAATTGTCATCAGGAAAAAATAAAAACAACAACAATCTTAAAAAATTTGCAAGATGTCACTGTCAAGTAATGATTTAGCCCGCCTTAATTTGAGATATCGGCAGACAAACAGAACAATTCTTGGAACTAATTCATAACGTAGCCTCTTTTTCCAAATTTTCAGAGGCCAAAAAATTAAAATAGGAAGGTAAAAATATGTATAGTAAAAACGTTTGAGGCGAAGAATAAATTATTATTTTTTTTAATGTTAATTTCCTTTACCGTAATATCAACTTGTTTTGAAAATATACTGTAACGATTATTTATTTTTCTTTGTAAAATTAAAATAATTAAAATGTGTTGAGCAAAACTTGCAGGTGTTGATGTAAACTGGGCTTTTCTTAAATATTACAAACCTCTGGTTATTTGACTATGATTATCGTAGTTTTATGGCTACAGTAAAAAAAAACATCGTTTACATAAAGGGAAATAATGAATAGCCAATTATCAAAACTACTCTCACCTTGAAAACAAGAGTTAGTGCCTTGAGTGAAGTACTTTTTTTTTTAGGAGCCCTTAAATTTCGACAGATATCTACAAACATTTAAGAGAATTGCCATCAGCGGTATTTTACAGATGAAATACGAAGATAAACGAGAGGACAAATCTGTGTTGCTGTTTTTGTCGTTGCATTAAACTATTATGAGATGATTTATAAAACGGGTGTCTTTCCGTATTGTAAATAAATTGTTCCGAGATCAATAACAAGGATTTAAGTTTTTGTACCACGAGGGGAGGAACAAGATTATTAATGGAGAGAGGTCCGCGGGCAAAAGATGATACGCATGTTCAAGTTCAGAGGAATTCGTTGATTGCTATGCATTTTTTTTAGATTTGTCGTCTAATTAAAAGCGGATGAAATTGTTGACTTAGGATTTTTATTAGTATGTATGTTTCTTAAAAACTTTCTTATATAAGTGTGTAAGAACTGGCCTTAGTGTCGGTTCGTTATGTAACTACTCATTCATGAGACAATTCATAATGTATAATCTATTTTTCCAAAACGAAATAGAAGAAAGTGTAGATAGTTCTTTTCATCTATTTTCATTTATGAAAATATCCTTACGAGACACTGTTCTTCCTTATTAAGTAAAGGAGTTTTTTCTTGCAACTTATATCCAGACTGTGAAGGTCTGGTGGCTGCAATCTTAACAGTCATTAGCTCAAAACATTAGTTTCTCTAGAAAATCTCCGGTAGAAAGCCATGCCAAGGATATAGCTTATTTCAATTTCCCATCTTCTTCGATCTATTATTAAATCTGTCAATCGTACAGTGTTTGCGTGTGACGAGGACTGACAGGAAATAATCAGGTTTAGATTTGGTATCTTATTGAGGTACGACCAAATACAAAATAAGAACACAACAGACATATACTGACCAGAAAGACGATTTACTTTTGAAAAATTTCTCAAATCTTTAATTTTAAGAAAGCATTCTGCTTCAATCTCAAACCTTCTTTGCTTTATTAGAAATATAACCTAGATATTTCTCAATATGAATTAAAATTAAATAATTTATCCTTTGACGTCTTCATCTGTCATTACTACTATTAATAATAAGAAACATTTTCTTATTTATTTTAAAAGTCAATATGAACGTGTTACAATATTTTGTGCGTTTATATTTATTGTGATATTATTATTATTATTATTATTATTATTGTTGTTGTTAAGAACAGATTTTGTTTATTAGGATTTGTGAATTCTTTTACTTTTAAAAAGAATAATAGAATGTTTTCTCTTGAAATGTACAATGTAACACACATAAATATTATATTTAAGGAAATATATAAAAAAACCTCTTCAATATAATAAATATTAGGAAAGGAAGATGACTTTGAAGAAACGGAGGATGCAGATAATGTGATGAGAATGACGAAACTGTGCCTGATTTTAGCATATGTATATTACATACCTAATAAAACATCTTATTACGACTCAATACTTCCCAAGTTTCACAAAACAACGATTTGCAGGGGCAATGCAAAAAAAAAAAAAAAAATCAGCAAAATGCGTATGAGTAAATGCCTAATTAAAAAACTGTCAGCGAAAACACAAACCCTTAAACTACTGTAATAACTCAACAATGAATTAAATGGTTTTTGAATCTCGGTCAAAGGATTATGTCGATGAAGCAAGTATCAAAACAGAACCAATTTATTTAACTATTTTTATTTTGCTTGTCTCCTCATTTGAAAAATAATTCTAGAGAAAATCTTCAGATGTAATATAAGATTTAATAAAATTTAAAACACTTGAATTGTATTGTTCGGCGAAGAGGAATATTAAGAAAACCAAATGGATTTTTCGCCTCTTTTGATAGAAGTACTTTTTGTAACAACAATCAATCCATAATGTTTGGTTTGTGGTGGAGGGGAAAATTACTATCTTTATAGATAAGAAGAATCAGAGAAGAAAAATAAAACATCCTCTTTCTTTCTTTTTTTAATCTTAAACCAAAACATTAAATCAAAACTTTTAAAAGTGTTCCAGCATCGGTGAAGATAAAAAACTTTATTACAATGTTTTCGATTCCCGAACACAGGCGTTTCGTTAAACTTCGTCAGTAAATCCTGAAACAACATAACTGAAGGTCCTAAAGTAGATCTAGAATAAAAAAAAGTTGTAATTTATTTTTTTAATAAATTTCAAATTTCTGATTTTATTTTTAATTTTTACTATTGTTTTTTTCCTTAATTTTTTTGCTTTACAAAACGCCTTCGAGAATTCGAACAAGGCTATTTTCAATTCTGTTGATTTTATTTAATATTACTACAACGAAATGCTTTGTCAACTTTTATAAGGAGTGCTTATAAAAAATTTGTTTTATTTGAGGAAAAAAAAAGGGGCGCGGGGGAGAGATATCAATTGAACGTTCTGGAAGGTGGGGATAATCCCAATTTGGCAAGAGAAGAAAGGTAAAACAACGCACTTTTTAGAGCAGTACCTTATTAGAATTATTGTCGTTGTTTTTTTTTTTTTTGTTTTTTTTATTTATTTTTTTTAAAAAAGAAAGAGACTTAATATGTATCTCATTTCTGTCTTCAGCAATGTTTTCTGTAATTTACAGATTTGTTTACTTTCGTCTGTTATTGGAAGTATCTGCTTTAGCATTCAGATTGTGAATCAAGCGAATTGCTATCTTAATTTACTAACAAATCCTTATCTATTTACTCTGTCTTATCACTTTGCCTTAATCTATGGGTCATCTGCCTTTCAGTTTACTAATAAATATTTTCATTTTTCAGTCGCTCTTTTTCAGCAGGAAAAGTCCCATCGAAGTGACGTTCGTCTTTGCACCATATGCTTCAAAAGAAAAAGCATAATTTCTAATTGCAACTGTCGGTGACAATGACACACGTTATCACAAGGACATCAAGGTGCTGCTGCTTCGAACCGCCGATAGGTGGAGTAGCAGTTCTGTGCATCGGCAGACGCCTCTCAGGTGTCGGCACCAATCATTCTCCCCCGAGGGGAGAATTATCTGGATGAAGGCGGGCTTCCCCCCCCCCCCCTTCTGTCTTTTATTTCTATCAATTTATACAGTGAGAAAGAGTGCCCCGGGACAAAGCCAATAACTGGGTGCAAATTCAATAAATGATGTCATTTAAAATGTTTCCTGAGAAATAGTCTTCACAAACTTGTTTTATTTTGGAAGCACTGGCATTTTTCCCCAATAATAACCGTTGTTCAGAGATCAAATCTATTTCAGTGTCAGCTTCCTTTCAAATTTTACAAGCCGCCTCTTAAATAATCATGTAAGGTGTTATTGTTGTTCTTTTTTTTTTCTTCCCCCTTTTTTTTTTCTTTCTTTAAATTGAAACCTTTTCACTGATGCTAATGAGATCGCTGTCGTCGTTAGCGTTCTTCTGAAGTGAGTAAATTATTTCACTGTCAAAAAATCAGTTTGCAGCATGAATTCGTTTTACTGGAAAACGTATGTTTTATAATCAAGCAGGGAACCTACTCTAAATAACATTGCATAAGAAAAAAGCCTACAATATATATAATTTAAAATAAATTATTTTTATTTATTATAATTTTTTTTTTTTTGGTTTAAGCTACTCCATTTGTTAAAAAAAAACAATTCAAGGAATTTAAATATTGCACAAGGAAGTGTATTTTTCAGAATCGATTAAAGAATTTGTTTATATTTGTGTTTCTCAGTAGCATCGTTGTAAATGGAGATATAAATTGAAGAAACATTTTACTGTCAGTTTACTAGGTTTTCGGAGAATATATAACTGTGATTTCCTTTTGCTTTTCGCAGAAGAAAGAACTTGAAGCCTCCTTTCCGTTATATATTGCATACTTCATTTTTCTTTGTTTTTTCAAGTCGTAAAAACAACAAAGAAAATCTTCATAGATTTAAAATTACTATATCTACAGAATGCAAAGTGTCAAATTATATCAATTATCATCAAATACAGTATTAAAAATTAGCAGATTAAATCTGAAAATCTTAAAACCAATTAACTTTCATTAAATCAAAGAAAGCATTGCGACATATCATAAGAAATCCAGTGATAAGCAATTGCTTCCTTAGTGATGTTTTTCTTTGGAAAACTTTTGTCTCTTAATTATGCAGAAAAATGTTTAAATAAACAAAAACAAAAACAAAAAAGTAGTTCGTTGCTTGTCTGTCAATTTGCATATCAAGTTTCAAGAATATCCATTCAACAGTTCAAAAGTTATTAGAAAAGAGAAAGACGACACACAGGCATATTTGACAGATTATTATAAACCTCATTGACAGAAGGAAAAGTTGACCTATTTTCCCAAGGAATATGAGGCTTATAAAATAAAGAGGATGATATAAGATGATGCAATAATATTATAAGCTCAGTAATTTCAAATGATAAACCAACGGGCCCAAAACCTTGATAATTTTGTACAGATTTTTAATTACAGGATCCAAGAAGTATTTTATGGACTCCACAAAACCTATACCTTGAAATTTTAATCAAATTTTAGCCAAATGGTGTAACTTGTACACACATATATTGATTACTGTTACCCTTACTTATTCAAAATAAGACAAATTAAAAAAAAAGGTAAATTATAATATTCGCAGCGAGTAACTACTTAACAATATTTCATCCACATTAAACAGAGCAGATTTCGCAAACGAATAAAACATTACATCTTCAACTTATAATAAGTATCCGAACTACTAATTACAGGCTCCTGTTTCTGTATTTTGCCTTATTTTTTTAGCCTGTATGAAAATTTCTACGTTTCAGAAATACAGTAAATACAGTAAAACCCCGTTATTGCGCTCATCAAGGGACCGTGATCTAACAGCGTAATAAGCGGGACAGCACTATATCGAGATTTTATTGTACATAAAAAACGTCCAGGGACCGTATAAAAGGAGCGTAAAGAACGGGATAGCGCTATAAGCGGGAGCGCTATATCGAGGTTTTACTGTACTTCTTTTTGCTAGATCAGCTTAGTTTCATTTTGTTAAATCTCAGTAAGAATAGCTTCGGATATTTTTTTTTAAATCTCGTACTCACTTGAAAAAAAAAAAAGGAAACCGAAGGGAATATTTTTTTTTTCTTTCTTATCAACTTCTTTTATTTTTCTTTCCTCCTCCTTCTGCTGACTTTTTTATTATTATTTTTTTTATTGAAGGAATCTCTCCTATCATTTTTTTCCCTCTTTATTTACTATCCTTGACCTTTACGAATTGAATGGCTTTTTAGGGTAAGCATTTACTAATAGTTTTCTAGAAAGAAAAACGAGGCATGATGGGAAATGGGGTCGTTGTTGTTTAGCTGTGAAATTTGGTGAAATAGCCAGGTCTTCTTACAAACGGCGATCGCTACTGAAACGGAATAATTGAATAAAAACACATACACACACACACACACACACACACACATACACACACACGCACTCACATCTTCATTTCAAAACAAAATGTGCATACATACATACATACATATAAAAAAAAAAAAACGATTTCTTAACTAGAGGTATCGCAACAAAATTTGAAGTTATCTTTATTTAACAAATATTTGGGGAAAAAAATATTCAAATAGCTAAAGGTATGTCGGTAATATTTAACGTGTGCATTAGATCTGACTGAACGGACGCCGACACACAATGGAAATTAAAAAATGATTTTAAAACATTAAAATAGCAGGACCAGGTTTCACCTGTGCAACAAGGTTTCTTCAACTGAAGAAACTTCAATTGAAAAAAACCTGGTTGCAGAGGTGAAACCTGGTCCTGTTATTTTAATGTTTTAAAATCATTTTTTTAAATTTCTATTGTGTGTCGGTGTCCTTTCCTTCTAAAGTTATGTCTTTGAATAGATGTGTAAGTAAATAAAATAAAATTAAAAAAAGATGTTATTGTGAAATGTTAAGAATATAAAGTTTTTCTTCTGTTTGTTGATGTTTGATGGTCGAGTTGGAATTCGGAGAACTTTGAGAGACAGAAGCTACAAAAAACGATGGAAGCTTACAGCAGCTTACAGAACTGTTGGTCAGTTAACTGATAATTTATCAATACTTTTGAGGTGAGGTCTTGCCCCATTTATAATTGATGAAATATGAATTATGTTTGTCTGTATACAATTTGCAATCACAATGTAAAATCAAAGAATGAAATTGACAACGTTACACTTACATAGGAGATCCGTCACAGAAATAGGCGCAAGACATGACATTAAATAATAATAAGAATAACTGCAGTAAAATATGGTTAAAATATCCAGCGTCCAAGATTCTAATCGAAACTGAGAGAAGTTGAAGCCCTTGGAGGAGCAAGAAATGTCAATGGTTAGTCAATCACATATTATACTTCGTATAATTTAAATGGTATTTAGGCCTAATATTCTCCAATTTTCTTTTTTGTGATGCTTAATCTTAAGAATTAAAGAAAAAAAAAAAGGAGACCTTTCATTCTCCTGTTTCAAACTTCTAATAGTGTTTTTCAACCTTTTTCATTGTTTGGCACCCCTGATTGAAAAATAAAAAATCATGACACCCTTGCCCAGCGGTGAATCTGGAATCTGAATAGGGGGGGGGGGGCTATTGGGCCAGATGAATTGTTTGCGTACACGTAGCGTAGAACATAACATTAACATGCGATTAGTATCGCTTCTTTGCTTACTAGATATCCCGCAGCAAAATAGAACTGACAATGAGTTATCTTGAACTACACTTAAGTAAATTTCCAAGAAAATGCCTAAACTTTGCGGCACCCCGGTTGAAAAACACTGTTCTAATATATATTGCTTCCGAAATGCCATAAATTTTGATTTTTTTTTTTTTTTTTAAGTATTGCACAGTGATATAAAAACACCAAACAAAGTAATAACTACAATACGAAACTGGGACAATTTAGGTATTTACTAGGACAAAAGATGAGAGAAAAAAAAATACTTTCATCATACGGTAGTTAAGCGAAAGTAATCATACAGACGAGTTAAAAAAATAAAATAGTTTCATTTAGTTAAATTTCGACTGCTTGCAAATCGTTGCATCATTTAGGACATATTAACTTTTTATTTTTTTTTTATTATAAATACGAAACAATTTTTCTTGAGTAGTTATTTGGTGAGTTAGTAATGTCAAATACAATTAACAAAAATAATAATAATAATAATAATCATAGGCCTAATTAAAAACCTCAATATTTTATTGGAATGCTAAGCAATCTATGAAAGAAATCCTAAGAAAGAGAAACTTTTTTTTTTTTTCCCCTTTTTCACTAAACATCGTTTGTTATGTGAAAGCTATCGGAAACTTTCATGAAAGATAATGTAGGAACTTCAAACTCAGCAAATACGAAACTAGTAAATATTACGAAATATTTTACTACAGTTTCTAGATCGATAAACAAAAAAATTAAAAGAAAGTAGAATTATTTAAAACAACGAAAAATGAAGTAAAAAGTTGCTGTTATGTTTTCTGTATAATATCTTTTTGCCAATGTCTTTCTTTGGTGAGTGGCAAGTGATTTTTTTTTTCCTTGCCATTTCAATCCACTTGACTTGGTGCCGCTCGACTGTGACTGCTTAAGCCAACGATAGTTCACAACAAATCGAGCAACTTTTTTCGCCTCATTTCTCATTCTACTCGTGCCCTGTCAGGCAGAGGCGAAACCATTTGCCTCACGGATCAGTTGATCCCCGATTAAATGGAGATTAATCTTACTTAAAGATTAGCAAAGACAGCCTCCTTCTCTCTCTCTCTCTTCTCTGTTGTCCTACGCAACTAAATGGATCCAGGGCTTCAGTTACAAGCTGATACCCCGACGGAAAAATACTATTTCTCTAAATCACGTTTTCTTAAACACAACGGAAACTCTTTGAAGTTATGGTAGGAGGAAACCCACTATAAAGCAAATACTAGCTGTATATTTATACATTCTAATCTATTTAAATCATGAACAATCAATAAATATGAATCTTGAAAAAAAAACAGCCTAAAATCAAAACACTATATATATATATAAAAAGATACAATATAAAAGATTTCTATCTGGGTCTGTAATATCTAATGACAATATTATGATGTTTGACTATATTTATATCAACAGCCTCTCAGCAATGTTTCATTCATATTATTCTTTCATCATATCTTCATCATTTCGAACTCATCCTTTTCTATCCGTTGTCTTTCCAATACCTGAGGAGGGAAAATTCAAATCAATCTTCTCTCCTTCGAAGAGCTTCCCACGATTCCTAGCGGACACTCATTCTTTGTAGAACTCACAGACCCACTGCTGCCTTATTTAAAATCACAATACAGTATTTCAAAACCAAACTTTCGTCGTAAAGGAAGGTATTTATCAATTGTAAACATACTTATAAATATGTTTATCATATATACAGGCTATGTAGAATGCTGGTACAGATATTTGTCTTACTGTCAGTAAACATCAATGTTAGTAAAGTTTAACTATGTCAAGGTCGTAAGCCTATTATTTTGTTGTTGCTCTTTTTTTGTGTTTTTCCCTTAAGGATACTAAAAATTCACTAAAACCACTTCATCCGATTTTAAATTTCAACGCATCGATTAAAAGCTTTTTTTTTTTTTTTTTTTTTTGACTGGTCAACATTAACGTCTTTTACTGCAGTTAATGCCATCACAATGCTTACTTTCAGCAAAACAATCTTCGCTTAATCATATGTTACTTGGGAATAAATACTGTATGTTGACATTGTTTATCTTTCAAGCTGACATTAATAATAATAAGAAGAAGAATAATAGACTATTTACATATTAACAAAATAAAATAATACGTATCAAATAGTATTAAGAAGAAATAGTTTGTATTTACTTCAAACTAAATCAGTATTAAAGATTTATTTTCTATGCGTTTACTATCGAGGAGCAGATTACGAAGTCCCCTCAACCGACCATCCAATCAAAAAAAAAAAAAAGTTCTTATCTTTATTTATTTCCTATAAAAGCATCCGAATCCCAGCGGGATTTAGTGAAGATATCCCTTGAGAAACAAGGTTGACTCAGAAAAATATAAAAGCATATGAAACTGTTAAATCGACGCAGCCATTTCCAATGAAGTGAATCCGCAATTAAAATCAAAGAAATTAATAAATGTTGAGCCTTCCTTTTTTCTGTGAAAGTAACAAGAAAAAATTTTTTTTTGATTCCTTGGACTTCTTTCTGCTTATATCAATATCACTACAAGGAAGAGCTTCGTGTATCATTTGCCAAAGGAGAATAAACCTCTTCCTCCAAATAAGAGATCCGCGTTTCTACGTAAGAATCTTGAGTTGAGAATGCTTTGTAACTGCAGTTACTGTGAAAAAATTACCGGGTGTCTTATAACGAGAATTTCATTAACATCTATCTTCTAACTTGAAGAAATTGCATTTATCATTCAGTTGTTTATTTGTTTGTTTTCATGTTCAGTAATTACGTTTATTAAATATGATGGTGATATTAGAAACGAAATTTAAATATAAATCTTACAGAAAGGAATACCCAGAAAGTAATTAACAAATAAATCATTAAAGATGGTTAAAATATATATATATCTTAATGGAAATTAACTACACACAAAGAAGAATTAAAGTAAGAATTTGAATTAAGTCAAAGGACATTAATGTAATTCATTTTCTTTTTATAATAATGCTGTAAAGTTTCGTTTTTAACTGATAAATACCTTGTGATATTTCTGTATGTTAAAATTCTAATTTACTTATTAAATATATGTCAATTAAATTCGAAAAAATTAAATACTGATGTAAAAATTAGAAATAACGATTTTCTTTTTTTTAATTTTATATGAATGCAGGCTTTATATGTGTTACAGTACAAACTGAGTTTGTCACGATTTTACCTGAATGTTATTGGTATTAAGAAAACTGTTACTGCAACTGAGATTTTTTTTATCTATTTAGAGTTGAATTTTAATATAATTGAAAGAATTTAACCTTTGAGAAACAAATAATTATTACCAAAAATAATTTTCTTTCCTTTGTTTAACACTTGCATTCTGTTTTACAAAATCATTTTTTTGTTTTAAAATACTGCTTTACATCTTTCCAATTGATCGGACTGATACTTCCATTTTCCTCAGCACCCCTTAGTGAAAAATAAAATAAATGCTCGAGAAAGGGTTTTTTTTTTTTTTTTTTTTTTGGATGAATTCTGTTGCGTTTCTCATTATTTGATGTCGTCCATAGACTTCATATAATCCGAAATGAAGCTAAATTGGGTTTTGTGGTTGAATGACAACAGTTTCATATGAAACCAGTTTCTTTTGGACAGAAACCCTAAGGGTACGAATACTTCGTATGGCAGACAGTGCGGGTGCACATCATGGGGCACGCGAAGGGGGACATAAAGGAGGTCTTTCTCGCCCTTAGGAATTCGTTAGGAAATCGCCTAAAAAGAGAACCGAAAAAGTTTAAGGCACTCGGGTCTGTGCTGTTTCCACTGTCAACGCAATGACCTTCAACTTCGTTTTCAACACGACTTGTCCCGTATTCTGTTTATCGTTTCAAAGCTTTAGATGTAAACTTACATGTAGCACCCAATTCACCTTAATGAAGCCTGCACAAACCGGAAACGGAATCATGAAAACAAAAGCGTAGTAGCTTACTTTTAGTAGAAAGTAAATATCTTCACGTATGCAGATTGTAAATACACTATACATGGAATAAAACGGAGCTTGTGCTGTAAGGCGGACAAAATTCTCAAAAAAGCATTGCTTTCATTGTCAAAACGTATAAATATTTTCACGTCCTATTTGCAGGTAAACTGCCATTTTAGTCCGTCTTAGAGAAGTTCGTAACAAGATATCTACAGCTTTAATAAAAAATATTCTTAAAGTTTGTGGATACAGAAAGTATTTATTAGAATGACTTAGTGCGAATTCCACAATAGGAATTATTCGTTAGTACAGTCTTATTTAGCATTGTTAGAAGCATCGAACAATACTTAGGGCTAGGCTAACTATTAATTTGCGTAGTTTGTATATGAGTATTTTTATTCGATAGGATTAGGCAAACACAGTCGTTTGTATCTGCACCTTTTAAAATTCGGTTTTTCATATCATCAAAAAATTTGTCGAATCAAAAGAAAAAAAATATCGATATAAAAAAAATACGATCAACCATTTTAAAGCTGCAAAATGATTATTTAACGTGCGTTACATGTTAAGCTTCAGTACATATCTACTTGATGTTTTTTTTTCCATATATGTAAAAAAAAAAATTAATTTTTCCCCCATAGTAAAAAAATTGCATATCTATCTTCAAGGAGGCACTTGGAAGATCGAGAAGTTGTAGGAAAAAAAGAAAAAAAAAGGTTTGTTTTTTTGCTTTTCCCAGGATTATAGATAATTAAATTGTCGCCTTGTCATAAGGGTGGAAAGAAAAAAATGCAATACTGAAATGCGATGCTTATCTGTTTGGCCTTAAGCGACTTAGTAGTCATAGGTATGGTACAAATAAGCTGTCAAAATTTGTAGAAACTTCAAGTTTTCATTTTTAAAGAAGCGTTTATGAAAAATTATTGCTTGAAGATGTTACTTCAATTTTTCTTGAATTTCTCATTTTGAATAATTCAATGCTAATTTCTGCCGTCAATCTAAAATTTTGAGCTTTTCCGAAATACTATCTGAATTTTGCATTATTCCAAAGAATGCAATTCTAACAATGTAAAATTAATCTATATCTCATTTACTGTTTTTTATCATTTATGTTTTTTATGATAATTATGTTTTTTATCATCTTTTCATAAAATTGTAGGAAATTTGGTATTAAAAGTATGAAAAGTTGGTATCTTTAAACTAGAAATACCAAAAACGATTTATTAATTTAAGTTCGTCTGATTTTTAACGTTTCGCGAAGACTGCGTTGAACTTCATCAGGAAGCTTAGGAAATGTAGGTTAGTGCATAATCAATGCAGATAGAAAAAACAAATGTAAGTTTACTAATAAGATTAGTAAGACGTATGTGGGTCTCCTCGAGGTAGTGTTCTTTAAGTCGTCTCTAATTAGTGAGTTTAATAAATTGTCTGTCGTGACCTTGGTAAAAGATGTCAAGTAGAACGCGTGATGACGGGAACAGTATTGGATGGGAAAAATGCAAAACCCGCTCTGTATGGGTGATTATGCCAAGAGATATCTTAAACGGGGACAGTAGCTCTCGATAGATAGGATCGTTTCATAGCAAAAATCGCTTGGTTCATAGGTGAGACAGTGGGTATAAGCAAAGGAGAGGGGATGACCCAAAGAGGGAGAGAGAGAAGAGAGAAAATCGGCCACGCCGAAGGCGGCACCACCATCCAACGAAGCCATGCTTCCTGATTTGCCGACCGCGAGGTCACGTGAACACCGTGCCAAGTGGTTGCCTCAGGAGTGAGTGCGCGGAGCCACACGTGGAGTGCACGGCGTCTGTCGCGGTCGTACGGCGGTGGATTGGACGTCGTTCTCACGGCAAGCATTTTTTTTTTTCGGCGGGGAAAAAAAAAGGTGACACGAACCGCTAACCTAACAACCTCCCCCACCATCGGTTGTGATTACTGTGTTGTGATTCTTTCAATGCGATTAGATTTTTAGAAACTTCTGGTGTGCTTCAAACCACATTCTCGGATGCACCGTTAACGAAACAAGCTTTTTTTTTAACCCATCCCCCTCCCGTTTTTCGTTTTTTGGTCGCTGACCCGCACCCCTTGACCACCTAGCGGATCCAGAAGCGGTGGCGGCGGCGGAGGTAGCGGCACAACGCTCGACATGAGGCTGAGAGCCGCTTCCCCGCCCGCAAGGCTCTCCATGCCTACCAGTTAGCGCCACATGTTTATATCCAGGTAAGACAAATACCTTTTATTTTTCTTTGCATTTATTTATCTCCAAGCATTCTTCAATCGCGCAGTGGCTGATTACTGCTGATAAAAATTAAACTGATATATCAGTTCATGTAATTCTTACCAGCTTTTTTGTTTTTTGATTAATGAAATTTCAGAAAAGAAAATAAACAAAAATACAAATATATATAAAAAAAAAATGAAAAATCAGACTAAAGAAATTAAATGCATAAACTGAAACTATATTAATAACAGCATGAATACTTTCTGTACCTACTGAAGTATTAAGTGACTAGTGTCATACCGTTGCTGGTCAAGCTGACACATTCAGAATCATCGTGATAATATATCGGCGTTCGTTGGACTTACCGATCTGATGCAACGAAATTTCACGGAACTTTTGTCTAACACTTCGTATCTGTCCAAAAAATATATTTGGCAAAACCCAAGTTAGTGTGAAGAGTTTTTAATCACTCTCGTCAAACAGAAAATTATTTTGACTCACTAGATCAGTTAGGAAAAAAGTGATCCGTCTGAAACATCGAGCCATGCGTATTATTATTTACTTTATTTTATTTTTTATTGCATTTTGTTTATCAGAAGGTTATCTTGATTGAAAAGAAATATAAGTCTCCTAACAAAAATAAGAAGGAATTAAACGAAAAGTGTGTCTGATTCACAGTCGTTTTTCTCGTGATCCTCTGAACTCTAGGCAACTGATTTCAATCGTAATAAAACATCACTATACTCGTAAAAAACCACTGAAGCTTAGACGAATACGATTCCAGTTGGCATTATGAGCCTTCGCTCGATTTTATTTCTCCAGTTAAATCGTTGCAGTGCTAAATGCTTTTCTTGTTCAGTACCTCTTAAAAAACATACCAGTACATTTTACTATCTTCAAAACAGATCTTAAAAAAATCACAACTCGGCTTATGAAAAAGATAAACCCAAAACTTCAAAATGGCAGTGTAGTGAAATATCTACACCATTTGCATCTTTTCGGCAATTACCGAAACAGTTCATTTTCTGCAAGTTCTACGTTATCTGCCGCTACAGAAATATTCAATTAATGCTGAAGTTGCTATCACTGTGTTTACTATTTTATCGCTACAATACTTGTACG
Source organism: Thereuonema tuberculata (assembly GCA_023159025.1). Classification (NCBI taxonomy): domain Eukaryota; kingdom Metazoa; phylum Arthropoda; class Chilopoda; order Scutigeromorpha; family Scutigeridae; genus Thereuonema; species Thereuonema tuberculata. The sequence goes on along the minus strand of JAFIDM010000001.1, from coordinate 54,109,502 downwards.
ATTATGAATTTGTAGATTTATATGAAATTTGCTTTGTTTTTTATTTATTTATCATTTGTTTTACTTTTGTTTTTTAATTAAGTCAAATAAAAATTAAGTGTGTCAAAGAATGGAAAAAACATAAAATATTTTTACGAAGTTTGACGTAAGTTTGTTTTTGTTCGTGTACCTGAAGTTTTTCTTTCAGAGAAGGTTTATTAATTCTTAATAAATTGGTTACAATTCTTTCTTAGCTGACAGTTAGAGGTGTTTCCGCTTTATACAGTATTCCGCCTTAGAGAGGCGAAATTGTAAGGAAATTTTCTAATACTGTATCTAAGTTCTGTTCTGAGAGCTTTTGACATAAAGCTTTTGACTTTAAGTTCTGTATTAGTTCATTTTCTTATTTTTTTTCTGATATGAGTCGCTATTATTATTTTTTTCTTCCTCTTCTTCTTTAAGTGCCTCGCGTACGCTGTTTACTCGCGTTGGCCGATTTTTCCCCGCTTGCTAGCACGCACCTGCCACGCGCCTCCTTCGCTTCTGCTCCAAAGTTCTGCTGATTCTGAGAGCTCCCAGAGACAGCAGAGCTAACTCGAAAAAAGCGACTGAAGCGACCTCCGATGGTAAGAAGCGTCATTAAAGCACATATAGCGTCAGTGCAAAGATGACAATAGAAATGAATAAGTCTTACTTAAATTAAATAACATTGAATGATAGAAGTAAGTAATTGAAAACATAAAAAAAAAAAATAGTAATTTTCAAATTTGAAGCGTTAGCTACGCCACAGATTTTACCGGTTTCTCTTCCTGTTACTGAGTTAAATGTATCATACCTACACAATTTCAAGTATTTATTTATTTTAAGAATTACTACTTTACGTCAGTCAATTAATGGTAATACTTAAAAAAGATATAAAGGGAGAAAATGTGATAACATTGAGAACTGAACTACAATTAAGAAAAAAGGTGGCTGTTGATCCATATGTTAGCATTCAGATGTAACAGTTTAATATTAATAATTACAAAGTCATTTCAAAGATTATCTTCGGCTTTATTTCTTAAGAAACAATTAGGCTCGTTATTATTTCTGTAAAAAGATTTCTATATAGATGTTCAGTTATCGGCGGTTACGTATATTCTAGTCTTAAATTGTAACAAAGAATTACATTGTCTAACTTGCAGATTGAATGTATCGTCTTCACTGATTGCAAAAGTTATTCAGGTGTATAAGTATGTATTGAAGGTTGCTTCAATTATCAAAAAAAGTTAGTAAGGAACTCGTAAAACTTAAATCTGCCGATTAGGCTGTGACATTACTAATACATTTTTTTAAATAGATGGTAACAAATAATGTTATCATAATTATAATGCTTTATCTACAAGAATTATTGAGGAACGAGATGTGACCGTTAAACCAATTACTGAATTCGAAATATTGGAAACCAATCAGAAACGCGCACATCCTACAATAAGTATGGTTTGTTTTCAAATGGACTATATTCTCATGATTATACTCAACTTTTTATACATTGCGTGTTAGTGCAGCTATTTTCATCAAATGTCGGGGAAAAAAAACAAAAACAAAAAAAAAATGAATAGATCCTTAGCAATACAGATAAGTACAATCATCAACTTTATAGATTTCCAGCAGAGGTGTCCCCCGAGAGGGGATTAGTAGGGGTTAGAACCTCCGCCCTCAACCCCTTGCATCCCAAAATGGAAGAAATCTAGGATTTTGGACCTTTTTTTTTTTGAAAAGTTTACTGATTTGTCTATAATTTCTACATCCGAGAAATGGATTTATTTATTTATTTTTGGTTGAACGACAATGGCCATCATAACCCCTTCCAATCCTATGATCTCCAGAGCTCGTCACTTAAACATCTCTAAGTGGCCCTAAAACATCTAGGACTACGAAACAATCCTAGAAATCCCTTCCCCCAATATAAGAAAACTGCGAATAATGCTTCAAAGCAGTTGCCAAAGATGGCGAATATGTTATTCTACACGATTCAATTTCCTCCATTCTAATTAGTGTGTCAATGGCCTTCTAGCACGGGTCTTTTCAAACAGTGGCGCTGCAGCACCGGGTCATCGCTGAGTGTCGTTTCCTGTATGAAAGGAATACCTACATGGTCGGCAGCCTTTCTTGGTAAATCAATCAAGAAATCGTAAAATCCGCTGCTTGTTGATTTAAAGAAGGGTTACGTAACGATTCAATTGGTGTGTTTCAACAACGAAGCATAATAAAAAGTTCTCCTTTCGCACTAAGTAAATTTTCCTTTTGGAATCATTTTGCCTTTGTTTTTGAAGTTTATTTCTAGTTGTGGAATTCCCGAATCTACACCTCACTTTCCTTCGCCAAAGCTAATATCTTGTTATATCACAGCCTAAAAATACTTTATAAAGTTAAAATTGATAATTTTTTAAATAGCAAAAAAAAAAAATATTATTCTTGCTAAAAGTTTTCTTGTTATTCAACAGGCTTTCGGATAATCCTGAATGGATAAATTTGTTGGATTATCAGAATTCCAGAAAAAAAAAAAGTATACGTTTCTCATATTTTTATAATTTATTTGAATATATGTAATTTATACTACTACTTGTAATATATCCTTTGTAAATATACTGATTAGGCTATGGTTGCAAAAACATATATTTTATCTATAAACAAAATTGTGTAATTTTTTTCTATTACCAGATTATTTCTTTGTAATTTGGTTTCATAAAAATTGCTTTTAAAGTTTCTTATTTTTGAAGGAGAGCTCCTCAGCTAATCAAGTAAGTAAAGCTTGCGTGCCTCAAATATTAACAGAAACATAAAAGTAATATAAAATTTATAATGATTTAATATTAAAATATGAAAATCTTTAAGTGCATGAATAAATATTGTTGGAATTCTTAATTTCATTGTAATGTAATTAAGAAAATTCCAACAAAATTTATTCGTGAACTTAAAGATTTTCATATTTTAATATTAAATCATACAAGTGAAATTCCGGCAATTCTTAATTATTTTTAAATTTAAAATGAAAAGACAAATGACTAGCTTTATATTATTTTTAATTTTAGAATAATCACAGATGCTTGCTTATATTCGATTCGTTCCTACCGGAATAATATTTTCACTTCGATATTACTTAGCGATCACTTACGGACACCGTGAAATCGTGGTCTGCCTCCTAAGTTGGACTGCTTCCCGTCCGCTATTTGGGTCCGTCCACTTCATAGGCTACACAAAGACTTTTGTAATTAGGACTACAAAATCGGCTTGTTTTTATATTATTATACTTAATAGTTTGAGATACTTTCTTTGGTATACTTTGTAACTGATTTCTTTAAGGTACCATTATATATTCTCTGTGATTGCTTTTAAAGTAAACACATACTACGCATTTACCTTTTACTTTTCATTGTTATTGAAGCTTCTTAATCGATTTAATGAAGTTTTAAACTAACTTATTTTCATTGGATTTATTAGTATTTTATTAATGCATTTGTAAAGTTTTACTGAACATTTATTATTATAATATACAAATATTATTGATCTATTTAATAAAATTTAATAGAATTTATATCATTATTATAAGAAAGCTAGAACTTTTATTTTTGTATATATATGTATGTATATATATATATATATATATATAAAAGTTAAAAAAAAAAAAAAAAAGAGTTAAGAGCTTCTTTAAAACCTCGTTTAACCAGTCATGAGATGGTGAAGAATTCTTGGACAATGAGATAAAGTTTGGGAGGCCAGATCGACGCTCGCCCACTTTTAACATTGAGGAAGAAACTAGTTTCTCTTTAAAAGAAAGATGAGGATTTCTCTGTCGCAGTTAAACCTCACTTCCCCCGAGAAAAATCCCCCGCCTTCGCCTCCGGAATTGGCGCTTCCAACCAGGTAACCAATCAGCTGAGTTAGTAGACTCACAAAAGAGATTATAATTTTGTATTACCATTAACCTGTATGCAATCTTACAAAACATACTTTTGTATAATTGTTACAAAATCTTAGATTTAAAATAGATTAAGTAAATTCGGTCTTTATGAATTAAATGACACTGTATTAAAGAAATCAGCTTAGAATAAAACTTATTTATATTGTCTTTAAGAGAGATGATTTGCTGTATCTGAGAATTATCTGATCTGAAAATTATCTGCTGTATCTGATTTCCAGGTCTTAATGAAATACCTGATTTCAAAACAAACAAAACATCAATTGAATGAAATTAATTATTAAATATTACTGCTAAATTAAAGAAAGAAATGCCTATTTTTCATTACTTTGGAATGTTCTTGATTGATGATTGACTCTGCTATACTTAAAAACGGCCTCTTGCAAATAGGGATTCTTTTGACGGGGGTCTTCAACGAATGTCAACGACCCAATTCACCCTCTATGAACAGTTTCACACTGAGACAAAACACTGCTCTTACCGCCCACCTAGAGTTAACCTGAGTCAGAAGCCGCGAAAGCTTACAAAACACGACCTCTCGCTGCTAAGCGTGCACACCAAAAGGATCTTATCTCAAGAGAAAAAGGACACTATGAAAAACCCATGAATTTCTTTTGGAATGTAAAACAACCTGTTCAAGCATCAACTTAACCTAGCACAGAAACAAATAAACAACCCAGCATCCCACTGAATCATAAGAACACGAAGAGCGCGTGCAGCAAAGAGTAATGAATGAGTTACAGGAAAAACGAACAACTTCTTTCATAAAAACCTAGCGCACGAAGTACAGGAAATAAACAGTCATTCGACACCAAAACATAGTTACACCAACGGAATTTACAAATTAGTTAAAAGTATACAAAATTTTATTTGTGTAGGGGTTAGAAGATGTGAACAACTATTGGATTTTTTTGTTTATGAATTATTACATTTAATGGATAATTAGTGGATAATGATCACAATTAGAATTTAAGAAAAGAATAATAACTTAAAATTATTAAAATAGCTTGTTTGGATTAAATTGGGAAGTTTTAATTTAGCTTCAAATTCAGTAAAATCTTAAATATCTAATGTTTGACTATCTGATGAAAGAATCGAAGAATGAATGAACCTGTAAAGCAAGTATTTAATCTGTTGTGGTTCGCTTCAGCCGCCGGGCGCTGCCTCCTACAATGTCTACTATAATCCCCGCAGGATAAAGTTAAGTTAGATTCACAAAAGAGAAATCGGCATTATAAGTTCCTTTCTGAAATGTTACCGTTGGCTTTGACCCCGCAGGATAAAGTTAAGTTAGATTCACAAAAGAGAAATCGGCATTATAAGTTCCTTTCCGAAATGTTACCGTTGGCTTTGACACATTCTCAGTGTTTTGATATTTTTCTTCTGCATATAATTCTAATTATTTTTTTAAATTTGGAACAGGAGCATACATATATATTTTTGTTTCTTTTTTATGTACTCGATCTTTTCTATATGTCCACATTTTGAGCCAGAACATTTAGATGTTTATAGTTTCATCGCGGGTCGCAACTAACAACAAAATTTGCGAATCTACATTAGCTTAAAAAATAGGATACTGTTAATAATAATATTTTAAAATAATAACAAGTTAAATGAAAAATGTAATTTATAATTTATATATTTAAACTCTTTAGTCCCTTTCACTGAAAGGACAAGATGTTTAAAGCTGTTAATTTCACAGCTTTATTTTTTATTACTATCTTTTGTTGTCCCATGCCACTGCCGGGAGCAGAAGTGATATCTTTAATCTTTCGCAGGTTCTGAGCCTAGTATCAAGGATAAATCCGGCTGATGATTCCTAAAAAGAATGAAAAAGCTTTTCCGGATCCAGTTGATGATGGCTCAGGTTGCGACAGCTGGACACTAATTGAATTTTTTAAATTAAATAAAACAAGAAATGAATTCAGCAAAAATCTAACCAAATTGCCTTTCTGATTCGATTATCGGGAAGGAATCGGGAACGGCCGTTTCGTCCTACATGGGACTCATCAGCCCGATCTCCGCTAAATTCATTTCTTGTTTTATTTAATTTAAACTATTTTGCAGCACGTTAAACTCTTTTAATTGAATTTTTGTTTAAAAAAATTAATTCTTCACAATAGCGATCTGAAAATATTATTAAATTTAATTATTAATGTTTTTCCTTTATTCAAGACTCCATTTTCCATATTACTTGAATTTCTGAATTGATTAATGAAACAGAACTCTATCTTTTGGAACTGATTTAAATCATGGGCTGCAAAATATTAATAAGAATATCTACGGCGTCCCACACAAAGCTCTTTCTCGCTCCTGAAGTTTGTTATGATTACGATTACGTATTGCCACTTTTTGTATATTCGATAATCGAATGTTCAGCTTGGATCTCGATCCCCGGAGATGACTTTCACTGCTATATTCCAAAAAATTAAACTTTTAAATCACTTAAAATACTCAATCGTTGCATCATTCGATATTGCTAAGCGATTAAAACGTACCCGGAAACTTGAATTTAGAGTTTCTAATTACATTCTCGAGTCGCACTCGGTTAGACAAATGCAAACTTTGGCTTTTTTTGGTAAATTTCCGAAGTTAAAAAATGTTCACCATCTACTAAAAGAAAAATATTTAAAATCATCAAAAATTTATTTATTTGAAAAGTTGCAGATCTAGAAAAAAATTAACCCACTATCTTTAATAAAAACGAAATAATCAATAACGATGAAACATGTGAAAAACTTTTTGTAAAGATCGCGGAACACATTAGTTATTTCCTAACTCCGAAAAATCTACTATTTGAAGTATTTACTGAAAGAGATAAACTTATGATTTGGAAATTCCCATTGTGACTGATATGAGCTCACAGGAGGTAAGCACCTATCGCAACTGATAGTAACCATTGATAGCAATTTCGTATTTGGATCATGCAAGAGAAATTACAGAAAGAAAGAAAGTGCTATACTTTCACAAACTTATACTTAAACTTGCTATACTTAAACATGGAGTAATTCTATTTGATAAGATCTAACTAGCTCGAAATATTTCTTCGAGCTGGCCATCATAATAATAATAATAATAATAAAAATAATAATAATTGATCTAGTGCTGTGATACTCAGCACACATAGTTAGGAAATTCATGGACACAAGCACATATGCTTAATATCCCACCCTCCCCCCGCACACTTTTTTTACACTGGCAACATGAGCTTTGGTCTTTGACCTGCCATATTGTCTTAGCTGGGGAAACCCAAGTTTAGGAATATCTATGTAATAATAATAGTAATAATAATAATAATAATAATAAAACAATTTATAATGCGCCTTTTTTCATTTTTTGTAAGCGAACCTGTACTTCAATTTGAATATTATTATTTTAAAAGAATGCCTTTTTTAGGTTTTAAGCTGAGACCCTGAGACGGCCGTTTCCATCTTCAAATTATTCATTAATACTATTCTTTTTTTTATAATTTCCAAAATCTGGTAAACCAGGATGCGACTTGCTTGAGGGAGAGTCTGTTCAGTTACGCAACTCTCAGCCTTGATCTCATTTCAAAGCCAAAGACACTTCTGGCAAAGATATTCGACTTAACAAAGCCGGATAAAAGATATGTCTAAATAAAGTTAACGTTCATTTAAACTAAAAAGCGTCGAATTCCAAAACCCTTAAGGTTTAAGGTAAAAAAAATTCAGATTGTATAAATTGAATTGATATAATTCATCGTGGGAATTTTAAAGTAGAGTCTTTTAAAAAGCAATCTATATTTATAAGTTTACAAGTGCAATATTTTTATTTATTTATACCTAAAAAGTACAATAAATATACGGAAATGACCATATATTAAAAATTATAATTAATATCAATACTGAAGTTCATGATTTACTAATATAAACCATGGTATATAAAACAATTTCTTATGCAAGTTTGTGGACGTCAAGAATTTTGTTCTCTTTTTGTGGGCACTTAGTTTTGTGTAATATCTGTTATTCCTAAAGTGAAAGTTTAAGAAACATTTGAATTGTTGACATTTTGTTTTCGATCGTCGATGTCACAGATTTCTATTCGCAATTCAGAAAAGAAAGGAAAAAAAAAAAAGGCTTGAAAACAGATTGAAATGTGCACAATAAAACAATAAATTTCCCCTGTTCTTCAATAGATGGCGCTCTGAATGCACAATTGATTCTATCATTGATACTACCGTTAATATTACTTTTTTCTTGGCACTGAGAATAGGTAGACTAAATGATACCAAAGACTTTCAGACATTTCTAGCAATGTCGTTTTACAGAAAGATAAGGTGGTGGAGGACGGAGAGCTGAAGAAGAAGAATGCCTGAGTGATTTCTATCGATTTGAATTGATTGATCTCAGATGTTTAAACAAGGTTACCTGTGGAACTGAAACTTCGACTTTAACACTCTAGGATACTTCCACTCATAGCACAACGGAGAGTCTCAGACTGATGGTGGTGCCATAATTTCGCGCCATTTCCTTTCTTTATTCTCGCCATCTGGAGATGTAATTTCTCTACAAACTAGACTAATTGCTTCCAAATCAAGACTAATCATTCTCGGAATGATCCTGACTTCTATAATTATTTGAAAAAACAAAACAAACAAGGTGAAGACATTAAAATATAATGAATGCATTTTGATCTCTACGTCGCGTCGGGAAAAGGCGAATCTGTTCAAATGGAACTTCTAGAGGCCTGAGATAAACATCAAATAAGGTGTTAGACTTTCTCAGCGAATCTCCATGATCCAGAATCAAAAATCAAAAGATATTATTAATTGAAAGAAAATTTAACTTACCGAATTTTTTTTTTAATTCTCTCAACATAATAACTGAATTCTGTACTCTTCCATCTCTGTGACTGTCTCAGAATATTATTGATTGCGCGGGGTTAGTAATGCCTGTGTTCCAATAGCAGTATACGCGGAAAACTAAGATACGTTTATTTTAATAATCTACTATTAACTGATGGACCAAATGGCTTCTTAACGTGGATTATGCAGAATCTACATTCCTAAGAAACTTTTTTTTTTTTTTAAGAAGTTAAATCTAAACCTTATCAACACAGTAAAATAATTAAATGATCGACGAGCAGCTCGCCATGCAATAATAGTTGGCCAACGAATCTTAAGTTTTTACATACAAGAACTTTATTAATAATCTTCTCAAAACATCGTTCTAGAAATTGATAGAGATGTGTCCAGACGACCAATCTTAAGAGTTTTTGGTTTTTGCTAAAAGTGAAATATCCTGTAGAATTAGATAATCACAAATTGGTACTAAAAAAATAAAGTAAAAAAATCATACTATATTACAATAATAATGTTGTTCGAAAGACTTTCAAGAAATGTAGTTGTGTAGATGATTACGAGACACTGCTTAAGATGTAATTTATTCAGACATGTTGATGGATTAGAAATTTCAAATTTCAGGATTGTTATAATTTTTGTACGCAAGAATTTTATCGATTTTGATAACACGAATTGCAGAAGACAGATAACAGCACTCAAAATAAATCAATCTTCCTTATCAAATCAGATAAAAAAAATTGTAAAATTTCTTTCAACAAGGAAATTAAAATGATTAGTGATTTTTAATCCCCGTGTGGGTAGGTCCAGCTCCCAAAGGATTATAGAGACTCAATCCAATGGTTTCATAGAAAATGTCGTCACATGGGTTTAGATTATTAAAACACCAAAAATTTTTAAAATCCCGCTATCTCTGATCTAGACCAGTGCTTCTCAAAATGTTGATCTGCAGCAAAATGCCGGGAAAGATATAACCATACGAAAAACTTGAAATTATAAGTTGATTGCGTTTGATAGGCTGTTTGTTACACTAAATTTCACAGGTAAAGTTTTTACATGGTAATAGTTTTTTTTTTTTTTTGATTGGATGGGTTTGGGGTTTTTTTATACAATATAATCGGAAGTCACTAGTAAAAAAAAAAAAAAAAAAAAAAAATTGAGACCCAAAACTTTAC
>JAFIDM010000001.1:54087916-54099468 GCA_023159025.1 Thereuonema tuberculata | reverse complement strand
AAAAAAAAAAAAAAAAAAAAAATTGAGACCCAAAACTTTACATAATTTTTACTTTAGAAATCTTATCATCATAATTTTATCAAAGGGAACAGTAGTTTACAAGATTTGTATTTAATGTACTATTTTTAAATTATGTAAATCCAAAAGGAGTTTTTTTTTTTTTTATTTCGGTACGAGCTGTGCCCCGCGATGTCAACCGCGTTCAATTCGGCCCTTTTCGGTAATGTTCGGTTCTCGTTGTGCGGCCAAGCCGCCCCGTCGCCGCCGCCGCACCCGTTGGTTGACGTTTATGTTTACTGCTCTGCTCCTATTGGTCGTAGCGTGATGTTATATAGCCTATTACCTTCCTCGATAAACGGGCTATCTAACGCAAAAAGAATTTTCCAAATCGGACTGGTAGTTCCTGTGATTAGCGCGTTCAAACATACAAACTCTTCAGTTTTATATATTAGAATAAGATTACAATAGTTGGAAATGATGTTGCTAGTGATATTACTGACCAAATAAAAAGAACATTACAATGCTAGTTTTTAATAAATATATAAATACACATTTTAAATACCTAAGCTAAAGGAAAAACTTTATTTAAAATATCTTCCTAATCATAATTAAATCGATTTTTTAATCATTTCCAAATCAGATTCTACAATTCCGATAAGCCAACTAAATAAGCTGCGTTAAAAAAACCTCGATATCTTTCTTTACGTAACAAAAAAAGAAAGGTCAGAATTGATTTAAATATTGCTCTTCAAGTTATTTCGCCCTTAGTTAGCTAGGAAATGACAAGTTACATCTGTGAAATTGATGGCGATTCGAGAAACACTAACCTAGGTAACCTGAAACTCGTTAATTATTACAACGTAGAAAAATGCCATAAATGCATCGCCGAATACCTCAGATATCCGATATGTAGTTCATTTTTTTTTTCGTTCCCTTAAGGTTGCCAACCTTTATTTGTGTTCTGAATTCAATGCCGCCTATTTTTTTTTCTGGTTCACATTCAAGGTCAAACAAAACTGAACTCAATGAAAAAAAAAAAACTTAAACAACAACAAAGGAATAATAGATAATCAATCCGAGAAAAATCACCTGGATTCCTTGAAAGGCGAAACATCAGAGCTTTCTTATTACAAGCATATTCAGGCGAGAGTTGTAAGGACTGCAGTAGGGGTTGACTGGTGGAATAGTGAAACGTGCAACTTCCCTGCACAACAAACTCACTACTGACCTATTGAAATCCATCTCTTTTCTTCTTTAACTTTGCATCATAAAACTGATCTCCAATATTGTACTACAGAAAGCCCAGTGTACTTTATCGTAGCTTCCTCTTACTCGTAAGTTATAGAAAATCAGCCAGAGGGCGCCTAATTCTAGGCGTATTCCCGAAGCATGAATTTGAATGATAGCTAGCACCAAGACACAACAACTCCTTCAGCTCATCTTCAACATTTCTTTTTACATTTTACACATTACATTAATGTGTAAAACTACACTACACATTACACTACTCCATTCAGTCTTAGCGGTCTTTATGTTTAAAACGGACAATCTGAGAGATGTTCTCAAAATGGTAAGTCTCTTGGCTATTCTTAATTGTGAGAGAATCAGATATTAAAACGCTTATCTTATACTTAAAATAAGTAAATAAATAAATAAAGAAGACGGAAATATTCAATTATTATTATTATTATTATTATTATTATTTAGACATGGGTGGCTGCAGGAACGGGCAAGAAAAAACACTTTCTTCCATCCCAAAAATTTTCAATTTAATGTAATTCATGTATTTTTATTTTTATTTTATTTCATTTTAGTTATATTATTGTTATGTAGAATTTTATTCTTCCCGTACAGTTTTTCCGATCTCTGGAAAATTTTTGCGGGAGCCCTAGCATATTCATTTAGTTACTGTTAATATAACAGAATAAGATATTACTAGCTAATATTATATGTAACAGACTTCGTCAATTAATTTTATAAAAATAATATACTAGTTTTAAATTTAATTCATCTAGTTTTAAGGGGAAAAAAATGCAAAATTTATCGACAAGTATTTATTTTTTAATTTATTAGGAATGCAACTAATTTAAATCTTTTTTTTTAATCGCAGTATACAGAGATTAAAATGAAAACCTAGACGTTGTTATCAGGAAATAAAACCAAACTTTAGCAATTTTTATTTTATTATTGACATTTCGCCGATTAAAAGTTATCATTTTCTTAATGAAAATATGATTTACAAAACAAATAAATCACGATTCCATTAATTTTCCAAATTAAAAGATATGCTTTGGATGTTTAATATACGAGTTTTCATCTCTTATTTAAATATATTTGTATTAAGAAGCTTCAACTTCTTAATATTCAGCAACTTTTTTTCTTTCTATATTCTGCTTTCATGAACATTACGGGCTTCATTTTTAGAAAGGATAAAAAAAAAAACAGTACAGGTAGAGAACACAGGAGAGAACGATATAAGCGACTTTGGAATGCGGGCGCTCTTATTGCTTCTTCTTGTTTGACGTCATATTACGATCTTTCAGTCATTACTGCTTTTATATCGGAGTCAGATTAGAATTATAGATCATAATTACAACCTTCGGTGTTTAGGTCGACGCTTGAAATGACTGTAGAACAGAGAAAAAAAAAGTTTTAATTATACTTTTTTTAATCAAATTTCTCGCATTCAACAGAAAATTCTTTGTAGAACGGAAGCAAATCTTTGAAAGATTAAACCTACTATTACTACTATTTGTATTCTCGTAATTTCTACGATGTTAAAATATCTGTTATTAAAAACACAGCATACAAAAGTTTCGTTAAGAAGTTTTAAAAAACTTAAAAATATACTTAAAACATGGAGCTTTCGGACTCCTGTGCGGTAGCAACTCATCAACACACAGGGCTACCGCACAGGAGCCAGAAAGCTCCATGTTTTAAGCATATATTTCTTTTTTTCAATTTTTAACCAAACTTTTGTGTATTGTGTTTTTAATAACAATTAATCGTTTCACACTCGTTAGATTAATTCATGTTAGATATCTCCACGAGCGCACAACCATGGTGGAGATATCTATTCTATTGTTAATGGAGGTCCATTTAGAAACTTACTTGTGATATTGCAAGTACTTAAGATGATAGATTAGTATTATTATTACTAATATGATTGAATTCTAAATTACAAAGATTTCTAAATATAATGGATTTCTAAAATATTGATTAATGATTTAATTCTGTTCAAATTATGTCGAACATATTTTTCGTATTAAAACTAAATTATGTTATTCCACTTTCAGCAGCGATTTAATTAAATGACGTCACATATCCCTCCGCCTTCTAACCTTTAGTTATTCTAAAATTTCCTGTTATTTGATTGGAGAAAAGTAAATTCGAAAATCTATTACTTAATTTTAAATAAATCAAGGTAGACTAGCATTCACTAATTGATAAAAATGCAGACTAAATATTCAGGATGCTATAAATCTATGGATAACAGCGCCATTATAAGCTTTGAATTTGGAACTATTTTGTAGCGCCATTACACAAAATAGTGCACTTCTGCAATCCTTCGTGAAAAGAACTATAGAGATATTTTACTAAGAAAATAAAATTTTACCGAGACAAAAAAAACAAAACAAATCATTAGAAACCCGTGAATTAGATCTCCATTGTGGTTATTCTTATTGACTTCACATTGATCTTTAAGAGATAGTTCTGTAATTTCTCAGGATGTAATGCAGGAAAGTTTCCAATGTACAGGACAGGAAAAAAAAATTATTTCCTTCCCAACCATTAGACCTTATCCAGGTTTCAAATAACGGATCAATCTGAACGAAGTTTTGTTATACAACAACCATCACATAAATATGGTTCTTGTTTTAAAATACATCACCAAATGACAAAAATAAAATTAAAAAAAAAAAAAAAAACTTTTTCTAAAGTATCTATTAATCTACCTAATTTCCTTTTATTAGAAAACTGAGAAAGATATTGCAAGAAATTACAGCAAAGTATTTCCAATTCTGTAACCTGGAAATAAAATCTTCAACTCTAACTCTTAAAGGTTTTGAACCAATAATTTTTTTTTTCTTATATTCACTTGTAATTTATTATTATCTACATTCGCTTTATACGTTAACAAGAATCGCGCCTTTTCTATCCAATCTAATGGGCACTGGAGATAGGAATTCGAATATCTCGAAACGAATGGAATCATTAACCTGCTTCGAATTCAATTCCAAAACGTTAAACTTTCGGAAGTGAAAATCAGAAAGAACGATTACAATGAATATTTATTGGAAATTATCAAGACCTAATTTTAAATCAAGATCGCTGTCTAATATCGCTGATTTGTAGACACTTCCAGTTTTATCAGCGATTACAGGCAAGAATGTAGAGAGTGCTGACAAATAGTTGTTAACATATGAAGATAGGAGGCTTAAATTTAAAGAAACCACACATTCTAATTTGGAGCGTATCAGAAACAATCAAAAGAAAACAATACAGAAAATTCACTGAATTGTTTCTTTCTAGGGAGGCCACTTAAAAACCACGTATTCCATAAACACAGTACGAACACAAAGGACTTTTATTGAGGAAAGATCGCAAAACAATAATTGTTTGGGACAATTATTGGGACATCTTGGAACAATTATTGTCCCAAGAGAGTAGATAAAAGAAGCATTATCGTTAAAGATAAACTTATCACCAACACTTCTGATTCAAGAAAACTGTTCTATAAAATCTGTGGATTTATTATTAAAATAAAAAATAAAAAAATAAATAATTTCAAGATCGAAAGTGAAAACATAGAATCATTCTTGTAATTGAATACATGGTTAATTTATATTCTAGATAACTTATTTCTTCGTTTTGTTATTGTTAATTAAGATACACTGTATTTAACAGTGCGCGCATGGCAAACTTTACCGGGGCAATGAAGTTTCATGTTAACTCTAGGGATCTGGACCGAAGTTTCGGCGAGTGCTGCATCTCTCCCATGTGAAGCGTCAATATACGTAATTTTTTTAAGTAAACTCAGAAAAGTAAATTAGTATTTTTATATGTAACTCTTGTTAAATTCCTTATAAATTAAAGCTTGTTTGACTCCTCAATAAAAAAACAAAAAAGACAACTGGGAGGAAGGGTTAGAGCACAACTTTTAACTTTTATCTCGGACGTAGAAATAGTTTAACCCGGTTCTGTCATCCGCAAAAAAAAAAGCCTAAAATTAACTGTATTTCAACAATTCTTTTTGCTTTGTTCTTTGATTGGTTACGCTGTATAAATTTACATTTAAAAAACTATACACTGATGTAAGTCTTTACTGTTTTTTAAACACTGCATTAAAAAAAAAAAATATTTGAAATTAATTAAATAATTATAGTATAGCTATATTCAGAACCTGTTGATAGGAATTTGTCATTCCTAATGAGTCTGTTACTTTTGTATTTAGAAATATTAATTAAAATATATTATTATTATTATCATTATTATTATTTATTTATTGTAATATATGCTAAAGAAGATTTGCAAGAAAAATTTGTTTTTGAAATTCAATTCAAGCGTTTAATGTTCGAAAGCAATTGATTGATTTCCTTAGTTCTTGTCTTTCCCTGATTGAGAACTTTGTACTTCTGTTACCAACATGCGTTGTAGCCCGGCAACAAGTTAAGGAGACTTTACTGTTTTCTAAACTCTTGATTTAAAAAAAAAAAAAAACACTGTAATTATTATTATTATTATTATGTTTGTATGTTTCAAACCTTGGGTTTCCCCAGCAAAAACAATATGGCGGGTCAAGGACCAAAGCACATACTGCCAAGTTTAAAGATGTGTGCAAGAATGATTAGGGATGTGTGCTTGTGTCCATAAATTTCCTAACTATGCGTGTAGTGTTGAGTACCACAGCCTTCTGCAGTTATTATTATTACTTAGAATATTTCTAAGCATTTCAAAAATTCAACCTTCTTAATTTATTACGTCAACATTAGTCTAGTATTTGCTTTTCATCTTTTTTTGGCAAAAATCTTGATTTCTTGCTCCGTCTTCCAGAATAATACCGAAGAACCAGGAGTACAAAATATTTTCTTTCATTTTACTGAGAACGCAATGAAAATTCTGTTGAAGTTGATAGACGAGAATTGCATTAACCCTTTTAAGCCAGTGGCTGTATTCTTTTCCCCTCCTCTGAGTTTCCAATATCATTGACCCCGTATGTGTAAAACACCTCTCAACTTGCTCACAGTCTACAGCACATCGCTTCAGGAAGGAACGTTATTTGGTCCCCGATTCTCATTTTGACCTTGTAATGCAAATCCTTCGTGTAAACAAAGCACCAGCTCCATTTACAGTGTTTGATAGTCTCTGTTTACCAACGATAGGTCCTTCCCCCACACCAACATCTCTTACTTCATTACAAGCAAATGAGTTTTAACAAAGCAAAGGTTATTAAAGGTGAGCTGTTAAATTCTAATTGCTTTAATTTTCAGGATATTTGTAGTGTAAACGGTGCTTTCATTTTAATCCTCAAAACTACTCTATAGCTTACAACAGAGAATATCAAAGCAAGGAAATAAAACAAAAATAAAAAAAAGAAAGAAAGAAAAGAAAATAAAATTATTCTTGAATTAAAAAGGTTAACCATGTTAGAGATGTTGTCCCAGATTAGTTCTACTGCATAAAAAATAAAAAATACAAAAAATCAGAAAACTGAGAGTATTGTAATTGGCGTGCCAGCTTTGAGTTTCTTGATCATAGATAAATTATAGGATTTTTATTTATAGCGTGTGTCCTAACACTTTGTTCTGTACTATTATCTCTATGGTGCATATTAAGGAATTTTACTTAAATTATTATCTTTGTTACTACAAGATTGAAAAGTAACAAAGGCACCATACAGGTATACTTCCAGACATAACAACTGTTCTGAATCAGTCCACAAACATTATTTGAATAAGTTTTTTAAGGAAATTAATTCATAAACTGCAAAAGGTAAGCAAAGTGACAAGAGCATTGTAGTATACAAACGATATGTAGACTACAATTTGTTCTGAAAATTTTACAAATTGTTTTGTATCTCCCAATCCACTTGTCGGACATTCTTGCCTCTTAGATACTACAACAGAGCTTTTCAATCTTTTTTTTTGCTTCACTAAGCATTTTTATATTTGCAGAAAACCAGCACCACGCCAAACTTTATTCTTAAATTTCCTCGGTACATCAAGTTTTCATTGTCTTTTATTGATATAAAAGACTCCTTGAAAAACAGCTATGATTTACCAATGAATATAACGTCTTTTTTAAGCATTTAAAGATACATGGAATTCTTTTTTAAGCCTACTTGAATGTGATTTACTTTCTTATAAATATTAAAACGAAAAGAATGTAGTTAGTCTAGATTTTATTCTACATATGAGCAATTGGCTAAGTATGAAGTTGAATGCGGATGCACTCAAAATTTTCTCGCGGCATACCGGTTTAAAGTAGAGGGTTCGATTACCCTGAACTACATGTTTTCTTCCTTCTGCTTATCTCCTCCTGTTTTTTTTTTTTTTTTAATGCAATTATAGAATCTTACAACTGTCTGTATTAAATTCAAGGCAAAGAGTAAGTAATCTACAAAAATGATGTACTTCCTCTTGTTATTGCTGTGTACTCTTGAATGAAAATTGAAGTTCTTTCAAAGCAAGTATTCATGTATCTTTCAAAGTATTTCAATTGAAAATGAATTGAAATGACTAATTAGAGGAGTTCGATTATTTTATTTCAGGATCTGAATTATCTTTATACCGTCATCAAATCCACTGTTTTCACATTTCACCAGCAATTCTGAGACGTACTGTAGCGCTTTTCAGCCGTGGAGTTCATTACCAATGCCTCACTTGACTTCGAAAAGAACTCCTTTAAGGCTAGACGACTTTACTGGCTACTTTTCTTTTCTAGAAACCTCCATTTGATTTAAAGAAGTTTTATGGCTTCTTGGGAAGTCCCATTTCTCCTTTCTGTTACGAAACTGAAATATTTTCCCAATTCTCCTCCAAAAAAAAATGGGAGAGGATATAAAGGCAAGAATGAGCAGAATGGGTGAGAACGGGACACACCCATTCGTGTTGGCAGTTTACGGTCCGACACGCAGGGGGTGTCTTGGGCACCCAGGTGAGTGGCTTTTGTGCATCCGTTGCTCTGTGATCTGGGGGACATTTTTATCCATTGACCCCATGGAGGATCCACTGACGGGGAGTCCCTCGCCTCGTTGGTCAGCAGCCTGAGACGTCATAATCCATCATCGGGGTCATTTCCAGTGTGTCGATATTCAATGGAAAATGTCTCTTTTCTTTTTAAGCCTCCCCTCCAACGTCGGTGCAATTGATCCACCCCCTACCAAAGTCCACTTTCCTCTACGACAGTTAATTGATACTTTCGTTGGGGAAGGGGTGGAGGGAAGGTAACCGACGATGACTGGGCCAATTTTACCATTCATTTCAGAATTGAAAAATACTTCAATAAAATAATTTATTTGTGGTTCTTCCATCGGAATCAATTCTTTTCCGAAAACTGATTTTCAATGTAATTCTTAAAAAGTTGAATCGCTGATAAGCACTTGATAAAAGCCATCGGAAGATTCAAAATGGTTTTTTTGTTTTAGAAGGAAGAAGACTTTATAAATGCGTATATTATAATTGTATACAAATCAATCATATACTACAAAACGAGCAAATTTTGTAAATTTTATCTTAAAAACGGGCCTAAGAATTTTGAGGAAATGGGGCGAATCTATCGATTTCGGGTGCGAGAAAGCGATTTAGCTAAGTCTCGACTTCGGGAAAACTCATTTAGGATTGTACATGACTGACCAGGTTATTGTCTACAGTGTTCTTACCTTATTTTCGCTTTATTTTATTCTTAATAAATTCGTGTTCTGTGCATTCTTACGTATAATAAAATAATTTTACTTAATAATAATAACTTTTAAGACTTTTTTTTTTCCAAACACTGCGGAGCTGTCCATTTCCTCGAAAGGGGTTAAATAACCAGATGATTGGCTACAGTATTCTTACTTTATTTTAGTTTTATGTTACCGAGCAAAACTCGGTCTTCCAGTTATTATTTACAAAAAAAAAATAAAGATTTATAATTGTGGAATCTGAAATTGGAAAAAATTAACATAGAAATTACAGAGGAAGGGAAAAAAAAAGAAGTTTATTTCATTAAAGAGAAAAAAAATTGACACATTAAAAATAGAAAATCGATAATTGATAAATAATGAATGGAGTCTAATGTTAGGAATTTAAGATTACAATTAACTGATAAGCTTATCTTATTGGAATCTATCATCAGATAATTTACATACGGAACAGATAAAATAAAATCCTTAAATATTTCAAAATATTTTATTGGCTTCTCAATTGTACAGGGAGTCAATAATATCTAAGCTAATCTGAGTCCAAAAATACTTTCATATTTCAACAAAATACTTCATATCCACAAATAAATAACTAAAGATTCCAAAGAATTTTGATTAAATGACTATGATAAAAAATATTTTTCCCCTTACGATCGACAAACAACTTTTAAGAAATTAAGAATATTGGTTTGGAATAGCGTGATAAATTGTTTTTGTGTGAGTTAACGGTCGATTCCGGCGAAGGCAGAGATTTTTTTTCCCTGATTATTTCCCAGGGAAAATAACAAATGGGCAAAGGTTTTGAGCCTGAACGAAAATGCGTTCACCTTATCATCTGATCTCCACTTTGTCCTGCTAGGCGGACAATCTTAGAAGCCTCTACTCTAGTCTTATCTTCTTTTAAATTAAGCGTAACATTATATCTGACAAACAATCAAGGAGTGTAAATCTCAATTTTAGCTCTTATTTTTATTTAATGAAACTGCTGTAAATGGGAATTGTAGCATCAAAAATTTATAAATACAAAACAAAATTATATGTAGTTAGGATATTTTTAATTTTAATAATTTTAATTTTAATTATTATTATTAATATTATTATTATTATTTAAAGCGCGGCCTTGAAAAACTTTTTTTTCGTTTTTTTTTAATCACTTACAACATCAATTTTTCAAAGCCCTCAGCATTCAGAGTTTATTTTCCAATTAAAGAATTTCCAGTAAGTTAATCAATTTTCTATAGTGATACGGATTTTTAGTATTTTTTTTAAAGAAATTCTAATAATTATTAAATCAGCATATAAAACAAAAAAAAAACCCTACAAAAAACAAAATCCTACCTTGTTGGCTTCCAAACATGGGATCTTTTTTTTTCTTTCTTTTTGACTCAGAACAACGAATTTCATGTTAAGTAAATATATAAATCACATTGGGTAGGCGTGGATCTTCCTCCGCATTTCCCTTTCCAGTCAACCTATTGAACTGAGTGGTTCGGCTTTAATGTATGTTATTACCGTCATAAATTCTATTCATAAGAAAACAATATATAAACAATCTCTTTCAATATAGGAAGAAGCAAAAAGAAATTAATTTTAATTTAGCTTTTTAAATCTTTTACTAATTTGAAAAATATATTTTAATTAGAAACTTAAAAAGACCTAGAAGCAAAAAAAAATGTGGAAAAAAAACCTAGAAGCAGTTAAAACTCCTTTTTTTTCCGAATTTATGTACAAAATTGGCAAAGGATGTGGCACCTCCAAAAATAAATAATCACAACAAATTGATTAAAATAATCATGGAATAGTTTTTCTGTTAGCCTCAAGTAGAATTACCTTTAATTAATATGTAAGTGATTATCGAAGGACTGAAGGAGCAAGGTTCGATCTCCTGCGAGATAGGGATTTTTTCTCAGTTTTGTGTCTTGGATTCCAATGGTTTATCCAAACCCTTTCAAATGGAATTGTTTTTTTTTTCTTTCTTTAAAGGCGGGCGAGCGTCGGCCTGGTCTCCCAATTTATAATTAAGTCAGTAGGTGAATCTTCAATTTCATTTCTTTATTTATCCTAACAACATGCAAATGGTTACTTTGCAAATTAAGTACATAACTTGTCAAAACCGTGAGTAAATAGAAATGATTTACTCATTTTATAAAATGTTTTTCAACTGCGTATAATCATCGGAGGCCTAACTACAGAATTCCAGTTTCGATATTTTGAAGGCTAAACAAAATTTATAATCAGTTATTAAATCTAGAACGGAAATACAAAGTTAAAGTAGATTGGCTAAAAATCCAATTAATGTTCAGTTACTATTTCTAAAGAAACTTTTTGGATATTTGACTAATCAGCCGTTGCGCTCTGAAATTTTGGAACACAACACTGAAACGGGAAAGACGCAAGAATCTTAACCAGGTGTGACGGAGGCATCGGAGGCATGCTATGACGTCACACATCGTTTCTGAGCAGTGTCAATTTTTACGACTTTTACAACTTTTTTCCTCAAAAACAATTTCTTCAAATTAAATGGGATTTTTTTTTTCAAAAATAATTTTTTTTCAAGCAATCGGAAAACCTATAATTAAATTACTTCATCCTTATTTATTATTATTATTATTATTATTATTATTATTATTATTATTATTATTATTAT
>JAFIDM010000001.1:54031385-54087906 GCA_023159025.1 Thereuonema tuberculata | reverse complement strand
ATTATTATTATTATTATTATTATTATTATTATTATTATTATTATTATATGTTTATTGCTCAAACTCAGTTGGTAGACAATACAATGGTAGATGTAATCAAGCACATTGTATCTAATATTTTGAGTAAAAAAAACAGGAAAAACAACTTCGTATCAAGAAAAAAAAGAATTGCATGTTCAAAAACTTTCTGACAATGCTGCATGTATTTATGATTACTGCTTTTTGTGTTGAGGAACAAATGTCTAATGATACCCCTAATATTTTTAGATTTTTTTTAAAGTTGGTATTAGTGCTGTTCCTGAAACTATGATAAGCAAAGTTTCTACCATACTCGCCACATCTGTTGAATTTCGATATCAAGATTCTTGTATTTTTGAAATTTTCCTGCATATTTCATCTGAATATTGGAACTGATGGGTATGGATATTTCACATTTTTGGGGGGGATTTTAGTTTGCTTATCTAACAGATAAAATCTCGTTTGTTATTATTGATTGCTTTATCTGTGATTATCTCTCTATTCCAACATTACTTTACTTAATAATAATAGTGGAAAAATAATTAGTAAGAGTAGTAATAGTCGTCGTCACTTTTAGGAGTAATAGGGTTATATTAAAATTGATTAGAGCTTACTTGCTTTATAGCTTTATTTATTTTTATCTCTGAATTTGCTTCGAGCAGTGTGGGAACAACCACTAGAGACAAGTTCACAGTAACCTTTAGTTTAGTTTCAGTTTCGCGAAAATTTATCGACAACTTATCATTAAAAAGGTTTATTGTCCCACAATATTGTTTTTTTTCTGCCTCTAACAGGAATTTAATTCACAGATTTCCAATGTAAAGTTTGAAACTTCCCATCAATTGAGATATCAGGGAGAAAGTAAACAAAGTTATTTCCCAGAGAAGTGACTAAAACACGTTTAAGATCCTAATTCAGAAGATAACAAGGAGGATGTTCTTGCGGGAGGGGATCATTTTGCTTCTACCTTTGATCTACTTATCTTCACCTGAAGACATAGAGTGGACTGATAATTTATCAGTTGAACATCTGTACCTTGTATGGGCGCGTGAATTGTTTCAGGAAAGCTATTATCTTCCCGTGGAAATCCGTGAACAACGAGATAGAGACAGGAAATGACATTTCAGGAGTGGTCAAGAGCAATGGCTTTTAAGATTCGCACTAAGAACAAATCTTCGCGAAGAAAAGTTTCTACTACAATAAGTTTCATAAGATTTGGAAACATACATATCAAAAAAATTTCGGATACAATATGAGCCATAATAGAAGAGGGGAAAAAAAAGATCAACCTGTGGGATTTAGATTTTCATTTAACCAGTTTTTAAATAATTTCTGATTTCTTATTCTGTCAATTAATTTTCATATTTCAAAGAGGAAAATGGCGGCAGTAACTGTTGTCAGTGAATAGATTTACTCACACTTCTGATGCCCTAAAAACAATAGAAGTTACCATTGTGCATAATTAAACACAAGGATAGAATTGTGTTGTAAGTCCTCATCTCTCATAGGTAATGTCAATAGAATAGTATTGAGTACATTTAGAAAGCATTAACTCTTTGAAAATAACCCCAAATTACAAAATAGTAACGAAAACACACTAAAATTTCGTATTGCATAACAAATTGTGAAGCCAACAGAAGACTTTTACATAATTTATTGCTTTAAAAAAATGCATTGCTTTGCATTAAAAGAAAAAAAGCAAGAAGAAACTTCATTTCTAAACATCAAATTTATTCACGTTTAAGACTAAGGCTTTTTTCTTTTTCTACACCTGTGATCAATAACGTTAGAACTGCGAATCTTCATTTCAGAATCAGAAGCAGGTCACTAGACAGACGGAAAACAAACCTAGAATTTATCGTCTGAAATCCAAGTCTAATTACAATTTCATTTCCAAACTAATTTATTTTAAAGCAACAAATTATCTTGTAAAGTTCCCATATTTCTTTTGTAGATCCCTCCTTCTACAGCCTCTACCATTAAATATTTCCAACATCACAAATTTAAATGTAAAAAAACTACATTTAATACTAAAAAGCAAATTTTCAAAAAGAAAAGACGTAATCTTTTTGAAAATTTGCTTTTTAGTATTAAATGTAGTTTTTTTACATTTAAATTTGTGATGTTGGAAACAAATTATCTTGTTTAAATAATTTAGAATAGGTGTGCTATTTTTTTTTAAATTTTGGAATTTAAAAAAAAAACAAAAACAATAACAACAATGGCTACAGTTCAAGTTTAAGTAGGTGCTTATTAATACTGCTTATTAATTTTTATTTATAATCTATTAAATTTTTTTTAAATTAAACTATTAAAAAAAATTTTTTTTGAATAATATTTTTTTTTATTTTACGCAGAAATAATTAGGGGTAAAATAAACTGCCTCCTCACAGGTATGCTGTAGTAATCGTAAACATTTATCTTAATAAGTTAATCTATTTACTGATATACTTTTCTAAGTTAGGAACATTTTAAATTAAGCGTTAATGTATTTTTTTCTATATTTTTAGAGTTGGAAATCAACAGATATAGAGTACAATGATAGTGTTACGCAATTATGACACTAGAATATATCTATTGCGTTAAGCCTCAATGCTAAGTTAGTTTAAAATATTTGACATTTATTAATACCTAATGGTACTGCACCTCACTTATAAAAATCTGTGAATAAAAAGTCCAAATAATAAAACTAATGCAATACAAAGCAATACCAGGATAAGAAAGAAAGAAAATGATTTGTTTACTTCAGTCCTGATTAGATAACAATCGTCAAAACATTGTCTCAGGGCTGGAAAGAGTCTAGTGATTCATATGCTCTAGTGTCAATGGCTGTTAGCCATTTTTTGTTATTAAAAAAGGACAATAGCCAATTAAATCAATCGACGGGAATTAATTGGCAATGTCCTTTGATTTATTGTAATGTAATTAACAAATAACCCTTCGCAACCTCCTTGATCGATCGTCTCTGTTGCCTACTGGCGACTCGATTGAACTCCTTTTGTCCCTTCGAGAATAAATATGTGGCAGCGAACACCCATAACTGTCATTTGTCAACATTGGAATCTGGCATGTGTAGTTGACTTGTTGCCAGTCGAAATAACAAACAGTCTCAGTTGATTGATTTAAACACTTGCATTCTCATGGGCACCTCATTCATAATCTTTTTATTGACCGAACGAGTTAATATAGGACAAGAAAGAAAAAAAATAGCAAGATATAAGAAAACTTGTTCTTGTTTCGATGGTTTATCGAAACAGCAAATGCCTTGTGGCGCTTGCACGGTCGCCATTTAAGACTTTCTACACTGCTAGCATGTTGACAATCAAGATTAACCAGTAGAACAAAATAGCGGCTAAAAGCAAACACCTATAAACTTTTGAAACTTCCTTAAAAAGTTTTGATAAGCAGTATTGGTTCAGTCAAAATATCCTCATATTATTCATTTGAATGTTTATCTATAAGAAATGAAACTGTGTAAATGAAGAATACGAAATCAAACGCACTTGTGTGCGACTGCTTGTTTTGCTGAATGGTAACTTTGTTGAAGGAAATTGGATTTCTACGAACTGAACAGCTCAAACAGGCGTTGCTGAATTATGGAAGTTCCCATTCACAAAGGTAAATTTCAGAAATCAGAAAGAACTGTATTTGTATTGGTAATATAGTTGAAGGCAGTAGCACATTTAAAGGGGAGCTCTTGGACTTGTGTCCCTCAATCTTACATTTTGAAGATTTTTTTAACTAAGGAAAATCTTTTTTTGAAGATTTTCCTTAGTTATTGGATTTTAACGGCTCAAAAACATCTTTGACTTAAGCTGCGCCAATCTTAGCGTGTTCAAATAAAAACAAAAGAAATCTGCTTTTTTGACAAATATTTTGAGTTTACATAAATAAATAAAAAAAAAGGAAATATATATTGTTTAAATAGGCTCAGGATAAAATTTAGTATACCATTCCTCGAAATTAACTTGTAGCATGATACCAAGGGTTGCTACAAATCTATTTATCTGCTGTAATTCAAATTGCTCAATTACTGAAGATTTTTTTTTTCAATATTCAGATTAGAAATTTAATTGATTTTTTAAAACACACACAGTTTCTTGCAGTACAATATACATTTAAATGAATGAATGATTTTATAACTAATTTAGACTTAAATATTGTTAAACAGCGGAGAGTTAGATATTACCTCAGGTTTAATTTGTTTTTGTTTTTTCTAAACATAACAACAAAATTGCCATTATTTGTTTTTATTTATTTATTTTTTTATTTATTTATTTATTTTTGACGTTTGACAACTGTGCCTTCTGTAATTAAAACAAATCGTGATTTTTCTTTGTTTTATTTTATTACCTATGATTGTTTTGCCATGATTGAGTAATTAAATGTTTAACTTTGCTATGCCTATTCTTCCTGTGGTACATTCATCCTCACCTGTGCTGATGCAAGAGGGGATGGTGACTTCTGACGGAAGACGATCGTATTGCACCGGATGGCGCCGCCACAGGGTCGCCAACCATGTAATTCAACCCTTCCCCCGAACTCCCACTCGCCTTTCTCTTCATTCAATATTGAAATTGATTCAAAATGGCGGAATTTCTTTGAGGAGATCTCTCATCAGACATTGAAACAAGAAGCACAGAAGTTTGTCTTCTTTAGATAGGCATTACAATTGGAAGATGATTTTCTTTCGCTTAAAAGTGCCATCCTGAAACAGCTGT
Organism: Thereuonema tuberculata; assembly: GCA_023159025.1. Classification (NCBI taxonomy): domain Eukaryota; kingdom Metazoa; phylum Arthropoda; class Chilopoda; order Scutigeromorpha; family Scutigeridae; genus Thereuonema; species Thereuonema tuberculata. The sequence goes on along the minus strand of JAFIDM010000001.1, from coordinate 54,083,167 downwards.
TCACGATCTTTGACGATCATCAGCCAGGAACAATCATCAGCAACAACAACGAGGTCTCAGTACTGAGGCTAATAGGAATAATCGTCAGAATCGCATTGATGCCTCAAAAGCAAAAATAAACAATAAAACTCATTAATAAAATATTAGTGAGAAAATTTATGTATCAGCAGTCCGTCGGCTTCAATGAATTTTTTTAAAGCATAAAAAATTCAATCTGAGCACTGAATCTGAGCATTTTTACTGAAAACAAACTAGGCATGTATTACAGCTTTAACAATAATTAGTTTTGAGAATATAAAATTATTAAGAAGTCTATTTGTAACATTTTCATAGGATATGTATTCTTTTAAGAAAATAAAACCTATTCGAGTTCTGGCATTTCTGATGAAGATATTTCTGCATTTTGCATCTGCGGACTAACACAGAAGATTATGGATTGATTTAATGTGTAATAATGTTCTTCGCATTAGAAGCGAAGAAAAATAGAAAAAAAAAAGCTGTAAATTTTAGATTAAGTGAGAATATATGTGCCCGTGATCAACGTAACTCACAACTAAACATCCTAGGAAGTTGAATGAGTTGGTATAGATTGTCAGAAGTTAGATCACTATTGATTTTGATAAATATAGAACCAACAGATAATCATTCAAAAAAAAATACCAAAATAAATTCTAAAATAAGTGATCAATACTTGCGATAACTGATAATTATTTCCCACAAAAACTGATATTCTAACTGCAGAAAAATGTTACGAAATGCGATCTTCCTGTTGATTTTGACTGAACCCACAGGGAAAGAAATTATCATTCCTTGAGTCGTTATTTCGTTAAATAAATACAAAATTACACAGAAATGTTTAGGTCTACTATCACTATGTTTAGTCTAGTGTTTTGTTTTTTTGGCGACAACTTGCAGATATCTGAAAGTTATAATGATCAGAAGTCGGTTAACGATTTACTGTTTGTTTAAGATAGGATCAAGTGCAGTGATGTTTTCTTTATAACGAAGCAATAAAGGAAACGGAAGGCTGTATTGAAGCCAAGGGAATATTTGTGTTCCTTTACGAAAATTCCTTCTGCTGACCTGATTACATTAATGACGTGATTGATAAGAGGCTTTTCACGAATGACAACTTAATATTCGGCTATTCTGGATTCTTTCCAGCCTTAAACGATTTACTAGGAAATATCTAGGGTTTTTTTTTCCTCTAAAGTCTTCCATAATTTTTTACTCTATTATGGTTAATTATTTTCCTTTACTGCAACTAAAGAAAAACACTGAAAATGAAGTCTAACTTTTTAACGCACAAATCAAAGTGGCGGCTTCTCTAAGCTGTATTTATTCAGAATAAATTATTTTTTCCTGTGCTTTTTGTTTGCTTACTTGTTGTCAATATTGAAATCTTCTTCATTGTAATCGAGCGAAGCGTGTACGTGACTGTCGTAGGTCCTCCTGGTTTCAAGGCCAGCAACGGGACACTCACGTTCAGTAGTCCAGCACGAAGCAACTTGAGGCTGGAGGCCCTCAAAGCCAAGCGCTGTACACGTTCACAACGACAAGGGTTTACGAAGAGATATTGACATTTTCAAAAAGGAAAAAGTTGAAATCGAGAAAGTTACTTAATTCTTTAAAATCTTAGATCTTTTACTACAATGTCACTGTTAAGATCAGTCTTTATTCCGAATTTCCCCCAATTTTTTCCTTAATTCTCGAAAATACAGCAAGATTCTTACATATTTGTTTGCAGAGCAGTCGTTCAGAAAGATTTTGATTTATTTATGTATCCCGAGGAAAGTATTTTTAATATCTGAAATAGGGATAGTAATTTCAAGCAGCTTGAGCTAATTTTTAAAAATAAAATTGAATTCTCAAAAAAAAATCCTAAAATCATTTTGCTTCTATGTGTGATACCGCCTACTAGGTTTTTACAACAACGCTTTATTTATAACGCTTTTACGTTTTAAGAAAAGGAGGCTTCCAGAAAACTTGTGGACTAATACTATTCCTAGCTTTCCTATTAGCTTCAATACAGGCGACCACTCTGCTTCTGAGCGTGACTGATGTAATCAGGATAGATTTCTCTTGTTCTATTTACATAGTGCCAGGCACGAGTCAATTAGAAATCAAAAGCAATCAAGAAATAACTTCTTTAGAAGTTTTCAGATGTGTTTCTTGACTGTGGACATACCAGAACGTGAAACAATCATCTTTGCTGACTTAACTGACTTTCTATATCAGGGGTGGTCAAACTTGCTTAATGTAAAAGCCACATCTGACAACTTCAGCTGTTCGAGAGCCGAAAGACTTGAATAAATATTACACATATTTTTATTGTTACTACAACTTTTGTTACAAAATTTTATATAAATATTAAGAAATACATTTACGAAATATATTTATTATTTATATAGTTTTAAACTGTTAATTTATATTATAATCGCAAATTATATACCACATACATATACATAAATGTTTTAAAATTCTAACTGTATATTGTTTACTATATTGAGCATATTTAACATGGTAATGAAATATGCAATTTTGTATTTCATTAATATTAAACTAGCAAATCCAACAAGTAAAAGTTTTAGTGATCACATGACCAGATTCTGAGGTAATTTTCTCAGTCACGTGACTTTGATCGCGACCGGACTACCTGTAAAAAGTTCATCTCAATGAGAGGAACAACTTGTCTTTACATTCTGGTCATCTAAAATGAACGGTTTAGAAGTTGACCTTACGTCACGTGACTTTCGGTTGACCCACGTCGATGTAAAATAAAATGTAGCCATCCTCAATATTATACCTAACATTTGATACCTTATTTGCATTTGTGTGTCTTATGGTTTGAGAGAAGTAGCAGGCAGAAAAATGCCCAACGTTTTCTTTTATATAGATAGATAGATAAGACTGTATGAATATTAACTTTAATGGATCAGGTTTTAATGATTTAGGTTTTGATGCTTTTAATTCAATGGATTCCAAGTTTATACCCGATAAGTAATTACAAAGCTTGAAAATTTTTTGATTTACGTTTTATATCAATTGTGATGCAAAAAGGGACTCAGCCAGCTTATTCCTCGTATTATATGTCAAAGAGCCGTATGTGGCTCGCGAGCCACATATGCTCACGCCTGATCTATATTTTAGTAATGAACTTTAAGTTTGATAAAGAACACACACATGTTTAAAAAAACAACATCTAAAACAAACATACGGGAAGCTTTTCGGATCCGATATGGCCTCCTTTGTCAACTTTTGTGTTTTTTATCAAACTTTTTAAATCGTCCAAGTTAACACACGTAAAAAGTGAACAGTAAAATTATCCACAATTCCAAAATTTAATTCTAGTGTTCTGATGCTTCGTTTTCCAACAGCAAATCGGAAAGGATGAATCTTTCTTTTTCTTCCCACAGTCAAATCCTTTTAGATTCCCATCAAAAGGGTCTTCTTCGCTAGAAGGCTTCGTTTTACGAGTTGCACTTTACGATCTTTGTTAGCAGATTCCCGCTATATTTTATGCAAACATATAAATTCATTCTACGAACTCGATTCCCATGTGACTGAAGGGGAATTAAATGTCTTTTGTAGACCTAATGAATCATTGTTATGATTATTTCTAAGTACTTCAATGCCAAAAGTTCGGGAAGAGGAAAAAGGTTATTTTTGATTTACTTTTTTTATCCTGAGGAAAGCGATTTTTTTTTTTTATATCTGAAATAAGGATATTAACTTCAAGCAACTTGAGATGACTTCTCAGAATAAAATAGAACAAAAAAAAAATCCTATTCCACTAAACAATAACACCATTGGCAGCATTTCCAAAATATTCTAATATGTCAAAGGAATATATTTTTTTACAACATTTATTTTTCAAGCTTTCCCATGTTTTTGAAAAAAACTCATAGATTTAGTTTGTTTGTTTGTTTGTTTTTTTTAATGCGTAGCATTAGATTAACTGCTGAAGAAAATCAAACGGTTAACATCCACATCAATGGACTGAGAAAGGGAGTTTTGTAGAACTTTGGAGATGGTGTGATACAATAAAATCATGAGCAATTAATTAGAACACTAGATAAAAAAAATATCTACCCCCCACTCAGACGGTAATGTTAACTTGATATAGACAGTGATGTTTCATCTGAAATCATGCATCACTAGAGATCTTGCTATCATCATTGCCGCTTGTATGCTAGTATAGGTTGTAGCTGCTTTGAATCGTGGATCAGAAGAATGCCAGTCATGTCTAAGTTTGTTAATGCATTCGGTTGGAAAGAAAACTAGAAAGGAAACCCTTAAATTTTATGGTATTTCTAAAAGAACAACGTAACTAATGTATAAACAGTGAACCACGGATAGCACGATAGCTTTTGTTTGTTTGACAAGCAATGTTATCTAAAGATATTTTTTTTTTTTTTTTTGGCATTCTTTATATTTCAGGTCAATAATCTATTAATAAAAATCTTCTAGAAAATATTCTAAGATGGTACTTTTTTTTAGAGCATAAATAAAACAGATAAACTCGTATCATTAAGCTTTACCTTACAACTTTATAATCAAAACAAACCAATTTGTTTTACTTGATCATAATTTTATGTGAAGAGGTCATTATCTACGAAATAGTCACTTGAAATGAGGAAATATCTCAAAAAAGCCCTGCATGCGGTTTGCAACAAGTTTAAAATTTAGGGAATTAATGATGAGGAACTCACTCCCAAAAAAGAGCGCCTAAACTTAGAACAACTCGAAAGAAACTCATCGATGACTCAGTTCGAATCACTATGACTAACATTTCAGCTTTTGTTTGATAATAAAAGATGAAAAAGGATCTACACCGCTGAGCACTGGTGTATTGCAGGGAAGCCTTACCTGATTGCGCCTCCCGTAGAACTGTGTTGGCAGGCTTCCACGATGCAATTCAGTCAAGTGCAACGAATAGAACTAAAACCTCTCAAAATAGAAGCCCGATTTATTTGTCTTAGTCATCGATGTTGTTTTCAATTTATCAACAAAAGCTGCCTCGTGAGGTTCATCAAAACATTTTTTTCCCCATTTTGATATAAAGTGTAATTCACGTTGAATATAATGAAAATGAAATGTAATATAAATATTTACAAAAAAATAAATAAATTGTAATTGCTATATTGATATAGGGTCGCTTGGGAAATTAGATATGTTAATCACTAGGGAAGCCGGGGATAGGGAGAGGATGTCGTGGAGGTTTAAATGAACTCATCCAACAAGGAAAAGAAAAGATGGAATTTCTAATTTCATTCTTATTTTATTTTATTTAAGTTCACTGAATGGCCGGAACCGATTTTTTTTTTTTTTTTTTTGGGGGGGGGATGATTTAAGCTTTGCTATCTCCTTAGATAATATTCATTATTCAAAATTTCTGAACACACTACTGCACTTAATTCTACGTTCATAACTAATAAAAGACATAAAAATTCTATTGAATTTCGATTTCATTCCAAATTTTTCTTAAAAATCATTTTAAAGCATGCTATAGCGCAAAAATAAGATTCCACAATATCCAATGCTCATTAGAGTCCAAATGTCAGTAAATGTACGAATGAAATATAAGCATAATGTTACTAAACTACACTGAATGAAACTTTCATTAATACACTGCAACAACCGGTTCCGTACTTGTAGTTCTGAGCCGTTTTTAAACACTCCAATAACACGTTTCCAATATTTCGTGAAAAATAATTCTTTGCAACTTTGTCTAAAAAAAAAAAACTGAATGTAATTAATTTATATGCCCTTCGTTTTTTAGGTAATTATCGTTTCTGTTCTCAATTTATTAATAGTATTCGAAATATAATTTAGTTGTAATTTTGCCTATCAAAGTTTAGATGTAAATAAATCTTTTATTTAATTTTTGTTTTTCATTATAGTGATGCAATTCGATGTTCTGATTGGTAAATATTCGAATATTAGTAAATAATCGATTAAAGGAGAAAACTTTACTCCCGTAAAATTGTATAGCGTAAGAAAAAAATTGTATGCCGACTTTTTTAATTTTATCATAATTAGGAAAGAAATGAATTGCGCCATGGTTTATTTCTGATTATCCTGAAGAAAAAAAAATGATAATTTATCATGAGTATTACTTGCTCGCAGTATCTAAATGAAAATCTGCTTTCATTCATAACCTGAAAAAACAAAACATTGGCGACAACTGTTTAGGAAACCCAATCTTTGATCAATCAAACAAAAATGCATACGTCACAATACACGATGTTTTCTAAGAATCGCAAGCCAATCATTGAGAAGAATTGGAAATAAATTCTTGGCAGCAGAGGAGGGAACCAGGCACTTCGTAACCGAAAACGCTTAATAAATCTTAGAGAATGCTGTCGAAAACGGAAAGTTTTGACGTCATCAGACCGAGAATGAAAATATTTTGATGACGTAATCCATAAACAAAGAAAGGTTTAAAGGCTGTTGTGTTTTATGGCAATCATATTCCACTTGTAGTATCCTATCTGATATTCGTCTCTTTCATTCACTATAACTAAATGCATGCACAGCATTCATTAAAATAGAAAAAAAATTCGTGATTTTATTTTCCCCCATAAAAAAAAAGACAAAACGCCACAAAAACAGACTGAAATGGGAAAAGAAACAGTTTCTCTAAATATAAAAGCTAGGTAAGTTGTAGGAATGAAATGTAAGTATGGAGGAATTCCACCTGTATCCGGGATTATTAAACTAGGAATCTGAAATGGTAGTTTATAAATTATACTTCACCAAATTCTCTAATTTATATTTTGTGAAATATCAAAAGAAATATAAACAATTAAAAGAAAAAAGAAAAAGGAGTAATTTGTCAAAAAACTTTGGCAAATTTGTTTTGATCACAAAAAAAAGTTTATGAAATCGTAGTTTCTGTACTGTGTGGATGCACTCCTTGTCCACTTTTGAACGAGTGGATAGATATTCTTGAAAATTGGGATACTAATAGAATCTTAAATTCCTTAAAACAAAATGCCCGAAATACTTTCTTCACAAATTACCTATAATTATACGATACTGAAAGTGAGATAAAATTTTGATGTTATCGCTCTTGTTTTTGATACCCGTCACAGTTGTGTTGTTCCGACGGCAGGGATAGATGATGTTTATTGTTATTAAGCTGTCATCGTATTGGAAAATAGTTTCTAAGTTCTTTGAGGAGTATCTTTTAAATGGTCGTGAGGTAAATTTTACTTGAGTATTTTTTTCCTTCGAATATCAACAGTATTCTTGTAAAGGAAAGCCATCAAAAATAATTTTGTTTTCGAAACTATTTAATAAAAAAAAAATCACTACAATTTTATTTTCTCTCTTCCTCTTAATCAGTTTAGAGTTACGAAAAAAAATATGTTTGAAGGTCAAAAAATTTGATCCAAACTATAAAACTGTACAGTATCTGGTTTTTATTTTCGAATGCTTACATCCGTGAATTTCTCAGCTGTAGTCGAACAGTTCATATCTAGTAGAGGTTCTGTGAATCCTGAATTAAGAAATGAATGCTTTGCTTCCTCACCTGCTGGATATTTCTTGTTTGTTTTTTTGCCTGTCTCTCCTTTCTAGACCTGCTCTGAAACAAAACCACTGAGAAACTGGTACCTCTTGCTAACTAAAATATTAATTTCAGCCACGCTCCGTTAATAAATAGACATTAGACTTATCCAGGAACAGAATTCTCCTACTCAATTTACTGTATTTTCCAATCTTTCTTCTTTATTTTGAAATAAAAGATAATCATCCTGTTTTGTCAGAAACACGAGTACTGGGTTCATTGTTCGACAAGGAAGTATTTCTGTTTTTTTCTCTGTAAATTAATAGATGTTGAGTGAGATGGTCAATTTAGAAGCTGATTCAATCCGTACTATTTTTACGCGTAAATGAATGACTCGTTATCATCTCGGTTTCATTCATGACTCTCTCGTTGGCAGAGGATGAGCAATGGTCTATTCAAGATTATGAATGTTTTGGCTTCATTTCGAATTAGTCAAGTCAATGAGATGCCTTTTGATTGATGTTGATTCACTTTTAAAACAAATGTAATCGATCATGAAAATCAATTTAAGCAATATAGGCCTACTCCTCGTCTTCCAAAGAACAAAGCTATTCTATAGTTGAAGAAAAACATCAAGATAATATCTGTTTAAAGGCCAATCTACAATGACAAAAATATTTTTGGAGTTTTTTTTTTTTTTCTCTTTTTTAATACTATTTAACGTGCGTAAAGTGATCATAATAAGCTATTTAGGCCATCACACAAATATAATTAAACACACATTTATACATATTAAAGATTTACAAATGTTCTCAAACGCGTTTTCGTTTTGAGATGATTTTTATTTGATTATTTTTACTCGAAAACGAAATGCAGGACGTTTTGAAAACGTTTGTAAATTTTTAATATGTATAAATGTGTTTTTTATTTATTTGTGTGATGGCCTAAATAACTTATTGTTATATTTTTTTCTTCAATGTTTCTAATTTTTTAAAAAAATTTAATGTACGGAGCTGTAAAGCTTATTGTTATCACTATCTAATGAGAGTTGATTTATCAATTTCTTTGGCAAAAACCAAAAATCAAAAAACAGAACATTTTTCTTTGTATTCAATTTATTTATTATTTTTTCATTTTTGAGTAATAAAGTATTGGATCCATATTCTCACCTAAAGCTCTTCCAATCACTACTGAAATCAGTTTGATACTAGCCTTTCTTTCGAATAGTGATTTAAATTAATATTTAAAAAAAAACAAAAAAAAACACTTTGAATAAAAAAACAACTTTCAAGTTGTATAATAGTTTCAATAACATGCTTGCTACAATCAACTTCGCATGCATACACGGAGTCTTCAATAACAGAGATAACTGTAGTCAAACCAGATTGGTCAAACCGAGGTAGTCACATCGGGGTTGGTGAGCCACATACGGCTCTTCCAAGTATAATACGCTGCTCGAGAAAAGATGTTGGCTGAGTTCATTTTTCCATAATCCGTTTATAAAATATAAACAAAAAAAATTAAAGTTTTATAATTTATTTACATCGTATAAACTGAGAGTCTATGAGATTAAAACGTAATTTTAATGTTTATTTAACATTTATTTTAACATTTATTTAAAGAATTTAAATCCTAATTTTAATGCTATTTTGAATCAAAGATTAAAAAAAAATTAGAATCAGCAAGATTACAGAAAAAAGTAAATTAAACGTGTATGTAAAACTCGTCTTGGGTTCTTACGTAAAGGAAGTTTGGCCACCCTGATATATATTTAGCATCCGTCTTTGCATTCAGAGATAGAAATTATCTCAACTTATCGATGGACTAACTCCAATATAACGACATTTATGTGTATTTCGATGAATTCTCAACGTAGGATACTTGCAGAAATTGAATAATGCTAAGTAAGTTTATGAGGAATACTAAATATAATAAAATATAGTATTCTTCCAAAACAAGAATAGAATAATCAAGATACAATATAAATGTATCGCCGTTATTCTTGGCCACTACTTAAATTCTTTTACGGCCAATTTTCTAGTCAAGGAATCTGAAGTGTTTAATTTGTATTGTATTTTGATTGTTTGAGTTGGGAATCATTTTCTTTTCCATCTTTAAATTTCAACCTTGTTTTCAAGTTGTTCATACTAGTATTTCAAACGCCCCATTGTGTTTAAAAATAGCTTTGTTAATAGAATAAGGCTCTACATTCGCCTTCCTTTTATATCTACAGCTATTAGGAAAGTATAGAATTTATTCCAGTTGTCGTTTCTTTCATCTCCGGCTTCGAAAACTCCGCCTCCCCCTTCCCTACAAAGAATTGCTGGATCGTGTCGCGAGCACACCTCTCCTCTTGACCTCGCCCTGACCTACGACCTGCGACGTGATATGCGCCCGCGTCGGGATGCCATTCCGGTGAAACCGGAGACGGTTTTTTTTTTCTTTCTTTCTTTTTTTTTTATCATTTACGATACGACGAGGCATTCAGCTGAAAGACCGCAACGAACTGCCATGGAATGCACACCGCAATGATCATTAATGCCTTCACTTAATGGGAGCAATTTCATTCATATCACCTCTCTCTCTATCGAAAAGAACAATAAAAAAAGAGAGAAGAAAATGCCAAATATTCTCTATCAAGTTCTTACAATTATATTTATTTATTTATTTATTGAAAATAGATCAAAATGCCCATTCAAATTCTTCAGGCATTATTTACTTCGAACAAGCAATTTAAAACGACCTTCTGTATATAAGACATCCCAATACTTATTTTGCGACATCTCAATACTTATCCAAGAATTATATTCAAAGAGAACTGGAAGTTCCTTAAAGAACTTAAGTATTAATTTCCTAAAATGTAGCATTTTTAACGTTTTTATTTTAGTCAAGAAAAACAATATAACAAAAACCTCCGTTATCTCTTTCTCCGCTATTTCTCCGTTATTATTGTATAATATCTGCCTAGTATAAATAATAACATGGGAATCGCAGTGGCGCAATGAAATATTACTGAAAAAATTCTTGGGTCAGCAGTCCACCGGCCTCAATGAATTTTTTTAGTGGATAAAAAATTCAATCTGCTCATTGATTTATTAATAAACAACAATGGATGAAACCAAGGTTTACTATGTGACATCCTAGAACAGCTGTTTCACGCTCTTTGGCGATCATCAGCTAGTAGCAGTCACCAGTAAACAGCGACGCCTCGATACTGAGGCTAATGTGAATAATGGAATCGCAGGGGCGCCTCAAATTATTAATAATAATTCAATGTGCAGATTGAATTTTCTGTGCATTAAAACAATTCATTGAGGCTGACAGACTGCTGGCACAATAATTTTCTCACTAATATTTGATTAGGGAGTTTTTTATTGTTTATTTTTGCTTTTGAGACGCCACTGCGATTCCGATCGATTCCAATGATTATTCACAATAGCCTCAGTACCGAGACCTCGCTGTTTACTGGTGACTACTCCTAGCTGATGATCGCCTAAGAGTATGAAACAGCTGTTCTAGAATTTCATAGTAACACTTGGTTTCACCCTTTATTGTTTATAAATAATATCAGTTCTTCTATTTTCTGTCAAATTAATTATATTAAATCACACGCACAAGAATTATTAATTAATAAGAGGATCTATATATACTGACTGAAAAAAATTCATTTTTACGCTTCAGAAGTTTGTAAGAATTTTTATCATCGTCGTGAATTTTTTTTTCAATGCGATAAAATTTTCAAAGCTCTTATCCATAAATATGTAAGGCACGTTTCAAGAAGATCTACTCACCGGTTTTAAAGTTATTAGCAATTTGCTAGAAAAATAAAGCTGAAAATAAAAATAACGCCAGATTTTAAAAAGACAACCAATTAGATAATAAGCCATGTAAAAAAATGTAAAAATACGTTTCATCTCACGTACATTAAAATTTGTATTATGTTGGATATAAATCGAAAGCAATCTCCCTTCCTGGTACAAACATGCGCATAAATTTTTACTGCTGTTGCTATTTCCGTGAATTGGTTATGTGAAAAATTTACAACATGGCATATTTAGAACTGCTCGAAAATAGCCCAAGTGTACATTTGGAGAGAAAAAGGGTAAAGTTATTAAAGAATGATATTAAAGAATAATAAAGAGGAGAGTTACGTGAATTATAACTTCTTGTCCACTTACGCAAATACGAAAAGAGATTTTTTTTTTTTTTTTAAATTTGTAGGCCTAGATAAAAAAAAAAATTTTTACAAAAAAAAAAAAAAAAAAAAACCCTTGATTTTTTGGCAGGAATCTATTCAACATTGGCCCGATGATTTGTGGTTTAATTCATCCCGAGTTTACTGGCACCTTACGTAAGCCTATACCTCTTTTTCTTCCTTTTAAGTCTACATAGATTATTATTTTTATATTTTTTGTTTCCAGAGCAAAGTGGTGGGAGACTAGTTTATGAAATGATGTGAAAATCCCAAATGATCATTCAATTCGATCAGAGAAACGTAAATCTAGTGAAACTATTTACCAAGTACATAATTATATAGAATCGATTGTTGTAATCGATGTTCTGGTCATTTTAAACTAGCAAACATTACGTAAAGTAATAAAAGAAAGAGTCATTTCTATCCATTTGTTAAAATTACAATTAAAAACTGTTCTTCTAATTTGTCTTTCAATTTTAGTATTAAAATAATTTAAAGGTGATTTTTGCAAACTAATTATTCCCTTATACTTTCCTCATAATGCAAATATTTACAAAGGTCAAAATTTATAATGAAAACTCTTTTTATATTTACGTAGAAGTTTCAGTTACTTTAAATTTAATTCAAGGAAAAAGATATGTTCATCCATGTCTGTTTTATCAGATGTCAACTAAATCCTTTCTTTCACACCAGATGACACTGATCCAAGCATCAGTGATAGGCTTCAAAGAGAAAAATCAATTTGCCTTGTGGAAGCGACAAATTCCTTCCGGTAATGGCATTCCGAGGGCCTTTTTTTTTTTTTCCGAGTGAATCGTCTTTCTAGTTTTACCTGAGGCTCACGACGGCAGGTTCTAAAGCTCCCTCTGGGGGTGGGCGGTGAAACAACGGATCCGTCCTCCCCTCCACTGCTGACCGCGAAACCTGCACTGCCACAGACGCCTGCCACGCACCACAGTTCAACTAATAACTAGAATTTGTAGCTCTATGCGCCAACAAGGCTAAAACTTTTAATATAACTATGCAGAACTATAGTTCTATTAATACAACATTAATACAGAATTTGGCATTAAAAAGGAATTTTAATTATTTTACAATAATTAACAATAATAATAAAAAAAAAATAGCAGTTTACATTTAAAATTTAATATGTTACTTCAAATTATTTAGGGTTTGTGTGACGTGTTCTGAAAACTGTTTAAAAAATGTTTGCTCTTTATAATTTTTTTTTTAATATAAATAAAAAATAAACGTTCTTAAATTTTAACAGATAAATTGAGAATTTTTACTTCTTTGCAAATTTAAATATATATTCGTTACCTTGTAGTTAACAGTAATAGTAATAATAATAATAATAATTATAATAATAATAATACATATTATTATTATTGAGTTTTCTTTGAGGAAAATTGAGCTCCAAACAGCTGTCCTAGAGTCCCATGAAACCAAAACAGGCTCAGATCTGTCTCTAAAAATGCTCTTTATATATTTTCATGAAATGTTTATTTTTTATCTTTAAATACTTTATTTTTTAAGCCGTTAGTCATTTAATACAGATTTTTTTTCTTTTTTTATATATATGTATTTATTTTAAATTTGGAGGGTCTGACTTTTTCTTCTTTTCATGGTATGTTATCTGGGCCGCTGACCAATGGGTAACTCTAGCTGATGAGAGCTAATGAGCTCGAAACAGCTGTCCTAGAGTTCCTTTGAATAACGCTAAGATAGGCTCAAATGAAAACGCATATTTTCATCTTTATTCAAACGCTTGAAGTACAGATAAAAATTATTACATATTTAATTTTTAGCAAATTTACAAATTTTTGAGACTTTAGGAATAAGTTTAGATTTTCCCAACTGGTTCTCGGAAACGGGTGGTCTTTTACTACGAAATCAATGAGGCGCTCGTCATAGAACAAATGTAAATTAGTTTGTTCATAAAAATTCAGATGCAACTATATGTTAATTTGAAAACAAATCCGATGGCTAAATTTGAGAGAAAAAATATATTAAAAAAAAAGGAAGAAACAAATTTGTAATTCAATTTTCTGTGTTAGTTCTTTTATGAGTATGCAGTCAACACAACCGAGTAGAAAAGGCATCGAGTACAGTCTAGCAGATTTAATGATTTCTCGCAGCTATCATGCAAAAAAAAAACATAAGCACTTCTGAAATTATTAGTTTCGTTACCCGTTGTTCCCTACAGCCTTCTCTTCATTCCTCTTAAGGAATTTCGAGAAACATTGCAAGAATTTCCCCCATTGGCTTTACGTAACAGTGGGTAGAGGATGACGTCATCGTAGATGTCTCAACAAGTCTCCGGATATGAGCGATATGTCCCCTCTTCATTTCAGGTGGGTGATTGAATTACTATTAGTTTAATATCATTGCGAAAAGAAAGCAACGACCTGAGGAACAACTTTATTTGAAATACATATCGACATAAGTTTAGATTTATTAGTAATGCGGAATCCCAATACGATACCAAAAAAGTAAGGAATTTGAAGTTTATTAAAACATTCAACAAGTGTTTTTAACATAAACTTTTATCAACTCAAGGTAGTGCTTGATTAATCTTTCTTGTTTTACTCTTACAATTCTCTTTTGAATTTACAGTAAATTTCGTAATTTTGAGTCGTGTATTTGTGATATAATTTATCTATTATCTGCCAAGAAAAATCAGTAATTAGAAAATAAACAAATAAATAGAAAAAAAAATAATTCAAAATCACTCATTCCTAAATGTATCTATTTTCTGCCATTTCAGTTTGTTAGTTCTGTTTCTTTGTGAAGTTTTCTTTTTAAAAATATAATCTTAGATCTGTTTTTGCCCGATTTCATGTGAATACTAGGTTTAAACATTGGAATACCGAATAGGAAGGTTTATTATATGTGGGTGACAGGGAAGCCGAGCACCGCGACCGTTGGTCTGTCGGGCTATCCCACGGAAATGAGGACAGAAGAAGAAAGAATGGTGGGAGAAGTGCAGGGGAAATGGGAGAACCCCGAGAAAACCTGCCCAGTGCGGATCGAAACCTACACGAGAACCGAACCCTGGTACTGAGAGGTGAGAGCCCAATGTCATAGCGACAACGCCTACCGCGCGACCAAGGAAGGTTGGTAGGGATTAGTACCCCCCATTGCATCTGAAAATGGAAGAAATCTAAGATTTTTGGGCCTGTCTTTGTTGGTTGGAAAGTTCACTGCCCTTAACCTCCCCCCCCCCCCCCCCCCCCCCACCCGGAAAGCCTGTAAACTTTTTTTTTTTTCCTTTGGTTGAACAACTATGACCACCATAACCCTCCCATTCCAAAATCTGGGTATGGCTAAGGATGTACCCAATAAACTGGCACTCAAGTGTAGATTCGGGATGTAATGTAACGGAAATCTCAGAATAGATCTAACAATACCATATAAATCACAACAACATAAAAGAAAAAAGGATTACTTAGAATCATATAACCTGAGTATCTAATTGAATTCATTAAGGATTCATATTATGTTTTTTTAGTGTAATGTTTTTGGGTTTTTTTTTTTTTTTTTCTTTTTTCTAAAGAGGCTTAGATCCGCGTTTTTTAGCCGGTAAAGCACAGGGTGTTAGTTTCTCTGCTGTGCCAATTTCTTTCTTCTGTTTACAAGTGTCTGTTCTCGTCATAAAGTAAATGTGAACTGAGCCAAGTGGAGGGATCAATGAGAGGCCCGAGTGGAGAGGGAGCGATTCCCCCTGCTCCTCCCTTGTCTGTGTTCTACCGCACCACTGTTTGCACTGGTAACTTACACCCTGTGTGGGAATGTCAACACTGAAGATTTTTCGGTCCAAACAAATAAAAAAGAAAAAAAGACAGAAAGAAATCTTGGAAAAAACCGAAAACCATCATCAGAGAATCATTTTACGGAAATGCAAGAAACATGATATCAAAACTAAAGACAGCAATGGAAACTATCTAAGAATTTTGGAATCTACACTGTTAATTGGGTTCTTTTGAGACGAGGGAAATACAGTGAAATATATTTCATTTAAGCTATGTGATTTGCAGTTTCCCTTTTTATTCAACCTGTTATAAAGCTTTTATTTCTTAAAAATTATCTTGAAACATGTCTTCCGTAGCATTTGTGAACAGAGCCTGTTCTGCAATTTAACCTAAAGTTTTTTCTTAAATTTTGTGTTTCAAATTTCTGCCAAATTTTTTGAAACGATAAATGTAAAGTTAACGTATATCTTCACTCATTAAGTGCAGCTTTCTTAAACTGGTATTTCAAATTTTACATAACATAGATTACATTTAGGAAGTAATAAGTGAAAATACGGAAAAGTAAAAGGAAAGGATGAAAAGGTAATAAAAGACGAGTATGGTGACAGCATTGAATATAACGGAAAGCCAAGAAGAACGTCACTAGCATCTGATGGTCGTACTTCGTTGAAATCTCAAATATTGTCATCCTAGCATTTTGATCCCAACTAACGATGTTCATTCGTGATCTTGTAAAACAGCGTTATCTTTTCGGTCCTTATCCTTCAATTTTTCTTTTTCTTTTTTTTTTTTTAATTTTATATTTTTTCTTATATCTACTTTTCTTAAAAATGTTGATGATGTTATATTAACTTGAATGATTAGTTCATTAATCATTAAAATTAATATACATGCAATTTATAAAATATGCGTCTATCGACAAGACGTTGAAAACCTCTACATCATATTGTAAACGGAATTATCTTAATATAAACCAGAAAACATCATCGAATTCATAATTCCGTATTATGAAATATTCTCTAAAGAACAGAGAAAAGATTTACTATTTAATAAAAGGAGCTGCTTAAATCGAGGCTTATTTTCTCGAAATACAAAAATTCCACACATTCAGAAAGCCATCAAACTTGCTGAGTTAAATATCTGTTGTGAATCGTTACATTTTTTTATTGTTTCAAAGTAAGATCCTGTTTATAATGTAAAATAAGATATTTAACTTCAATTTTTTTTTATGATTGTTAGAGTTTTGCTACTGTAGAGTAATGTTTTGTCAATGAAACATAATGTTGGTGTAATGTGCTTTTGCTTATTTGTCATTCAGACATTTTAATTCTTTTTCTTCTTTTTCGTAGGTTTTTTCAAGTCGCTGTGTTAGCGTTCCTGGTCAGCCATCTCTTGGTAAGATATTTTTTTCTCTTTACCAAACAGTCAAAGTCCTTTAGCAAGAATGCTTTCTGTTGTTTACCCTACAATTTATTCGTTAACAACTGCTTTAACAGAGTTCTCGCAATAGGAAAGCATCCCTGATAATGGAATTCCTATTGTTTTTAGATAAATTGATTGGTAACACCTCAAAAACCTCTTGATCCTTTACATTATTTGTTCAAGGAAATTGTTTTAACATTATAGGTCGATTGTAAATCGCTTCTTTTCGTTTTGCGAGCTCAGCCAGCCATCTTATTACTAGGTGTACGCAAAATTTTGGAATATTGGTTATGATGGTTATCATAATCCAACCAAAAAAAATAAATAAATAAACGTTGTCCTTTCTTGGAGAGGGGGAGGGGCCCTACAGACCTACTGGTCAACTTTCCAATAAAAAAAAAAACCAGGTCCAAAATCCTACATTTCTTCATTTTCGGATGCAGTGGAGGGATTTTCTAAACCATAGGTTCCCAAACGTATTTGGCCTATCGCCCCTTTCCAGAAAAAAAATTACTGAGTGCCCCCCCCCCCCGGTAAATCTACTTTTTTAGCGAACAAACAGAAAGATGCAGTGACAAATTTGCTTTCTTTTATGTATCTATATTCTACCTACGTCCTACTAGTAAAGAAAGAAAGACGCCTTGAAGCTTGAAATTATAAAATTATTTATTAAAATCAACCATAGTAACATTCGCATTACGTACAGAAAATTAAGATAACGAAGGATAATATTAAAATAAAAATTACGAATAGCAACTAACTTTAACTCCATGTTACACAACAGACAAAACACGTTCGAGCGGTTTTTCAAAATTTTCTTATCTTCTCTTCTTTCTTTATGCTTCCACCAACCCTTATTTTTTATTTTTTTATACCCCCCCCCCCTTTAGTGTTCTAAACGCTACCACCCCTCAACTCCTCTCGGTACGCCAGTGTTTTTACTCATCATCAGATGAGGTTCGCCAAATGAGGAAATAGTGTAGAATCGACTGGGTCACATGTGCAGACGAGTATAAGATAAGATCGTGTTTCCATTATAATAATCTCTTCATCTACTTTCTGGTTTATGTAAATGATATTTCAAATGCTATACGATAATTTTTTGGTTCAAATTCTTGTTATTTATGTGTAGGCTTTTTTCCCCCCTATTACTTCGATGTATAGATGTATCTAGGATTTTGGAATGGGAGGAGTTACAATGGTCAAAGCGGTTCAGTCAAAGATGTAAAGAAAGTGTCCTTTCTACTGACGGAGTTTTTAACGAAGAGATAAACTTTCCAACCAGAAAACAAAAATATCAAAATCCTAATTTTTTTCTTTTTTGGAAACAATGGGGAGTGTTACAACCTCAACCACTTCCACCTCAACCACTGTATGGCAATGCTTCGATTTGTATTACTTGGATTTGTTCCTATGTACTTTTATGGCGTTCTTCTAGATGCATGTCTGGTATGTCATTTTATCTTTTAAATTTCCAGCTATTTTCATTGTGTTAGAATTAATGAATAAACTTACGTAGGAGCAACTAATTTACAATCAGATTTCTTTTTGTAAATTTAAATGGCATAAGGTACAACTAAAAATCTTCCTTCCACGCCCATATTAAATCTTACAGTTTCCTCTGTTTAGTAGTAGTATTAAAAATGAAATGTAATAAACATACGCTTACTATATTTTCTTTTCTTCTAAAAAAAAATCTGATATTTGATGTTGTGATATTCAAAGGTTACTCTTACGAGTAACGAATTCTACTATAAGGTCCAATTCTAGAATGATTTTAAAAACCAAAAATTTCGTCAGTCAGTTTTATTGTTTGTGTTTTTCTAATATTACCGAAATAATAATAATAATAATAATAATAATTTATTCAATATTATGTAAGAAAAAATTGGAACAAGATAAAAAAAACCACCAAACAAAAATGAACAAAATTTTAGTCTGTTGGTTAACTTATGAGATGTTTTTAGTATAAAAATTCATCATTGCTACCTTAATGTAAAAAATACATATCTTCGATCACTGATCAAATATTATTTTGAGCAAAATAATTTTTCCAATAAAAATAACACTGAAAATAACACTGAACCGTCAATGTAGAATCTTTCACATTAATCTTCACTTCAAAGCTTTGAGGTGCATTCCTTCAAATATTTGTTGAACAAAAATATGTGATACGCAATTGCCTTTTAACATTTTGTTTCCGTTTCATTGTGTGTCTTTTTTTAATCGCATCAGGTTTTAACAGTTGTTAGGCAATCAAAGCCGGACTCGGAGCTATTAATGTCACTTCATATTTAATACTCTAAAGTTTTATGAGGTACAGCACATAAGCACTGCATAATGAATTAATAATTCATGGCAATTAATTATTATAGGAATTAAGCTTGATATATGACTCTTATTTATAGGGAGAGGATGGCGCGTGCTCAGGGTCAATTACAAAGTAAAATTAGTTTCAGTCGAGGTGATGTAAGACGCAGTTGACGATATGGATGACGTCGTATACAAGAACGGAAGGAAGTCTTTTCATTAAGAGTACGTAGTTCTAGGGGACTTAGTATATTTAAATCATCTTCAATCAACTATTCAAGAATTTTCCATTAAATGAACAGTAAAGATAAACAATTAAATTACTTTCATTCTGCATAGGATTAAAAGTTCCAGGATCTAACACTACTGGAAGATAAAACCAATTCGTTTAAAAATAATATTGACCTTTTTTTTTTTTTTTTCGATTAGTTCCTTCAAATGGAAATTTCTGCTAACAATTTTTTTTCTCCGCTTTTCGAAGTTTATCTGTGCAATCAGTATTTTGCTGTTTATATATATATATATATTTCTAATTTTTCATATTTACTCTAAAGTAACTTAAAAAGCAACGAAATGGATGCTATAAATTTATCTCTATGGAAAATACACTTATTGCGGTGGATGCCCAGCAGAGATATTCTCTTGTGGTCTAACCCTTACAATAACTATTTTTTTTTAATAAAATCGTGGTAAATTTAAATATTCACTTATTTATATTATACTAGCCGACTACAGTCGCTTCGCTCTGGAAGCCTTGCATATGTAAGTAAAAAAAAAATCGGAGAATATAGGATTTCCCAGCCCTTTGTGGCCTTCTCCACACTCAAACCTTCCCCAGTTGGTAACGAATCACATCATCATTACAACGTATTAATTAAACGTATCTTATATTTATCACCGTATACATCGCCTGGTAGAATAATCAGGTAACTCCTGATTCTTCCGGAGTTAATCGTAATCCGCGCCTGCAAAGAATCTCTTTAAACGCACTCATTGTCAATCAAACCATAGCGCAATTTAAAACTGCGCTAGCGCCATCTACCGACAGTTTTGAGAAGTTTTTCATTCACATGTGTATTGCCATGTAGGCGTACAGTTGTATCCCACGAAAACTATTTGATCGATCGGGATGAAAATAGAATATTTTACAATATTCTATTCTTTTACCTACCTCATTAATATAGAACAAATGTTTAAAATTTCTCTTTGTTTATCCTGTGTAAATTATGCTGTTGGAAAGTAGTAGCTTCCCTGTACAACCCTATTTCCGTTCTAAAATTTTGACCCATTCCTAAACTGGATCCTGTGCTTTGATTGTTTAAATTAGCTTGTGCGTTGGAATTTACACTAAAAACAATCTTTCTCTAAGATATAATGAGTAGGGGTAGGAAAGTCCTATTTATTCATAAGCTTATTGATAAATAGCGTCCCTCTTTTAGAAAACCCTAACCTACTTTAGCTAATTGATCTACTTTATACGAAAGTCCAAAAATCCAAAAATTTAAGAAGACTTACTGATGTTGTAAAGATCATTCGATATCTCTTTTCCTTAAGAATTTATTGTCTTTTGAATAAGTTAAGACGACAGAATTTTTAAGGATTTTTTTTTCTTTGGGGAAAAAAAAAAAGAAGACTCGAACTTACTTTTTTTCATGATTTTGATGCGAAATATATTTTCTTTTTGAGCTTCATATTTTATTTTAAAACTTGCTCAAGTTTTCATCCATTTAACATTATGTTGAAATCTGAATATTGAATGATATATTCCCATATATTTCTACAATCACTTTTAATCTAATAAGATCATAGTAAATTAGACCTTATACTGTAGTACAATCTAATACAATTGTTTCATGCCAGTTGGCACCCATCAGCTAGACCAACCGCCTTCAAATCACTTTTTTTTCTGTACGAGATTGTCTTTATCAAGCCATTAAAATGGCTGCTGCATTCTGTGCTAATTAATGGCGTACCGAAGGGGGGGGGGGTTGTTGGGAAGGGTTAACCCCTCCCCTGTCATTGCATCCGACATTAGAAGAAATCTACGATTTTGGACCTAATTGTTTGGTATGGAATTTCATCGATTTCTCTGTACCCCCTCCCTCATCCTGGAAAGAACACGACTTTTTATTTATTTTTTTAGTTTACTGACCATCACTCCTCCCATTCCAAATTGCTGGATACGCCTCTGATGCTAATTTAGGCAGCAATTTACCCTTAAACCTGACTATAAATGAAGATTAACTTTTTTTATCCTATTTTTTTATGCTTTCTTTTTTTTTTTTTTTAATTCTTGGAACTTCATTTTAACTTCCAATTACCAAATACATGCTCTAGTATTTCGATAAATGTGTTTTGTAGATCTAAAAAATCGAATTCTATTTACAATTTAATCCGAGTCAAACTCACAAAGTAAATAAACAAAATCTTTTAATGTAATTAGTTTATATAATACTGATTCGCTTCGAGAGCCTTCTGGCATTTGGATACGTACACACATATTCGCTACTTAAAGTTGTTACGAATGCTTTCACGCCAAGAAATACGAGTGATATTTCTTTAGAAACTTAAACAGCTAAGTTTAAGGATAGTTACTTTCGCAGTTTTGAAAACTTGGCAAAATCTAGACAAATAGATTTTCTGAAATATAAAATTAATATTTTATTTCAAATGAGATCTTCCAAGTTTTAAGAAAAGTTAACTGAATCACTCATGAAGTGGAAACTGCTTTGTTTTTATTCTGCCTCAGAGAAAGGGAAGAAGAATGAAAACCATATTCCACTATTTCACTTAAAAATCTCCTCTTCCCTTTTTTTTTTCCTGTTACTATTTTTAAATAGTCAGAAGAGGAAGGTGTGTGGTTCAACTAATGAGACACATTGCCCACTGCCTCCCTCAACTTTCTCAGCCTGAGCGAACGTGCTTTGGCTGCTGATCCGTGAGCCGCTGCCCCGCGGGGTGTTTTCGGGGGTGGTCTGCCACTACCTTTGCATTGAAATCCGAGGCTGTCGTGTTTCGAGAGGCAGCCAAAAGAGATGGGAAAATCCCAATCATAAACTCCAAATGTCCATCAAAATAGTGATAAAAAAATAGAAAGAAAAGGTAAAAAAAAAAAGTCTTACTGTTGTTGAAAAGAAGAAACTAAAAAAAGAAAAGTAATGATTCTGTTATTAGTTTATTTAGACTGATTCCAAACAAATTAAAAACAATACAGTTCTTTTGAACTTAACGTAAAGCTTTGTGTTTTTTTAAATAGGAACGTTTTTAATACAGAATAACTCGAATTAAAGCTCAGACACTGTCTGAAGTGAGGCGTAGTTTCTGTCACTGTTCTTCTGTGTTTAATGGTAACTTTTGAATTGAAATTTAAAAATGTAGGCTTCAAATTCATTTCTAGACATTATTAATTAATTGTTTCTCGATATTAGCAACAGATAAAACTTTCAGAAAATGTAATTTTTTACAGTAAAAAAAAATACCCGTATCCGCCGTTTCAGTTACCACCATTGACCGCGGTCCAAAAATAGAAAATTCCAGAAATACAGTAAACATTCATAATTTAAATTGTGCGCCATTATGAGTAAACGTGATGAAATCTCATGGGATCCCGCCTCGGGGACGTTAATCATCCCTTTGTCCAGCGTCAAGACCCCATACAGCCTACTAGTATTGATCGCACTCTACCATACAATAAATATTTTAGAGAAAGAGAGAAACCATATTCATTTGATGTAGTTTTTAAACAAAAAAAAAACGCCAAACACAATAATTAAAAAACATAAAAATACATTAAAATCTCGACCAGGTTTCGATCGCACCTACCGATCTTTTTCACACCCTTTACGTTTCCACATATTCGTATGACTTTTATTAGTATAATTGTTCTATTTTATTAGTTATTGCTTTAATGTCTTATTGTGTCTAATTTATAAATGAAACTGTATCATAGATATAGATATAGCAAATACAGTATATAGTGTTCGCTACTATCCGAGGTTTCAGGCATCCGCTGGGGGGCTTGGAACCTATCAGCGCGGATACGAGGGTCCTACTATAGTCTGTTTACTATATGTTATGTGATCAAAAATATCCGGACACCTCTACTGAGGTGACATTACGGTGTAGGGGTGTTTTTCATTAAATGGAATTGACCCTCTTGTACCACTGCACGGCAGTGTAAATGCGGAAGGATACAAGGACATTTTGACCAGATACGACTGCCTACGATAGAAGACCACTTCGGTCATTGACTCTGCCAGCATGAGAACTCTCCGTATCATAAAGCGAGATGTGTGAGGGAATGGTTTGTGAACAATAAGGTTCGAAAAATGACTGGTCTGCTCAGAGTCCCGATCTGAACCATCGAACACTTATGGGAGGAATTGGATCGTCGATTTCGCTCCAGGCCGTAATCAACCATCTACATGATGATCTGCTCTGGCTACAGCTCTTCAGGAAGAATGGGCTGCCATTCCTCCAGAGGCGTTCAGGCACCCAATGGTTGTGATAAAGGCGAAAGAATCAATCCATACTAATGTCCAATACGGGGGAGTGTGTCACGGGAGTAGTCTGACTACGATATCGGATAGTGTCCGGATATTTTTGATCACACAGCATAATTGTCACAGTGATAAGGAGACCGTTTTACTTGCGATATCAACGTTAGCGAATTTGCAGCAAAGGACTACGCAATCAACTCATCATAAATCATGAAAATTAATAGAAAAGTTGATTATTATTTTAATGCTTAGTTCCAAGGAAAAAAAAATTGAGTCTAATATCAGTAATTGTTGACTCAAAAATCTTGCTTAGAGCTGCGCTACCAAAGCGTTTCGGAATGACAATACTGGGATTTTATATATATTTAATCTCCGATGTTTAGATTTAGTTTTTCCATAGAGAAACCCTTCCACCTGAAAATATTTAGTCACAAAAAGGCTTGCAATGAGTGTTACTATTCCATTGAGGAGAAATTATTTCAGAAAAGTTATTTTTAAAGAGCCGTTTTAAACATTTATAATTTACTCGATGATTGGATGATTTATAATTTACTCGATAGCTAAATCCCTTTCTGGCATCCGAAATGATTAGAGTTGAATTATAAAGCTTATTATAAAATCATAATAATAATAATGAACAAATTATTGTATTTAAATCCGAGTTTCTGCCATGTCACATTTAAATAAAAGATTTCAGAATCGCGAGTGAAATTTCCTGACCTCTATTCTTCAAAAGGTCTATTTAGAAATTAAAGAAATGGTTATATTTAATTTTTGATGGACAAATAGATAATTTAATAGATCATATAAATTATTAGACACCACTGTTATATCTTTGCACTGTTATCCACTAGGCCAGTATTTACGTAGCTTCTATTTTTTTTTTTTTTTTTTATAATTAACCCATTATTAAATGTTTATTAGGTTTAAATTTTAATACCTAGAAGACCGAGCTTTGCGCAAAATAAAACGACAATAAAATAAGAACACTGTAGACAATCGCCTGGTTATTTAACTCCTTTGATCCGCGCAGGGCAGGTTTTCTCGGAGTTCTCCCATTTTCCCTGCATCTCTCCCACCATTACTTTCTCAGTCTTTCTCTCCATCTGTCCTTATTTCCGTGGGATAGTACAATAGACCTCCGGTCGCAGTGCTTGGCTTCTCTGCCACCCACATTCCCTACATAACATAACGTAAGATTTTTGGGAAATGGACAGCTCCGCAGTGAATACACGCGACGTTGAAAGGAAAAGTTAAAAAAAAAATATTATTAAGTAAAATTATTATTTTATTATCCCAGGTAAAAATAAAATTATTATTTTATTTCACATAAAAATGCACGGAACACGAATTTATTAAGAATAAAATAAAACGAAAATGAAGTAAGAACACTGTAGACAATAACCTGGTCCCAGGTAAATCATTTACTCCTTAAATGAGTTTTCCCGAAGTCGAGCCCTAGCTAAATCGCTTTCTTGCACTCGAAAAAATAGATTCGCTCAACTTCATCAAAATCCTTAGGTCCGTTTTCAAGATAAAATTTACAAGATTTGCTTGCTTTTTAGTATTTGATTTGATTTGATTTAATTTATTTTCTTGTAAATTCGATGTTAATCAAAGAAATGAGGAAATGAATTACTATTTGCAAGCTAGAATGTAACTGTCTTACAAAAACAAATCAATCGCAATTGCTTGTAAAAGACTTCGAATGAGAACGAAACCATTTTTATAAAGGATAGACCATTCACTTGAATTCTTGATGATAATTTCAGATCATTATGGCAGTTATTATAATAGAGAATTTCACGAATGTCGTGATATCTAATATTCCAGACACTTCCGAGTTCAAGGGGAGTAAAGTAAAAAAAAAGGAGCCACCTCATACATAAAGTCAAGAACAAGTTCAACAACGCTCTTCAAGACTCAAAAGTCTTTTCTTTATTTCCTCACGTATAAACTAATACTGATTTGCATTTTAAGATTCAGACACTTACTCTGAATTATCCCTATACAATACTATACAGAAATGTTTCAACATCTAAGTTAAAATGCATTTTTGTTTATAATATCTAACTTTCAGTGAGATAATTTTAAAATAAACTACTACAGGAATCTATTAAATGTCAGTAGAGAAATCAATTAAACATTAAGAAGCAAAAAGAAACAAGTGAATATAATTTTGTGCCAAAGCATAAATTTAAGGGCATAATAATAAAAAAATGTAAAAATAATAATAATAAAAAAGGAAGTGCATTAACGTAAGAAAAATTAAAAAAAGTTAGGAAAATAAAAAAAACGCGCGGACATTGAGAAAAAAAGATTGAGAAGGCAAAAAAACAAAAAAGTACATATACAGATTCGAACCGACAACTGAAATGAGATGGTTGCATTTCTAACATTTAAGCTAATAGCGGAAATCCAATGCCAAATATCTCTAACTTGGGGGGCGTTGGCCCCTGAAAATACCCTATTACTACGTTGTTTGGGCTTCTGAACACGATGGTGAAGTCCGTTTGTCGATCCGACCTTTCGTTAGAGAGTTTTTAGGGGGTACAATGACAACAATGCCAAATATCTCGAACATGGAAGGGTGTCGACTCCTGAAAATATCCCATTCCTAAGTTGTTTGGACCTCTGAACACGATGATGAAGTCTTTTTGTCGATCCGACCTTCCGTTCGGGAGTTGTTAGAGGTGGACGGACAGGACAAACGCAATAGCTACCGATTTTGGTCGCTATCACAATAGCTCCCAAATGAGTCGCTCAAAAGAAAGAAAAAACCAGTCACAATTTAATTATATGCGATATAATATAGGCTGGAATCGCTTTGTAGATAAGTATTGTATATTATTGTTAAAGTGGTACGATTTATATTTTCTGCATTGTACTACAATATTTCTAAAGCGCCGTGCCACGGCGTCATTACCTGATGTCGACCCCAGTTAGTTTTTCAATTTGCTAATATGTAGTTACAGACATATTCCGTAAATAAACTGAAGTTCTCAATTCAAGTAGAACCACAAAAAGTAAGTAAATAAAATAAGAAATTCGTATATAATCAATTTCGTACTTCAGTTATCTAAAATGAAGATTGTCATAAGTTACGATGCTTGCAGTATCTGTTGTGTGCATTTATTGCATTACTTTTATTTATTTATTTTGAAATAATTATAGAAATCATATGATAATTTTACTATTAAGATTGGCAAGACGAGATAATGCTAGCGATAACGGTACAAGTGCAGTCCCTTATTAAAGAGAAAATGACATCTTAATATCAAAAACTACCAATCATATTCACGTGTACAATAATTATATGCCTATCTATATTGCTAAAACCACATCGTTCACCTTGATATCTTACCTAATAACGATAAACTAATAAAGGACTAAAATAAAAAAAAAAAAATAGACATAGAAATGACATGTACTTTGGCAGTTTTTCAACTTCGAATTAAAAATTCCACCTTTAATAAAATATTTTAAACAAAAACATTTAGAACATTAAAAATGCTAGGGCTAAATCACAGAAGCGATGAAATGATGGCCAACTTTGGACGGATGGGAATTAGTGATGGCTATCAGATTTTAGAATGTGTTCTATTTCTTTTGAAAAGAAATTTAACGTGCCCGATGATTCAAAGAATTGAGTAAGCAAACGAAGGCACAACGCTACAAGAAAGGATTCGCACCTTCTGAGTCTTGTCATCGGTGGAGTTTGGCTGGCTGATAAGTCCTAATAAGGACGAAACGGTCCGTCCCAGTCTCTTCCCGGTGACAACTCAGGGTGCGAATCCTTTCTTGCAGCGTTGTGCCTTCGTTTGCTTACTCAATTCTTCTATTTCTTTTGATGGCTGAATGAATGGTTTGACGGCCAGCAGCGCCACGGTGGTGAAACGTAGAACTGAAACTAATAGCTTCTGGTAGCTTCTAAGCGCATCAAAATTCTCCCAATTTTTCACTGAAAATTTGCGGAGTTTGAGAAATTTTCTACAGTAGTCTGCATTTAATTTCAATTATGAATGACTGTAAAGCAATTTATTGATCCATCGAACTACATTTGGCTGTCGTCTACAGTAAGAAGCATGGCGGTTGGCAACTGTCCTGCCACTTCCGATAAACGAAGAGATATTACAGTCATGTACACAGTAATATGGATAATCCTTCGAATAAAAACATTGTTTTATCAATATATTATCTATCCAAAGCATCAAAATATTTCAAAAATATTTTTAATTGTTTAAAATAGACTTTTTTGTTATTGCCGAAATGCAAAGGATCTAGACTACTTCCGAAGTTTTACCCAGAGCATTTACTCAAATGACAATCCAATGACTTTCTCGGGTTAAAAGAGGCCAGTCTTTGGATTCTCGACTTACTCAATTTGGTGGTGAACCCAATCTCCTGTATTCGTATGGCCTGCGAGAGAGATTGTTTTTTTCCAACGATTGTCGAATATTACTGTCCACTTAATATTCCGTAATTAAACAACAATTCATAAAAAGTAAAGTTTTTACGAGACAAAAAAGAGCATTAAAAACTCAATTCCCCTGAACTCAATAGAAAGAGGATCACTCATTAAAGACGGAATCTTTTTTCTTCGCAGCTTTGCGATTATTTGTTAATGGAACATTATTAAAATGAACACAAATCAGAATTTTGAAATTTGCTATTAGAGAGTATACCATAATTCTTATCAATGAAAAGTCATTTCCTTTATTTTCTGCGATTTCGTTGCATTAAAATCTATTTGGATTTAACTTGTATAGATATGAGTTATTTATTCAACATAAAGTTTCTTTTTGGATGTTTAAGATACAGAATCGATAAATTAAGGATTTAGCTGTCCATGGATTTAAAACAGTAAAATTAGTTGTTAATTTAACTGTTCTTATTCAATTAGTGAAGCTTAAATCGTTTAAATGAAAGAAGATGGTAAAAAAAATAAATTACTTAAAAATTCCGTACTACAATTCGATTCTCGATTACCACCATGGTCAGGAAACCCATGGGCGCTGCATCACTCTTTTGAAATCTCTGGTTCATGTGGGGATCACGCGAGGCGACTGACAGACTGAATATCTGTCAACTTTGTTCTGTTCACGACAAAGATTGAACCGGATGTAAACATAAAGAAACATATTTACATGTTCATTACATATGCTTTTAGAAGAAACGAAAAACAGGCATTTGAATTAAAAGCAATTTGTGTGTTTCTCGTTTTCTCAGTTGTCTTTAACTTCGTATTGCATTGAAATATGTTTTCCTGAATTTTATTAGTTTATTTACAATTTTTTTTTAAGTGTAGTTTATATTTACATTATTTTCTTATTATCTTATTATTACCCTGTTTCCTGAGTTTCAATGTCTTACGCTAGGCGGACACGATGTAATTTTCGTCGTAGTACAATTGAACCACGATGCTATATCATTGATCAAGGAGCATCAATAAAATAATTTTGTGAAGATTCACTCATTTAAGATCTTCATATAATTGCTGTCAGCTTCAACCAATCAGCGACAAGATTTATAGCATTCTAATTTGATAATTTTTCCGATCTTTCTATAGTGCAATTTATTAACTTTTAGGAAATAAGATGATCAAACAATTTGCAACCCTGGTAGCATCTTTTTCTAAGAAATTCTTCTGTTTACTTGAAAGACTTCCTTCGGTGGATGTAATATTATCGATCGCGATCGCAAATCGCAGAATGCCCAAGAAAAATGTACAACTTATTGGAATTCGATATATTTCTAAAATCGTGAATAATATACTTTGAAAAGTATCTCTGGCCTACTCTAACAAAACGAATACATTTCTACGTAAACACTGTCACCATTCGAAAGATAATCTCTTGCGAGATATTTAGAACGTCTCTCAGTTCAGTTCAAGAGAAGATAAAAATGGTGCCAGAATGCATCAAAAGAATTCAGAACTAAAATTGCGTTTGCCCAGCTTTATATCGACCGAATAAATGAGATTTTTGCTGTACAGTAACTTTATCTACAACCACCATCATATTATCCAATTCGTAATTTCCAATTTTAACCAGATAATGTAAAGGAACCCCCAATTTCAGAAACTGAATAATCGCGGATGGTTTTATTTATAATCAAGAATAATGATTCAGTTTCCATTCAATGAATTACAATAAAGGCGTTAATATTCTTGTTTTCCAACTGGTCATTAAGGCTTGTTTAAAAAAAAAAATTGCATTAAAGAAAATGCAAAAAATTATTATGAAATATTTAATAAAAATAAATAAAAAAATATGTACTCAATTTACGTAAGAACTTGCCATATGAGGAAAAGTCTGACGAAGAGACAAATCTTGTACTGAGAAGGATATCAGCTTACATTGCAAGCATGTAACTACTTCAGAATATTTTTTTTGTAGTAACTGATAAATTTTTTTCTTGTTTTAGAAATGGAATATTGCATAATTTTCCAGTGCTACATTTTCTCCTTCAATTTGGTATTTCGATTAGTACAGTACATATTTCCAATAAATTTGATTCATAAACCTTTTATATGTAACACCTACTGGTTATAAGGAAATAGGAAATACATTTCTATGAATAATTTAAAACTATGTGATTAATTTTATGCTGTTAATTTTTGTCCCTTAGTTTAATAACAAAAACAGAACATATGTTTCTGTAACTAGCATTAGTCCATGAAGACACAACTTCATTTTTACGAAGTTATTTCCATTTCATTGGCTGTCAAATCCTCATCTCACTTCTTCCAAGAAACAGGCATCTCAAATTAAAAAGGAAAAAAAAAATCAAAGACTCGAAGGATGGAATCTGGTCAATGGTCCCACCTTTTGATTATAGGTCTTTTCCCCTTCCTCAAGGCGGCCATGTTTATTTATATCCATGTAAATTTCCTGCTTTTCTTTTCCCTCCCTCCGTTCTTCCTTTTATTTCGATTCCACCGAATCAGTTCGTCTGTCACACTTGAAGTTTTGATGTCTCATTAATTACACGGAGCGCAGAACATGTTTACATAAGTAATTACCAAAGTTATTACCTTTCAAGGTGCCTGGCATCCAGGAAAATGACAAAACAAAAGAGCCAAACCAAAAAAAAACGCATCCACAAACGCAAAGTGATTAATTTGTTTCGTGTGGTTTGAAAACTAATGATTGGTGTAAAGTCTCAACTCTGAAAAGCGGCTTTTTCCACAAAATGTGGCTTTCGGTTTTCTTTTAAAACGGAAATTGTATTACAACTTCAATAATAATATACTATTAACCATTCAAAAAGTGTAAAACACAAACCAAATTGACTAGAACTAAAGTCGAAACCAATATATTTCGTAAGTATAACTATCACATACAATCATGGAATACTAAAGCAGGCTTCTTCATAAAAATGAATTTGCAAAATTAACATAATGTACAGAAGAATTCAAGACAGTTAAAACATTTAATTTTATTAAAATTATTAAAAAAAATTCTTTCTTTTAATAAATCGGTTAATTTTCGTTCTTTTACTTGAAAATGAAATCGATTGATATCTTTAGCTGTGGAGCTACAACGATAAACAAATATCGAACATCGAATACTATTCGATAGAACCTATTTCTGCTTAAGTTTATTTTATTTTCTTTTTCTTCAGTTGGAGTTAATGCAGACAAAAAGTTCTAATATTTCTGCTTATTTTTTTCTGACTACATCAGTGTCTTTCTTTTGAAGTTTTCATTCATTCATTATGTGTTGAGTAAAAAAAAAAGGTACTTTGGAACATTGTATTTTCATTTCTATAGTGCCTTACATCGGAGGTAAAATTTAATGAAAAATAGCTTTCAAGTAGGGACGAATTTAAAAAAGCTAACACACTTGCTTAAAAAACTTTTTTTAAAAACTTAAAAAAACTAAAAAATTTTTTTAAAAAAAAACATGTAATTGAGAAACCAAACCTCGGTTTCAACCTGTTAACAGGCCTGTTAATCAGATTCACTGAGGAAGACCTGTTAGCAGGTTGAAACATAGGTTTGGTTTCTCATTATATGTTTTTTAAAAAAAAAAAAAAATTTTAAATTTTTAAAAAACTTTTTTTAAGCAAGTGTGTTAGCTTTTTTAAATTCGTCCGTAACTGTATTCACATACGTTAAATTTTATCCTAGCTTTCAAGTATTGCTCTCGTTTTTGAACTCTCTTCATGTTGAGCCAAGCTTAACCTAACCTACAAGGATTTACTATGTTGTTTTCAAACCATATTTCCAGAAGTTCTCCAAAGATTACTGATGTCCAAAGATCCTTAAGTTTGGACCGTAGTTTCTTATGGGATAGAACAAGACTACTTGATCTATTTAATTCAAGTTGCGATTAAGAAATCTCAACTGTTTTATCAAACGAGAAAATTACAAATGGATTGCCAATGTCTAAAATAGCACACGAATAGCGTTTGTCTAGTTTGTTTCTGCAGGCTCTCTCTGCTTTAGGTTCTCAAATTTGGAATCCCTGTTGAATCTAATAAACCTACATTAAGATTTCAACTGGTTTTGATATTGTGTCTGTCTTATAGAAATTATGCTTCTGAGATGCATACAAATTACCGAATGAATTAAAAGTGTTCCTATCTCTTTAAAGACATGTTTTTGTCTTTTAAAGTACGTTAGTACTTTAAAATCTTCTATCCATGAATGTAGTACAATTCAAAATATAAATTATTCAAAATCGTACAACAACTGATAATTAGTTTTAACTGAAGGCAAATCCAAAGCAGAAATTCAAGAAAGAGTAGGGGTAGGGGAATGATAGGCCTGAATTCCGATAAGGTGTGTTTGTATGCTGGTCGTCTGTTATAAAATATATCCGCCAAGTGGCGCTGATTGGGAGATTGTAACGAATTCAGTTGGCAGCTGTTGAATAACAACAAAAATACGATTTTTCAAGGCAGGTGATACAAGGGCATGCGTCTCCGCCCCCTCAGTGTCAAAGTGCAAAGGGCAACTGATAACCCGAATGAAGACAACCAGAACTAATGACCAAGTGAACATTTCAAATGAACGCATTATAAAGGCGGCCCCCTGGGTCATTACGCCGCTAAAGGAGAGTAGTATTTGTTATCTGGAGAAGTTCTGTATTTTTCTGTATTTTTTTTTTCCTATATTTAATATTATTTTGGCTAGTAAAAGTTTTTAAGGTCAGAGTGTGGAGCATAAACGTGAAATTCTTGACGGCCATAAAATCAGATCAGTTTATTCTTTTAAGCCTTTTTTTTTTTTTTTTTTTTTTTTTTCTACAGGCATTCAACAATAATTAACATTTTGATAATTTCCTAATTTTTTTTTTAGTAATGGCTTGCTGTTAAACCATTTCCGCTTCTTTCTTTTTTTTACTCCCTTGAAAAAATTAGAGAACTTACTTTTTAAGGGAGAACTTACTTACTTACTTTTTAAGTTGCTGTCAGTATGATCAAAGTTTCCTACACATTCATTTATCATTTGAGGTAATATTCAAGCGTTCCATAATTACTCTATTCTTTTTGTTGTTGAAGAACATAATTCGAAGGCGAACCGAAATAAAAACGGGGAGTTGGTTCTCAATCAGGAACACTTTTTACCTTTTTGTAACAGCTATTTTTGATGAGCTACAGATTTAACTTAACTTCTTAATATATAATTCAACTAATTTAACTTAAACTGCACTATGATCTATGATCTATACGTAAATAAACCTTTAGTCTCTATCAGAATCTTCGTGAATCATCCCAATTATATAGAATACTGAAAGCGTAAAACAAAATGTCTCTACTTTTATTACTTTCGCCATACGAAAATGTCCTCTTATACTAATTCATTCAATTTTTATTACTGTAAATTTTGGCGCCATGGGCAGTCACCTACTTCATATAATTGCTTCAATCGTCCCTGTGCAATAAAAGCTATTGTGAGACTATTTATCGGTCTGTAGCTCCAAATATGCATCTCTACACACACGCACACACACACACACACACACACACACACACACACACACACATACATAATATAAATTGTTCCAGTTTACTTAATATTAAAAATGAGTCTACTTTACGATAAAAGGTTGAAATAAACAAAAACAAAATATTTCAATTTTTTTTTTTACAGAAATCTTGTTTTTGAAACTGTGGTCCAAATGTGGGCTACCAACAAAAATTTCCTGTAATACAATGTGAAAAAAATGCTGAAACAATTAAATTGAATGTTAATTGTCTATTTCCAAAGTCACAAATATAAACATTCTTTTCAGAACCTGCACAATCACTGTGGGCCCACGTAAAACACTGAATACAATTGACCCAAAGTTCCCTCCCCTTGTGGAATTTCTAGGTCGCTATCATCTTCAGGTAGAATGAGTTTTTAAACTTTCTTTTATGCTATCGAATAATATTTTAGTGTATTTCTGGGCATTCTGGAAAGAAGAGATCATAGATCAATTGTTTTTTTTTTTCCCTCCAAATAAATAAAAGGTCTAAATATGTGCTAGCCCGTATTTAGACCTTCTTTGGTAAACCTATATTTAGACCATTCGGTAAGAAACATTAAGATCGGTCCTGCCATTACCACGTGATTCTCTGCAATAAATAAACTATGTTAGAACAAGTTTATAACGTAAGTAATGTCATGGATTTTATAAATCATGCTTTTAATTCAATAGAATTTGATTAAGAAAATAACAAAATGTACCTGTGAAAATGTTTCAATGTCGTGAAATAGTTTGACTGGCACTTATCACCACATTACCTCTGAATAACTTGACTGTAGGCGACCAACTGTTCCACTCATTTTTCTAATGTTATTCAGACGCATTTTCACTTTATTTCGCGCGGCAGTGTATATATATATTGTGTAAATTGTGTAAAACACACATATTTACACAAAAAAATTCAAACAAACGGTACCAAAAGAAAAATTAACGTGCAGGAGGTATAATTGAAATCAAAAAGCAAAACAAGGGCAGTACAATGAATAATAAAAATGCCTTTCTGGTTCAATTATGAGAGTAAATCGGGAACGGCCGTTTCGTCTTGCAAGAAACTCATCAGCCCGATCCGCCCTCCTCGATAACAGAACCCAGAAAGGCAAGAACGTAAGTGAAGATCACCGCCACATCCGGCAGTGACCCCGAAACAAAATAAACAATAACAATTAAATTGTGTTGTTAGGCACAACCAAAAAAACCTTTTCCTAATGAACAGTGATTTTCTTCTTGAATATAACACTAGGCAACAATGAAAATATATCTTGAACAAAGCCATTTGACCTTTACTAAATCGACCATGCTTATCACGAAAATGACCATTAAAATCTCAGATTAGCTCTAGTTTCATAGATATGGGGGGAGGGGTTCAGAATCAGTTAGTGCTAAGAATTCATTTTGCCTGTCCTGAAATTGCCGTGGAAATCCCACATACGTTAAACAGCATTGCGTTTCTAACCCTCTTACTTCACATCATGCAGTGTTGGAAGCCTATTTTTATCCTCAGCGCTCAGCAACAGAGAAGGGGATGGCAGAGACCCTCATATATGTTGCATATCTTGTGCCACAGGTTTTCGTTCGTAGTTGAATCGTAAATGATCGTTAAAGGGCTTTGCTATTCCGATGATCGGGAGAGAACCATTAAACCATGTAAATGATTGTTATTTTTGCATGACAACTCCCTTAAAACATGGTATTTTGAAGAAGAAAAAGTCAGCATTGACGTATCCTAACATAAGATCAGCTATGAGTCCAATGCCTCATAGAGATGGACTACCTGTTTCCATCCCACCTGATTCTTATAGCTATTGACGAAGACATCAGTGACTCTAATGCTACTCCATCGCCTTCTAAACCGAGTACATCGAAAGAACCTGATTTCCAGTGTAATGAGGAGTCTACACAGCAACACAAAGTAACAGTGTGAGTTGAATGATCTGGTAAGAGATTTGGAATTGCCTAAAGGTAAAGCAGAACTGTTGGCATCTAGATTGCAGCAGTGGAATTGTCTTGACCAATCGATAAATGTCATTGTGCTCCGCGAACGCCACCACCCCATTGCTACCGTTTTTCACCAAACAAAATAACTTGCTATTTTACAGTGATATTGAGGGTCTCATGACAGCTCTGAAAATTGACTATAAAAGTGATGAATGCAGATTTTTCATAGATTCATCAAACATAAGTCTAAAGGCTGTTCTTCTTTACAATGGTAACTTGTTTCCATCTGTACCAATTGGTTACTCAGCCTACATGAAGGAAATCTTAAACAATATGAAGCAACTATTATGCAGAGTAAACTATGAGAAGTTTAAGTGGCACATTTCCGGTGATCTGAAAGTCATTGCCATATTACTTGGCTTGCAACAACGTTACACCAAATTCTGTTGCTTTTTGTGTATGTGGGACAGTCGTGCCAGGGCATGCCACTACAAACAGAAGGAATGGCCAATGCGTCAGTCACTTGAACCTGGAAAAGATAATGTTATTAACAAAAAACTTGTAGAATCCAGAATTGTTGGCAGTTTACTGCTGGACACTCATCAGAGAAACACCAGCAACAGAATACAAACGGCAGGCAAAGCGATTGAGCCTTCAGAGACATTCCTCCGAGGAGAAACATTCAGGAAAATGCATGCATTAAGCTTTTAAGGATAATTATGATAAGTTGAGATATCGAAAAAAAACTAGAGCTAAACATGCATTTTAATGGCCATTTTCATGTTTAGCACACTCGAGAACATAAAGATCAACTATTTTCATCAAAGATACAGAGAAAAAGTTTAATTTTGTTGCCTAGTGTAATCAATGCAGAATTGATTATAACCTTAGTCTAGTGCTCTTATCCTTACTAAAATAAAACAAATAGCTTTTAACTTCAAATTTATTTAGCACTCTTTAACTTAATTTTGTTTTTGTTCTCCATTCTAATTGTGTCCCGTTCGGCAGGTGACTAAATGAGCCTTTACCTTCTCTGCTGCCTTCCCTCTCAGGAGCATAAAGGCGCAATGATTAAACCTTTAATTTCGTTTTTAATACTAAAAATTAATTTCCTTCCCTTTGAAATTCGAGTTGTCTTCATTTTAAATAGCCTTGATAATCAAAATGAAGCCACTCTGAAAGCCATTGATTTCTAAGCTAAGTTATGAAGCAGCAATTTGTATATGGTGGTTTTTGAGATTTGTCCCTGATGCAGCC
The DNA here is from genome assembly GCA_023159025.1 of Thereuonema tuberculata. Classification (NCBI taxonomy): domain Eukaryota; kingdom Metazoa; phylum Arthropoda; class Chilopoda; order Scutigeromorpha; family Scutigeridae; genus Thereuonema; species Thereuonema tuberculata. The sequence goes on along the minus strand of JAFIDM010000001.1, from coordinate 54,046,304 downwards.
AGGATGCTATAATCATTATGAAGCCTATAAAAAGTTCTAGTGTATAATTTCCCAGTTGTTGTTGGTCTTTTTTATTTTCGAGATCTTTGAACCCCAGAACTAATAAATAATCGGTAGACATTCAAACCTCTTCAGTCACCCGAATACAACCTCAGAAAAAATAAATTAATCAGAAAGTAGGATCGGTTTGTTGTTTTGTTTTTTCCTTAGTATTTAATGCATTTTGAAATCGATATTAATTTATTTTATTTTTTTACTTATTACCGAGAAATCTAAGAAAAAAAAATAACGAAGAATATATAAATATAATGATCAATGACTTAAAAAAAACAGAAATAGCAGAAATAATTATGGAAATCATTATATTGCAAAATAACTAGTAATATTGATTAGCCTGTTAAAATGGGACGGAATTTATATCATATTCGAGCTTTAAATGTCCAGTATCACATTTAATTTTTAAATGAATTTCTTTTATAGTCATTCTCTCTTTTTTTATTTCTATCTTTCTCTATTAAATCTTCTTGTTTTCTTTTCTTTTGTTTGCTTATTTTGTGGTAAATTTTCAGTTTAATAAAAGAAAATCCTCTACTTTTACAAACAGAAACCACTAATTCTCAGGATCCAGGTGCTAGGCTGGTTCCAAACTTGTCATTTACTTTCAGATTAAAGAAAGAGATGCAGATAGTATTTGATTGGACTGGAAAGAAACTGCGCAGATATCGCGATTATGTATTTTATATACCTGCGGTAAAATCTGACCATAATTTTTAAACATCACTACGCGAGAAAAGAAAGCAAAATAATTAAAGTAAAAATCACTCAGAAACATATCTTAACTTCATCCGCAGCAAATTTAATCTTCTTCCGCATAGACATTCATGATAAGGAATCACTCTGCAGTTCTGTCAGACCAGTCTGCTCTTAGCGAATCCCAAGACCTTAGTAGTAGCTTCTCTTTCGTTGATATTAAAAGGTTAATACTGAAAAAAAATAAGACAATCTCTTCCATTTCTAGTATATGCCATCCCCGTGCTAAGTGGGATCTTCGATAATTGAAGTGCATATAAAGGCGGATATCTCTGCAATCCGTGTTCTTATAATTCGAAGTGACGATGGCAGCGTATCACGACTCATGCGACTTTGAACGAGGCGCGATAGTAAGTGCCTTAGAAATGAGTCACTTTATCTCCGAAATCAAGATGAAATTTGGATTTTCACATGCAACAGTTTCAAGGATGCCCCGCGACTACACAATATCAGGGGATCCAGCGATTGACATCGTTATGGCTGACGAAAAACTACGGATGATTATACTGTCTGACCAGACACCATTGCAGCAGATAACAGAACAATTCAGTGTTAGCGGTCACATGTACATCAGCCTTTGGACATTCTCTTTCTTCTATGAAGTACAGGATCGACGGCCTACTCGGGTCCCATTGCTGACCTAACGGCTGGATTTGTGAGAACCCCCAATGGACGCAAGATGGCTGACAACGTGAAACCTGGTCCGATGAGTAGTTTACTAGTAAACTGTTTCGAGCAGATGGACAATTACGCGTATGAAGAAAATACCACGAGGAAGGGCATCCCGCTTGCCAACAAGAGACAGACTAGGCGGTGGCTCTTTTGTGGTGTGAGGGTTTTCGGCTGGCACACATTAAGACCTCTGATACATCTCCAGACCAAAGAACGGTGGATACTGTATAACCATCCTTGCGGATTATTTGCATCCGTTCATGTCATAGACAGATGGGAGCGGATTCTTTCAGCAGGATAATGCGCCACTACATAGGTTCACAGTCAGGAAATTATGGCTGGAGGAGCTTAGTTTGGAATAATGCGTTCTCAGATTTGAACCCAATAAAACATATGTGGGTTGCGGTTCAATGCGCCGTCAGTGCCAGGGTTCTACCATCGAATATTATGGCATGGTGTATACTATCAGAGAGCTTTTGGAATCCATCCATCAATCGAAATGAGGACCTGTGCGTTACATGCAGGTATCTCAGTTTTTCGGTATGTCAGTGTACATTAACGTGTTTCTAATAAAATCAACTCCTAGATGGAGTGTTACTGTTTTTTTAAAAGTGAATTTCAGTAAACAATAATTCAATAATTGCAGTTATTGTTATTAAAAAAACCCAGTTAAGTTAGCAAACAGAAAACAACAAAAGTCGAACGAACGGACAGACTGTTAGAGTCAGTCTGCAAATTAACTGTCAATTAGACACGAAAAGTCATTTGATACAAGAACAAACTTATTAAAAGCAAGATCAGTTTGATGACTGATCTCGTTACTTTGTAATTGATAGTTTTCTAAAAATTTCATTCAAAATGTCTCTCATGACTGTTATCTGAATTAAAGCGTCCGTCAATGCAAATATCCCATTTTATCACTCACTCAATCTTGCATAGACAAAACATTTGTCATTTTCGAGCATTCAAAAATGTTAGAAAAGCAGTCAAGAATAACCTAGAAAGATTAAAGTGTAATTTCTCTCATTTTGTAACTTATTATCCTCATTGGACATCTATTTTAACTAACGGAAGTAACTAAGCAAATTATTATCTGAAGCGCAAAGATTATCTAATTCATTAAGATCAAAAACTATACAGCAGCCAAAAAATATATATTGCAAATCCTAACAATTTCAAATTTTTGTTTTCCATATAAAAAAAGGTAAATAGTAATGAATTAGAAGTGACTTATTTGATAATTTTTCATTAGTAATTACTTTTAGAGTTAAGAATATATGATGGCAATACTTTTTCAAAGAAAGTTAAAAAAAAAAAAAAAATAGTACCGTTTTTCGTAAAGAAGGAAAATAGAAAAATACACGGATTGTTGTTTTTTTCATTAAATTTTTCAGCAGTTTCATTAATTGTAAAAAAAAAAGAAAAAATAAAATTTCTTCTTTCTGCATGCTGAGATATTGTTACAAGTTATTTGTAAGACGATCAAGTTTCCTAAGAACTTAGGTCACAGATGTCAGAAGAAAGAGAAGTTTAAAAAAAAAAAAAAGCCAAAAGCCAAATAGTTTGGAGGCTTGAACTGTTTACATAGTTTATTTAATAAATAATTTTAACGTGTGTAAATTAATTATTCCAAATAATAAAAAACATTTACATTAAAATTAAAATGACATTAAAGTGACATGTTTCGACCAGACTAGCTGATCATTTACAAGTTATAAGTTTACAAGACTTGTAAATGATCAGTTAGTCTGATCGAAACATTTGTTTTAATTTATTTTTAATTTTTAATTTGTGTGTTTGGCTTATTATTTGATATAATTTATTTAACTTTAAAGCAAGTGTCTGATCATTGCTATTATTTTTCAGGTGGCATGCCGGTCTTTTGACCATAAAGAATCCGAATATGAGGTGGATACTCTACAAGGCGTAACCTCGGGAACAGTCCAGAAGCCATTTAAAAGGAGGTATAAGTTTATACACAAGTGCAGCGGCAAATATCTGACGATTATGGGTAAAAGTGTGAAGGCAACCAACTCAAAATTCGGTGAGTACTTTCACTTACATTTCATTCTATGTTTGTTTGTTTTTAACATTTCTCTCCATTTATATATAGAAAAGACTAAAGTGAACTGTACAAGGAAACTAATTTAAAAAAATATGGAAAATGAAACCATAAAGTTAAGAAAAGAATTATATATATATATTTGAGATTGAAGTGATTTATTGTGAAATAATTTCCCATTAGATGAACTAATTCTATTAGTAAAAGAATAAAAAATATCTATATCAGTTGAGTGATTGATTATCAGATGACATAGTGGTCAAAGTATCAGAAACCTTCTAACAAAGGGAGGAAAATAACTAATAACTCATTTTTTTATGTTTAAATTAATATTTCCAAAATTCTACTCTCAGATTTTCATGTAATAATCATTAAATAGAGGCGATCAACTTAAATCTCTCCTTGAGCTTTTATCTGAAGGAAGTAAAATATTCGAATGTAATCTTTCCAGCAATGCAAATGTATACAATACAAAATAAGCCAACATTAGTTATATTAAAAAAATTGCTACCCTGAACAGCTATCAACCACCTTGGTACAAGCATTTTTACTAGAATTTCACAAAAATAAGTAGAGGCATATGTTATGCTTTGGTATTTTGTAGTATCGCCTAGAAGCTGCATCGACTGAATCGTATAGGGTCTTGTGAATTTATCTCAGCTTAGTTATAGGATTCTGTCGTGGGTCTTCGTTCCAGATTCGAGTATTAGCAACATCTTTACGAAATCTCGAGTGTAGCTACTAGAGAATAGAGGAAGCCTTTGCTGTTCCTCTTGAGGCTTTCATGCTTAAGACGCTAACACACTCCAACGAAATTGTGAATTTCTTTACGAAAATTATTCATTGCAATGAAGAATCTTGTTGAAACATCTCATAGGATGTTTTTATTTTTTAATATTTAAACACTTAAACTTGACGAGCTAACTACATAACCTAAGAAACATTATTTCTAACTACTTCATGTACTGTAAGACTTCTTTTTCCTATTTATTTAATTGAAAGAACTGATAGAGAATTTTAATTAAAACAAAACATTTGTATTTTGCGCTTGAGATTGAATGATGAGTTCAGTCAATTGAATATTATCACTGAAAGTCTGTAAGAGATTTATCTTTGGCCGTTAGAGAATGTAGACCGCCTTCTGGCCTCTTCATTTGGGTCTCGATCCTGCTGTTGCTAAGTTCGGAGACCCCGGGTTGAAAGCGAGTCTTAAATCAACCCTGATAATGTTTGCCTGTTGCAATGCCCCGACCAGATATTCGGCGAGATATTTGAGGGCTTTTGGCTTGCCACTCCCTGCCCCTGCATTGAGCATTATCCTCAGGCTTGCAAAACAATTTTCCTTCACTACTTTTGCAATTGCTATAAATCTCTTGCCGTGACGACAAAAGCCGATACATCATGCGTTTGGAAAAGAATATATAGATTGGCCTCGACCTATCGGGTCATGTTTTATCCCCCTCCACTGACTGCAGTCCCTCGAAAATGGGGGAGGGGCATCTTATTCAGCATCATGTCAAGCACAGGTAACCTTCCAAGTGTTGATATTTATTGAATAATGCCCCCTTTTTTTCTGTAATAAAATCACGAAAGATATGAATCTTCGTTTTATTCTTTTTTTATTGATTTCAAAACTTCAAGCTTGTATTTTCCCTTTTTTATAATTGGTACTTTACGAGCTATCAGTGATAATGCTTCGATTTTAACAGATATCAAGTCATCTGAAACGAAACGCGGCATTATAGAAACGTGTTACCTAGAAGTATACAACTCCTAAAGAGCAATGAAAATCGCTGTGTCATTATTATATTACTCATCTTCAATTTCTCGTAGAAAGAGCAATTTGTATGGTATAATTGTACAGTTTAACAATATTTCAAGAACTACAAAATGCAACAAAATAAAATAAGATTAAATGAGAGTAGCAGGAAGTCTTTTTCTTTCCTTAGAGTCATAACAAAAAAAAAAATATGTATTTAACAAAATCTCCCATACAAAATAATTTTGTGCTGTACCAGTCTCCTATTTAAAGATTTCTAAAAAGGTTTTTTTCAAGATTATTTTAATTTTTTTATGTAACATAAAATTTTATTTAATACTATATTTATAGCTTCTATCGCTAATTAATTTAAGTTTCCACGAACCGTAACTGGATAGTATCTTATTTATTTTCCAGACGAGTTGCTGGTCCAGACGCTTGACTTCGGCAGCAAAATAAGTATTCAAGGGAATAAGTCCAGGACTTATCTCTGCTTCACGAAACACGGGAAGCTCATGGCCAGGGTAAGCTCTTACACCCTTATCTCTTCTATTACCTACAACATCAAAACGAGCCATCTCTAATTATCAGCCCGTCTCTCACTCTTTTTTCTTTTGTCTTTTCAAAGCCACACCTACAATATAAACAGTTCATCTTTTCTTTCCCTTTTTTTTTACTTTTAATTTATTTTATTTTTTTTAATTCCCCCCAACATTTTTTGTTTTTTGTTTTTGCTTCTTGATAGTACTCATTATTAAAAGATAATTTTCACCTGATTTTTTTTTTTACTAAAAGTGTTTTGTTGTTGTTGGCTTTTTCTGTTACAAAACTGGAAAAAAAATTTTATAGAAAATATACACCCAACAGTTATTAGTTATTATTTATGAATTCTTTAGAATTATATTGGAATGGTATTTTAAGTTTTGTTTAATGTAGTAAGTTTAGAGACATGACTGCTTCAAGAAAAGTTTTTATTTTTTATTAATAAAAAAAAAACTTTAAAAGCAAGGAACTGTCACTTCGAGCACAATTAAAGGGAGCATGAAAAAAAAAATTGATACTGAAATAACCCAGTCATTCAGAATTATAAATAAGGTAACTAACGAAAAACTAATTAAACAATACTTTTGGCCCGCGCGTGTAACAATTTTGAAAGATTTCATAAAAAGACTAACTTATTGCTAATGGTACTAGTAAAGTGGAGTGAAAACACAAACATTCGGTACGTAGCAACATGCATTCGTTACTTCGGTCTGACTTATTTTGCAAACATACGTAACTTTGTCCACAAGGCTTATGGTGTGAGTTCAGCATCTTCATTCATAACTACTTATACTGATATATATATATATATATATATATCGGTGTTTTTGCCTTACGTGTGGTTTCGTTTAGGGAGCAAGAATGGCTTCCTTAACGTTTTTCATGCACTCTGAGCCTCCGTCAAGGGTAAATCTGGCTGAAGAAGTTTAATAGAGCTGTAATAGCTATCCCAGAATCCCGAGATAAACGCTCAGAGTGCGGAAACCTATTTTTCTTATATTTGAGCGTTTTTTTGAGTTTTAATAGAAAATCTTATGTAGATCAATTTAAAAAAAAATGTTAACGTGACTTCTGAATCACCCTGCAACAATAATTTAAACTACACTGTCTAAATGTAGAAAACATTGTAGAAAACATGTATTGATTTAATGGTCAATCTATTTTTAGCTTATGTAAATGAAAAACATATTTGCTTTCTGTATCTCCGTAGTAGTTTATTTTCAATCTACATTACGTCTCTACTAAGCACCAGAACATATGTCATGCTAAGTTATCGCTTCTGTCGTAAATAGAGGTCGTCAGCTATTATTTAATTAATGAGTCTTTCAGTTCTAATTTACTGGATTACTTTTCATAACCTGGGGTAACTACTTAGATCATCAGTGGGAAAATACAGCTGCAGCTGTTTTGATTAAGTTTGATAAAGTTGAGTCAATAACAGACAACCACCTTTGCCCAACGGAAGAAGCTCACTTGTCAAGATAGGAATGAACATTTCTGCAGCCAGTAAGATTTGTTATCGTCTTCGATGTATTGTGAAACATTAGCGATTTATTATTTGGAAAAAAAAAAAAAGAAATGCCAAACCAAAAGAAAAAAAAATAAACCTCTTGTAGTTCCACGTTTAAATATTAGCCGTTGTTCGACAGTGTAAACAAAGCAGTTGAAATGTAATCACAAGATTATCAGGTAAAAGTTATCTTCTTTTTTTTTTTCGGGTTTATTATGAACAGAAAACAGCGTGTATAGCAAATGTCTTATTCTCTTTAGTTTCGTGAGTAGATCGCAAAAGAAAAACGAAGTATAAAGTACACAGAAATTAAGAATAGTAATAACTATAAAACACATAAATTGATGTTTTGGTAAGCTGCTGGATTCCAGGATAAGCATGTCATCTGGAAATAGTTATATGTAATTATTAAATCTTCCGTTTATTACCTTTTTTACATTGGGTTGGCCTAAAAGTTCGTTCGGTTTTTAAGTAAAAATAAAAGACACATTTTTCATTTTCACTAATAATTTTATTGAACAACGTCTTGAACGGTTTGTTCTGCCATCTTTCAGGCAACTTCATAATTCCATCTTCCCAAAACTTTTTATCTTTTTGAGCAACAAAAAGTTCCAGCACCTTTGGTATCTTCCAGGGAATTGAATTTTTTCTTTTTAAGAGAGTTTTGTAAAGACCGAAATAAAGGAAAATCCGAAGGTGCAACGTCGGGTGAATACGGCGGATGAATCAGAACTTCCCAGCCAAGCTATAACAATTTTTGCCTGGTCATCAAATAAACATGTGGTCTTGCATACTTATTGTCTTCCATCTTCAATATAAATGCACGCTGATATGACAGCTGTCACACAAAATGGTGTCGAATGACGTTAAAGACACCTACTAGAGCCAACGTACGTAAAAAAACGAACGAACTTTTGGCCAAGCCAATATATTCTTTTTTTATTATTACTTTAAAGATCGCTATCTTGTTTCTTGGATTGATTATTTGTTTGTTTGATTACTTTTGAAAATGCCATCAGTTTCACTAAGTCACTGAATATCAGGTAATTCCTTCTGATGATCATTTAATATACCGAAACATGCTTATCCTCAAATCCAGTCAGAATAGAAATACTGCTCGTTGATTACTTGAATGCTGCATATCCTTGAAATTGGTAAAGCAGTACTTAAGTTAAAGAAAATTACAGCTTAATTAAATTTTAAAAATTTATGATTATTAAAGGACCTTAGGAGTTTCATGAATATAATAATAGTGTTCAATTTTAAAGAAATTTGAGTTGGAATTAAAAATTCATTTTCATCAATTCGAAGGTAGAAAATGTGAAACGAAAAGTTTTACTTCGAAAGAAAAAAAGAAAATGTCAAAAGCATAATTTTTTATAGAGAAAAATGACATAAAAACAATGTTTTTCAGTGAATTCTGAACGTAGGCCACCTTTATCTTCAAGTTGCACAGTTTAGGAAGTGCATCTCGATTATTTTTTCCTGTCTTTCTCCAAACTTGCAAATCATTAATTCGTAATGGAGCATCTGAGGTGTAGATGGGAGATTTGTTTATATAAAAATAATAAAATTGTTGTAATAAAACCCTAGCAAACAACAGCCATCTCGAGTGGTCCCTATTGCAGATTTCGCCCTCTGATTCCGATCCTATGGTCAAGGCCTTACAGGAATCATTTATCACAGTGAAGCTGCCACTTAGCAGTCACATGGTCAAGAGCTTTATTTTCAGGCCAGGAAGTAGCGCTTCGTATTGTTTCCGGCGTACTATAAAGAAAGATAGTCCATTGTGGATGGCAACTATAAAGCCAAAAAATAACTGAGTTTAGAAAAAAAAATAGTAATTTCCTGTTATTTAGGCTTTTGAGTCAAACCTTTTTTTTTTTCAAAGCCCATCACAGATGATATCTTTTAAAAGAGATGCTCATATGTCACAATACACTGTTTTCTCTTGATCCATTACTCCCAAAAGAGACATGTACAGGTAGCGTAGTTATAATTGTTTGAATATCTTCGAGTTGATAGTCTTTTCATTTATAATTTTAGAACTGTTTTGACGCGTTTAGTAACAAACTAACAAAAAGTCTCGAACCCTAAGCTTAAGTTATTTTGAATATGTCTTAAATTTTGGCACATCACATCTCTTTTCTGATTAGTATTTTATTTAGTTTTCTAAAAATAATAATAAAAATAGCTTACCAATTACGGTGACATCTTTTACTGTCTTTGAAAGCATTCTTGTTTTCATATTTTTAAAAACTGGGAAATCTGATATTTTCTTTCTGTTTCTGTTTTACATGCTTCTGGCTAAGAAAAAAATTAAGATATATTTTAACTTAGTCATTTAAATATCTAAAGTGTTAATTTAAATATCTTTTCAAAAAACAAAACCTTTAACGTTATTGACAAGTCAATGCATTAAATAAAAGTTAAAGTATTATATAAGTTCGGTTATCGAACTAATCCTAAATAACTATCAGGATATTTCCAATTAATCTACAAAACTGAACTGTAACTGTCAAATTAAAACAACCAAAAAAGTAGAAGAAATGATATTAATGCACAGATTATTTACATATAACTTACAATATTATTTTATTTGCTTTAGTTCTTATGAAATGAAATAAGTATAAAGATTAATTGCTTTCTCTTTTATTTACTTGTAGGCTCGGTTTGTTGCTAAATACTGTACATTCCGTGAGACTATGGCCGAAAACCATTATACCGAACTGCAGATTAACGTGACCGGTCAAGTATGGCGCGTTGGCTTCAACAAGAAGGGCCGGCCTTTGCCCGGCGAGTTCAAGAACAAAGGCCACTGTTACCAGTTCATGAAGGATTCCTTAGACGGACCATCCAAGTCTGGCCAGATGTCCAATGCCAATCAGCTGGGGACTCTGAAATACAACGACATCACTTTGACGGATGATGCCAATTCTAAACCTCGCCGGTGAAGCAGACGAGACACTCTGCCTGTAGAGTTGATTGCTGCTAAACGTTCTTTGGTCCTCTGTGCTAGACAGGAACGCAGGAAATCGGGACCCTGAGCAACGAACATCTCAGGTGCTACACAACAGCCGGGACGCCGCAAGGGGCCAAGCATTTGTAACTATGAACTGCTAAAAGTGCTGCTTTCTTTTTGTTTTTATTTTATAGACTAAAATTCCTAAACAGTCAAGATTCCATGAATCTTGAGCCATTTCAGGAGTCGATGGGTCAGTGCTGACGTTCGACTGAAAACGCTAATCCTTGAAGCCAAGTGCGCTTACATGTTAAGGTTTCTTGAAAGATTACAGCCTGGAAGTACGAATCAAAGAGAAACTTTAGGTTGATGATGAAAACAAACTGAACTGACTAATACTGCTACATGGTGCTTTTTCTTAGATTGTTATGGGTGCTGATCAGCAAGATAACTGTGCACAGTAACATTCAATTTTCAATTGTATTATATTTCATTAACTTCTCGTCATCTTCCTATATATTATCTCCGTGAATATGAGTGCCATTTACTGTTTGGTGCAGACTTCGTGAAAATAATAAGTATAAAGGTGCCATAAAATTCTTGCCAATAAAAGGATTGCCAAGAGAAGTTACTAGCTTCTATGTAATACCCTATCAACTTTAAATTCAAAAGTGTAATAGATTATCTTACCACTGCAATGTAGGGCTGTGGTGTTAAAAACACAAACCAATTTAAGCCAATATCATTCTGTCTTTTCATTTTTGTTCTGTTAATGTTTCTGTTGTCATCACAATGCATTGTTTTCATAGGCAATGTAGCCAGTGTAATTCTGTCTCAAGAAGCCATGAACATTCATTTTGTAAATACATTAGGTCACTGTCAAAATCCTAAGCATTAGGAATGTCAAAAGTATGTGTGCCTATTTTATTAAAAAGAAAAACAAAAACAAAAACAACAAAAAAAAGTCGATAGAATAACTTCTTAGCAGAATTATATTAATTAACAAATCTGTTATAACACTGTTGTCTATGCAGTTAAAGTGTACATGCAAGAAGAAAAGAAGACTTTTAACGTGTAAATCCAAACTGAGAATGCAAATATTGTGGTTATTTTCCAAATTATTTAAGCAAGAATGAATGTGAACTTAATTTAAATTTCTTTAGAGAAATGATCAGAATATAGAATTTCACAAAAAAAATTTTCCTTATTGTTCCCATATTTTCCCATAATAATAATATTAACGATGATGATATTTATTTTAAAACAGAGCAGGCATTTTTAATCAACAAAATAAACAACTTAGATGATCTATTCAATAACGTAGAAAATATCGCATGGTAATAAACATTGTAATTTCAGATGGTGACAAGAGGGGCATTTTAAGATTGTCATCATCAATTTGATTTCATCATGATGTGTTAAATTTTCACAAATTATTAAGGGTAAAAATTATTTTAATGGGAAAAGTTGCCTTAAAACCAACAGTTAAGAAGATTGGCCTCAATAAATCCAATCAAATCTCAATTCTATTTCCCACACGACTCTTGTGTATCCTACAATTTCAGCGTATTGCACAATTATCATTTTGAAGATGGAAAGGTTTGGAGAGGATCTCCGAACAGTGACCTCGTTCCTGCATACCAGGTTCCTCATTAGTGTTAACAAAGCACGTGCCCGAATCCGCCCCCTTTTTCTCGCACAAAGAAACCTACATTCCCTCGCACGGTAAAGCACGAATACCGACTGTCTGTGCTCGCTCAGTCCCCAGGGCCTTTCCAAGTGAATTCCTCGTTTCTCGAGTCGTTCTCTGCAACACGTTCCCTCAATAACCTCCCTTTCTTATAATGGAATATCCAAATATAAGAAGAGAAAAAAATAATAATAACCTTCTCTGTAATTTGTCTCCTGGAAGAGTCTTTCTTCACTGGAGGAAGGAGCGTCTTTTATATTTCTTTATTATGTTTTAATTCTTGAATAATGCGCAATTGTCAATACATACAAAAGAGTTCACTCTTTCAATCCCCCCTATACATTACAATAAGAAACCTCTCATTACTTTTAATAAAATGTATTATCGACACCGTTTTTCCCACAAATTAAGTGCCAAGAATTTAAATGCAATACTCAATTTTATATAACCCTGACTGAATTAAAAATAACTTTTTTTTTTTTTTTAATACCCGGTAACTTCCGTTTTTGATGAGTCATTTCTCGGAAAAATTTGCAAGAGCTTCAGAAAATAAGAAGTAAACACAGATTTAAATTTATTTTTCAAAATATAAAAATAAAATTACTTTTTTTTCAAATTTTATTTATTGAATTACAAGTTATTATAAAATAATTATTAAATAATAATATAATAATGCGGTTAATATTTGAGATTTTGTGAAGGCTTTATGTTCATTCATTATATTATGGCGTCCCAATCCGCAAAAGAAATTCAAAAATAAATTGTATACTGACTAATTCTTAATCTAAAACCTTACGCCTTAGTTTTTAGTCATTTATCATTTCAAGTTTTAGCCCTTTTTTTTTTATTTTATTTTTTACATTAAAACCAAAATTTTGCCAATTTTGGATTAAATAGCAAAATTTTAATAAATTAAAATAGTAATTAAGGAAAACAGAAAACTCTTATTTCTATTTAAAAATAGTTATTGACTGTTTTTCTTTTTACGATATCTTTCCTGTTCTTCACTCTCATTTTTCAGTTTCTCCTCTCATCATTAAGAAATCATGTCACAATTTATTATAGATGAAAGGATCGTAAAAATAAGTCGCCATTTTTAAGTCAACAATACTACTTTCCCTAATCTTAACGAATTTCTTTGAATTGTAATTATAAAACTTGTTGGCCTCCCACTCTCCCCTACCATTTTCACACTTAATCTTCATTTGCATTTATATATGCCCTTCTGACCACTCTGGGCGAAATAAGAAGCCCGCGAAAATGGAGTTTTGTTTTTATGGGAGCCCGTAAAAGCCGGTGAAATCCAATCTGCGCCAACTCAAAAAGTTCCCGCCAGGTCAGTCGTGGCTCCACCCAGGGAGGATTCTCCCATTGTTGAACAGCACCTTCTCAGTTACGTGGTCAGACGATCTGGTTGTGAACTGCACTCGCTGGGCAAATTTGTTCACAGCGTAACACCGGACACATGATACTCCTGGGTCTTCTGACTTTGTGGATCCAACTTTTAGCGGATCCCCGTTTCCGTTCGACCCTCTGCCTCGATTTATTATACACACGAATTAATGTAAGAGGGTTATTAGCCACTCCCGAGTTCTGGGTCACGTGCTATACAGAATACAATTACCACAAGAAACTTCACTGATCGTCTTGCTTTATGTATTAATAAAAAACTAGAAAAATATTAATAAGAAAATAATAGTAACCGAATTTCTGTCAGATTTGCGAGTAGTTTAATGAAATTTTATTATGTTTTATTGCATTACGATAAGACCTCTATGAAAAATCAAAAATTACGGAGGTCCAACTAAAATATATTCCATCGAGCAGATTTAATTCAATCAAATGTACACACGGTATGTTTAATGTTAAGAAGCTGGCTGCCACATACGCTTGACAAACCGCGAACAACTAGTTGAATAGCACTGATGTATACCACATTAAACAGTTAATGTAGACAGATATGTCATTAAACCTTTTTGGGTACCGGTAAATTGAAAAGTTTGAAATCATGAAATTATTTCGTGATTAATTAAAACTGATATTCTAATAAAGAATTTACATTCAGATGTAATTGACATTTTAATAAATTTCTACAGTAATGTATCAAACATCTTATTAAATGTAATGATACATGAGACTTAAGAAAACTAAACATTTCACTGTCGTTACTAATATTGTATTTGGGCTGCAATGCAATTTAGTTTTACTCAAAATTATCCTTAAGTTGCGTGGATCTTAAAGATGAGGGGGGAATTTAAATACTGGAAATCGTTAATTTTGTCAGTTGACGAACTGAATTTTAGGAGTTATTTAAGCGTTGTTTGCGGTTTACTTTGCTTAACTGATTAAGACTTCATTTCTGTCGTTCGAGAATAACACAAAAGACTGACAGAGGAGCTAGAAGTGGTCGGTGGCCCCGTAGATAGGTGTAGGGGTAGAAAAAGGGTCCCACCTTTTTACCCTCTTTAACTACTGGAATGAATGAAGTGAAGGGGGAGGCGAGGAATCTTTGCAGTAGGTCTTCGAATGGTTCTTTCCACAGGTGGGTTTTTGGCGGAAGGGAAAACGGGGGGGTGAAGAGGCAAAATTGGAGGTGGTAGTTGGCGAGAGACAGAGATTTACGTTCGTTTGATGACACTTGTCGCGGGGTGTCTGATTTATCTCGTTCAGGATCGGGAATTCCGCACTGGTATTCTCTCTCTTTGTAACTCCCCCACATCCTTTTTGTATCGGCATCTCCTGTTGTGATTTGCAGGGACCAGCTCCCTGTCAGCCTTCCTTGATCAAAGACTAATGAAGACGTTACAGAAATTACACGGTCCTTCATTGGGTGTTGTTTTTTCTTCTCTCCCTGTGGCTACAGACCTCACCCACTTGTGGAGGACTTCGACAAGCGAGAAACAAATTCATG
>JAFIDM010000001.1:54016868-54030985 GCA_023159025.1 Thereuonema tuberculata | reverse complement strand
CCCGCCGCTAGGTGTCACTTCTAAATTACTCCTTTTTCCGGTTTCGGCCTCCCATAATTTTGGTCTTTTATGGTCAACGTGACAAGAAGGTTTTTACCCTCTTGGCCTTCAGCACAAGTTATTTTCAATATCACAATTGTACATTACTTCCTAAGGTCATAATGTGGTAGTGAAGCGAAGTACATCAATATTTCTTTATCCTCCCTTTTCTTAATCGAAAATTTCATTACTCACAACAGCAAAGGCAATAGACTTTTCGCAGAGGCTCTGTCTATTGTCGAAATCTTTACCTCAACCTTATTTTGGAATATCCCTTTTCAGTCGACTTTACTCATTCCAAAATTACAATTCGATCCCAATGTTGATTGTCTTACTCGGAGAGCTGTCAAACCATTTTTTATCTTCTTTCCACTGATATGAAATTTTGTCTCATTAAAAATGCCTGCTTCAAATAAATTAAAAACATTAAAAAAATTTTATCAAATGAGTCTTCTATAATTGCATAGATTTTTTTTTTTTTTTTTTAATCACAATTAAAAAAGAAAGTAAAGAACATTTCTCTAAATGAAGTTGAACTACAAATTAAAAATGATTTTGACTTTGGTTGTTATATTTTGACTTTTGTACTGTTATATCTCAGTCTAAAAACGATTGGCAACAATACCTAAATTATAAACTTACATAATTTGTGGTAAGAGTACAGAAATGTTAAAAAATAAGCAAATTTATAATTCTAAATTACGTAAACTTGATTAACCTGAAAGAAAAACTTAAAATATAAAAATTATCTCGTCAACAGGTGATAAAAGAATTATCAAACTTAAATTGAAAAAAAAAATACCTTTCCACAATATTTGACACAATTTTGATTTTTTTTTCTTTCATAATAAAAGTTTGCACTTTTAAAAAAAACTACAAAATATTTTGTAAAATTTTGAACATTCCAATCTTGGCTATTCATTTAAAAGGTACCTATTATTTTTTAAATGTAATTTATAATTATTTATATTTATAATTTATTTATAATGAATAAAAAAAGAAAGAGTTATTTTGGTTTAATATCTGGATATCAGCAGAAATCAAAAAAAATAAATAAGTAAATAAATAAATAATAAAAATTTCAAAATTTTTTTTTGGTGCTATTTAAAAAAAAAAATGTAATTGTCAATATTTCAGAAAAAATGCATAAATTTTGTGTCTTGTTTTCTCATTGAAGAAAAAAATCAATTGTAAAAAGAAATATTAATTTGTAAAAAGTCTCCAAAGTAGCACCTGATCTGAACAGGTTGCTTTGGTGTTAGCCAGCAAACAGGAAGTAGCCACGGTAACGTGAGCTGTGCTTATTGTGTTGGTGCAATTCCGACTGGTGTCTCGTCTTAGAGGCGGATTTAGAAACTCATCTGGATTCAATTGAATAACTTGAGGAATTCGTATTTACGTCATTGTTACTATTGTGAAAATTAAGAACGTGCACTTTTAAGAACTACACTTACATTCCAACAAAGACGAGCGTGTTACAATTCTTATGTCCTTTTTTTTTTCTTTTGTAATTAATTTTGAAAAATTTAATTAATTTTCTTTTGTAATTAATTTAAGAAAAAATGCTGTAAAAATTTCACCTGATTTTTCAGAGTTTGTACTTTAACGATTTTTATTTTATTTTTATTTTTTTTAATAATGCTAACTATTGTTTATTTGCATTATACTATTGACAGTATCTTTTAAAACTTCTTGTATGTTGTAAATATTTGTATATAATGTTATAAAGAATATTTATTGAAATGTTTTATAAAATAAAAACAGATTAGTTTGGTTATTTAAGGAGTCCCTTATTTTATTCCTTGAGGTCAGATTTAAAAGGTAGAAAAGTAAGAGATTCAAGAGAAAAATAGATTAAAAATAAATGAATAACTTAATTCAGAACCTCTTCCAGAATACGTGTGTTTCTTAAAAGATTCTAAATCTTAAACTCTAACTCAGATTATTATATAAGAAAAATTACATTACACAACTTAGTCGCTAGGTGTGACTGCCTTGAAGCAGATGAAACAAATTTGAAACAAAATGTAAATAAAAAATAATTCAGAATTGTTCACATAAAAAAATTAATACTTCTTTTAGCAATGAAACATCATGTTTCATTCTCAATTCTTTTAGCTCAGAGTTTGGGAATCACTGTATTACGTCATCTTAATAATGGACTGTGTATACAATCATTCGTTATTATGATAATTGAAGAAAACCTTACTGCTTAGCCAGACGAAAGAGACTGGTCACGTGATTTAGTGGTCGCTCCTACTTCTTTCTCGGCGTGAAAGTAGGGGATGCGTATGTGCCGACAATAACAGAAACAAACGATGTATAAAGGAGAGATGCATAAAGTGAAAAATTACTGATATGACGATCGTACGATAGAAAGAACTAATTTAAACAAGCGCAAAAGGGAGAAGCGTATTCAAGCGTAATTCCAAGCGTATTTTCCTGTCCCTCAAGAGTTTCCTTTCGTCCCTTCGGCGTGTTCCATTGTTTTGGCAGTGTGCCAAACCCAGTCTTTATCTCTTGGGCAAGCAGTACATCTATACATCGTTAGCCACTTCATAATATCTTCAAGGTAGTTTAAAGAACTAGAATGCAACTTACAACTTTAAGACATAAATTAAAATGACATCAGCACTAAGTCTACATCTACATTATTTTTAAAATAAGCCATCAATTCAACATATACTGTTAATTTTAGGTAATCTAAGATGTCCTAAAATTTTTAAAGACAATCTTGTACTACTGCTAAATATCTTAAGATATTTACAAAAGTAAGTAGCTTCAAAGTCTTGTTAGTAACAGCAGTAGTGGTAGTAGTAGTAATAACAGTGCCGGATCTAGGAAATTTATCAGGCGGGGGGGTGGGGGGGGCAAGTCAGCCCCATGCCGCCCCTGTAGCTGTTTTTCACTAATTAACGCAATAATATATAACTGTTTCAATCCCATTTTGCCGCCCGGGGCAGTTGCCCCCTTTTGCCTCCTCCCCTTAATCCGGCACTGAGTAATAATAATAATAATAATAATTATTTTTCTTGCAACTTAATGCTCTTGTTTGGAAAAGTTAGCTTCCAATAATAAAAATTTTGAATAATTAATCACAAAAAAATTTATCTGTTAGATAGCTTTATCTTCTCTATCTGATTTCTTCGATCAATTATCTCCAGTCATTTAGAAATTTCCTTTAGTTTAGATAAAAATTCTATAAGTGAACTATCTAAAAAAAACCATGTAATTTAGGCATCTTAGGTTTGAAACTTATCTTAATAATTTTGATATTTAAGATAGTTGTGAATTTTCTACGGGATGATTCAGAATTGTAGCAGCAAACTTTGGTAATCCTTCAAGTAAAATATATATAAAAGAGACGGTATGTTAATAGCTGTATGCTTTTAAAAATGCAGAGTAAATAAATGTATTGAGAAGCTTTCTGTAAGATCTCATCGAATTATATCTTGATAGACAGAAGCTGTCCCCCTTAAGACAACTGAACTTCCAAAGAAGTTTTACTGGATTTAAGGTTCTGAGATCTATAAGCAGCAGATTTTTATGTACGTGAAGAAGTGAACAATTTGGAGCCCGAAAAAAAATGGGCCCCTCAAGCTACCGTTACATCCTCCTCCTATTAACAAATTTACCTAAATAATAATTCACATCTGTCTAAAAACCATTCAACATGGTTTGATGGTTAAAATATCTCCCCCTTCTCACTATTTCGTATATTTACCAAAATTTCCTGTAAAGAAATTAAAATAAGACCACACATCATAAGATGTCTTAGGAACAGTTGGAAATGAAGTTGAAGACGCAAAACTAATGTATCGAAAAAAACAAAACAAAAAAAGTGCCGTTTCCACACCGATTAAAAAAAACCAAGAACACAACAGTCAGATATATTAATTAATAAATTTAGGCCTATCATTTCTCGTGCAACAGCAATTTAATTGCTTTAAACAATAGTTATCAGTCTCAATTCTGAAGAAAAAACTTCTTTGAAATCTTTTGATGATAGAAAGGAAGGCTGCGTTTGACAGTTTCCTTAATGAATCGTCAATATTTTTTTCTTCGGGTTTATAACAACAGAAGGCATCAATTTTCCCAATATGCAGTTGCAGCCCCGAAAACATTTGTAGTTCACAAGATCACAGAGGCGAAGACCGCGCAGGGGATATCGAAAGGGGGTAATTAACATTTCAACGTGGAGAAGGAACTTCCCAATTAACAGAACTTTCCTACCTATGAAGGAATAGAACGCCTCAGCCAATTTGGGTTAACAGACTCTTATATTTTTTTACCCGCTAAATTATGCTTTTAGGGTATGTACAATAAAATTATTATAATCAGAAAAAAATTAGAGATATCAGTAAAAATAATCATAACTGAAGGTAATAAAACTAAAGGGAAAAGTGGGGGAAAAGAGATAATGACGAATAAGGCGCCAGGAAACTGCCTTTAAAACTTAGTGAGTGCTAATGTTAAGTCGAATAGTGAAGTACAGGTAAAGTTTTCGTTATTCAAAGTAGACTAAACGGAAAGGCTACTTAATGTAAAGCATTATTTTACTTAATATATAAATTTGTTATTTGTATACAAGTAAATATAATTTTCTGCTAAAGCATAAATTTAAGAGCGACCCATAATAATAAAAAATAATAATAATAATAATAATAAAGGAAGTATATTAACGTAAGTTAAATTAAAAAAAAAAGTTAGGAAAAAAAGAATAACAAAAAATAAAACCACTCGAACATTGAGGAAAAAAAAAAAAAGATTAAAGAGATAAAGAGTAGATAAACGGATTCGAACCGACAACCTTCAGTATATGAGCCCGATACCTTTAGCATCAAGCTATGGCTGACAACTGATATGAAATGATTGCATTTCTAGCATTTAAGCTAAAACCAAAATCCAATGAAAGCAATGCCAAATCTCTCGAACATTGGGGGGGGAAGCGTTGACCCCTGAATAGGGATTCCGACGTTGTTTGGGCCTCTGAACACGATGGTGAAATCCGTTTGTCGATCCGACCTTCCGTTCGGGAGTTGTTAGGGTTGGACAGACACGGACGGACGGACAGGACAAACGCAATAGCTACCGATTTTGGTCGCTATCACAATAGCTTCCAAATGGGTAGCTAATAAAACAGCAAATACTTATACAGTATTTACATAATTATTTAAATAATTATTTTATATTTAAGTTATGTTATGTTAAAAGTTATGTGACTTTTAATAGACAATCACAAAAAAAAAAAGCGATTAAACTTTATTTATAGGAATCTAAGGATATGATTTACGAGAATTACTGACCGCGATGTTGTCAAAATTTATGGATATCTATCCGTCTCTTCTCAATTCTTCAGTCGTAGCCTTTTAATTTTGCTGAAAGTATTTGCTGAAATTTTAATTTGTACATTTAAATTAATATATTGATAATTGATATTAGTATTAAAACTTCACTTGGACCTGATTATTAGCTGCACATTGTGAGTTGCGGGATCACGAAAAGACGCTGGATGTAAGTAATAGTAAGAAATAGTATATCAACTGCGCTGCCGATAGACTAAAGATACCCAACAAACAACTTCACAATTAACGCATTTATATGAGATGTTAGTGCAGATGAATTAATATAGCCGTTTAGAACATGTCATTAAGCCCCTTATGAGTAGACTATCAGTATATTGAGTTACTCCTAGTATTGCGTTATTTTAACATCTATGTTGTTCTGCATAATTTATAGACGAGGCAGAAATAAACGACATCTTGTAATCTATCTACATAAAAATTCTCGATAGTATTGAGATATTTTCCAATTCTGTAACAGCTGCTATAATTGAAATCAAGGACTACCAAAAATGTATTAAAAGGTTTATTTTAATATGTATCGGCGAGATGTCACGTAGTTATGGTTTTTCCAAATTGATCAGACATAGACTGATTTAGAGATCAGGGCTATATCTCAACTCTGCTGTATTATTGACTTTTTTCACAGGGTTTTAAGCTACCCGCACACGAGGGAGCTTTTTCTGTGCAACTCGAGGAAATTGAGGTGCACAGAAAAGCTGCATGCAACTATCAGTGCGCAAACGATGCAACATTGTTAGCGCCGCCGTGCGTACAACAAACGAAGCACACTACGAATTTGAATGACATCACTGGACATGACGTCAAGGATACTGCTGTGATATCGTTCCAAAACTAAATATTTGTGATTTATTTTAAACATATGAGAAATATTTTTATAATATTATTAGCCGGTATGTAATCGCAGTTGATGGCAATAATGCGATTCACGAATAACAACGACCAACAGCCAATAATAATCCATTGCTCACTGAAACAATGACGTCATGTGGCAGTTTCCGGAAATGGTGAATGAGCGAAACTCTGCTTGCGATGTGAAATATTCAAAAAAACTAGGTTTTTGAAACGTTCTGATACATTCTGCCGCATTAAATTACTGCATTTACATATAAACTGTATTTATGTGTGAAAGAAACTCGAAATAATCTGATATTTTTGCTGTATTCGCGATTCGCCCATCTCAAGCGAAGGAAAAATGTTTCGACGCCATGTTTCTTCCTTGAGCATGACGTCACGCCTGACGTATAAAAATGCTGCACTGTGATTGGGTAATTCCATGCAACTTTCCGTGGTGCACCGCCGTTCTGTGAAGCTTTTTTTCCATGCAACTTCCATGCAACTTGGCCCATGCAGCTCAAAAAACCGCTCTAGGCATCAAGTTGCACATGCAACTCGGCCAAAAGCTCCCTCGTGTGCGGGCTACTTTACGTTTTTTATAGCTTGCAACATCAATATAGCAATGGCATATTTCGTTCGCTCATTGTTCCACTTATTTTGTAAAAACATATGTTGTATTGAAAATTTAGTAATACATATTACAAAAAGCTTAGATGTTCAGTTTAGCGATAGAATAAATGTTTAATGCCTTTGAGACGTTTTCTGTGCTGGAAAGCTCCTTTTGTTTGCTGATGAATGATACTTCAAATACTAATCCAGAAGGACTTATCTTAAATAATTAAAATACACAGAAGCTCGGTTATAACGCGATCTTTCGGATCCAAGATCTCGAAGATCGCGATATAACCGAACTTTTATTACTTCGCGACGTCAAATGTCATATATCGCACCCTATTATTGCCCACACGATTCCAAATCGATTTAAAATGGTCATTTCGCGATTACCTACATCATTCAGAGCTATGTGAGAGAATTTTATATTTATAAATACATAAATCATTACCTTTTCAACACTTTGATGGGTTATATTAGCCAAAATCAATTTGGCGCCGCCATCTTGGCATCTTGTACAAACGACGAGTCACGTGGATCGAAACTAGGTATTCATACGCCTATTAGATTATATGGGCCTCTTTACTGGTTGTCATTGGCAGAAAAATAGATCTCGATATTCATTTTGATTAAACGAAAAAGTCCGCGATTCTGGTATTTTTTTAAAAATATATTGTATTTGATGTATTTTCATGACATCAGGGTGGGTATAGAGTCTCAATTACTGTAAGTAATAAGGAAACACGCAGATTAATTTACACCTTTAATTTGATTTTAGGCGAAAAAACGGTAAATTTTGCAACTTTACAATTATACACTTTTTTCAAAATAGAAGGGGTCCAAGACCAAATCGCGTTATATCGGAATTCGCGATATAAACGACCGCGTTATAACCGAGCTTCAGTGTAATATTACAGTTATTATTATGTTTCAAACCTTGGGTTTCCCCAGCAAAAACAATATGGCGGGTCAAGGACCAAAGCACATACTGCCAAGTGTAAAGATGTGTGCAAGAATGATTAGGGATGTGTGCTTGTGTCCATAAATTTCCTAACTATGCGTGTAGTGTTGAGTACCACAGCCTTCTGCAGTTGTGCATAAGTGTTTTTGTGAAGTCCTAGTGTGCTGAGACTGTGGTGCAATGTGTGAGGCACCAGACCAGTGGCAGACAGAACGATGGGTACAACACGTACCCGATCCTGCCTCCACTGCTTCTGGAGCTCGTGTGCTAGATCAGTGTATTTACTGATCTTGTCTGCGTGAGTTTTCTGCATGTTCTTGCTAATAGGCACTGCAATATCAATTAGATAGGTCTGTTTGTTGACCTTATCAACAAGTGTGATGTCTGGTCTGTTGTGATGTATGGTTTTGTCTGTGTGAATGGGGCGGTCCCAGTATAGTTTATATGAGGGCGATTCTAATACGCTTTGTGGTATGTACTTGTAATACGGGACCGTGCTCTTAATAAGTGAATGTTTGTGTGCTAGTTGTTGATGAACGATCGACGCTACCTGATTGTGTCGGTGGAGGTAGTCTGTTTGAGAGAGAAGGGGACAGCCTGATATTACGTGGTCGATCGTCTCATGCGTAGTGTGGCATTTCCTGCATTTGTCGTCATGTGTGTTTGCATCGTGTAGAATGTGTTTCTTGTAGTTGCGTGTGGAGATGACTTGGTCCTGTATTGCGATCATGAACCCTTCGGTCTCCCCAAACAGCTCACCACTCGTCAGCCATCTGTTCGACGCTTCCATGTCAACATGAGGCTGGCTGAGTTCGTGATGATGTCTGCCATGGAGTTCCTTACGAGCCCATGATTCACGCAGCTGCTGAGTGTGGGTGTCAGGGGTGGTGAGTGTTGGAGAAGAGTTTTCGAGGTTCAGGGGTGTGAGGTGTGTGTCAGCCTTGACAATGGCTGAGTGAAGTGAGGAGTCTTCTGCTCTTTGGTGGAAATGTTCCCTAAGTGTATGCACTTGTTTTTCGTGTAGGGTGATGAGGTTGATGAGTCCTCGGCCTCCCTCCTTGCGGGGAAGAGTCATCCTTTCCGTAGCGGACTTGGGGTGGTGCATGTTGTGTTTCGTGAATGTAGTGCGTGTTGCGCGTTGTAGTGCTTCGAGTTCGGTGTTTGTCCATGGAATTATGCCGAACGAATATGTTAGTGTGGGAACGGCAAAAGTGTTGATAGCTTTAATTTTATTTTTGGCGTTGAGTTGTGTTTTGAGGATTTTGTGAACTCGAGCAAGGTATGTGTTCTTCAGTGCATTTTTGATGTTTGCGTTGTCAATGACGCGCGCTTGCTGGAAGCCCAGGTACTTGTAGGTCTCTACCTCTTCCATGGATTGGATGGCCAAACCATGGTCCAGTTCAAAACCCTCCAAATTCGAAGTCTTCCCACGTATTATGTGTAACTTGCGGCATTTGTCAATTCCAAATTCCATCCCAATGTCTTTGGTGAACTGTGTGGTGGCTTGTAGTAAATTAGTAAGTTGTGCATTGTTTGTGGCATAGAGTTTAATGTCATCCATGTAGAGTAAGTGTGTGATTTTATATGGTGTCACAGTGCCTGTGGTAAGCCTATAACCGTGTTTTGTGTTATCTAGTATATGGCTCAGTGGATTCAAGGCGAGGCAGAACCAAAGAGGACTCAAGGAGTCTCCCTGGAAAATACCTCTCCTTATGGGAATGGGATCTGTAGTGATCGAGTTGTTAGAGGTGCGTAGGTGTAATGTTGTGTTCCAACTCTTCATCGTGGCAGCTAAGAATGCCGTGATCTTGGGGTGTATTTTGTAGATATGAAGAGTGTGTAGGAGCCAGGAATGAGGGACAGAATCAAATGCCTTCTTGTAATCGATGTATGCGATATGTAAGCTCCTATTCTTCGCGCGTGCCTGGCGCAGGATTACAGAGTCAATAAGGAGTTGCTCCTTACAACCCTGGGAATTCCTGCGACAGCCCTTCTGCTGTTCGGAAAGAATGTTATATGTCTCGATGTGTGTGTAGATCTTGTCTGCGAGGCAGGAGGTGAGGAGTTTGTAAAGTGTGGGGAGGCAAGTGATTGGGCGGTAGTTTGCAGGTTGCGCTGTTTCAGTGTTCTTGCTCTGTAGGTATGTGACACCCTGTGTGAGGAAACGAGGCATATGTTCTGGGTGTTGGATTATGTCAGTGAGTGTAAGCGCTAGTTTTCCATGCAGGGACGTGAACCTCTTGATCCAGAAGTTCTGGACTCCGTCTGCACCAGGAGCCTTCCAGTTGTGTGCATGTTTTAGTGCTGTCTGTATATCTGCGAGAGTAATCTCATGGAAGGACATGCAGGGTAAGTGTTCAGTGAGTTGCTGTTCCTCTGTTATCCATGGTGCTTTATCATTGTGGGGGATAGGGTTTGACCACAGAGACGACCAGTATTCATGTAAAGCCTCGCTGTTGGGAGTGTTTGTGTTAGTTGCAGTAGAGGAAGATGTAAGGGATCTGTAGAATTTTTTCTCATTGTATTGGAAAGTGTTGTTCTGTTGTTTGCGCAGAGTGCACTGTTTGTATCTCTGTAATCTTTTTGCAAGTGCATTATTATTATTATTATTATTATTATTATTATCAACTTATATAATTTTCTAATTTCGTCTGTCTGTCTGTAACTCGATATAATTAAGCTATTAAGATAAATCCAAGGTTCTCAATGGTATCACTGAATCAAGGGTACTGAAATTGGATGAAATATTAGTTCATTTTGTCATTCCATGTTGTTACCATGAAATTTTAACTGAAATGCTAACAAAACATACGTTCAAAACCAAATAATTTTGTTACCACTGCACCGATTTTAATGAAATTTGGCATACTTACTCAGTTGTTTACGCTGATTTCGAAACTCAAAACCATTGTTGCCGTAGAAGTTTCGTTAACAAGTTAGCACAGTATTTAGATTACACTTACTCTATATTTGATAGTTGATAATAAAATGATTTTTCAGATTTTTTTTATGCCTGTCGTCCGACAGACTTTGCTGCTAGTTATTATTATTATTCTCTTTTCTCATTTAAATCTAATGGATATCAATGAATGCACGGACAGTTGTCAAGTGCACCAAGTTATTCCAAACTAAGGAATCTTCGGACAATGTGACAAGAGTCTAAAATTACAGATTTCTGCATTTCCTTTGCCACATGTCTTGCATCTAGAAATTCCAGTTGTCTGATTGTGTTTACTGGGAAAATTCCAGTCGCCGATATAACTATTGCCCTAATGTGAACAGCTCTGAGTTGCCACATCTGCTTTATTTCAAAGGCTAACTCTCTGTATTTATTAATCTTGCTGGCATGTACTTTATGAAGGTTGTGGTTCAGTGGCACAGCTATATCAAACAGTGGGGCCTCTTTTCTCTCCTTATCTACGAGGATATCAGGTCGATTTACTTCAATCTTCTTATCAGTGCGAATTTCCATATCCCAGTAGATCTTGT
Source organism: Thereuonema tuberculata (assembly GCA_023159025.1). Taxonomy (NCBI): domain Eukaryota; kingdom Metazoa; phylum Arthropoda; class Chilopoda; order Scutigeromorpha; family Scutigeridae; genus Thereuonema; species Thereuonema tuberculata. Next base: position 54,019,684 of record JAFIDM010000001.1, on the reverse strand, counting down.
GTTGGATGCCGTCAAGGATATCCTCTGGTAAGGTGTTCTACCCTGAATGAGACCTCTGCCATGGACAAGCTCAAGATACAGTATCTTGGTCACATTGTTGTGCCTTACTGTGTAGTCGGTTCCAGCCAGAGTGCTACATGTTCCAAGAACATGTTCTATGGTCTCTGTTGATTCTCCGCATTGTCTGCATCGATCAATTACATTTTGTTCTTATTTTTTTCTTTTGTTTTATTATTATTATTATTATTATTATTATTATTATTATTATTATTATATCGTGAAAGTTTCAAACCATAGATTTCCCCAGCAAAGACAATATGGCGGGTCAAGGACCAAAGCACATATTACAAAGTATCTTGTTATTATTAGACTTATTATAAAAAAGAAAACATAAGATGTTAAGCTTATAATCCATTCAGAATTAAATGGAAAAAGGCTATAAAAGGGAAAAAAACCTACAGTATTTCGAGGTAGGAAAGATCATGGATAATCGCTTCCGGAAGCCGAAACTGTTACTTCACCTTAAACTGTGGAAATATCCGGAACTATCTCCAAATTATTCAACAAATAAATACACAAAGAAATTTAGGCTGTTTTAAATTTGAATAAAGTTACACAAATAAATATAACATCATAGAAATCGTATAAACATCAAATAGCTTTGAATGTAATCTTATTTAAGTTTAGGGTTGAATTTAGAAGAAAAAATTAAAAGCTAAGGGACAAACCAATTTTTTTTATTTTTTCCTATAGAATTAATTTTAGACGTGAAAGAGTGAAATTTTCAAACTAACAAATCCCTTAATCTGAGGAAATTCGAATGGTGCAGTTTTTCGGCATTTGTTTGTGTTTTCAATATAGTAAATTAGTTTCATATCCAAAACCTCCAAATTTAATAAGTTAACTTATTTTTTTTTCAGCTTTTTGTTTAGCTGTTTAATTACGATCCTAAATAAGTAATTAAGATAGCATTTTAAAAACCTGTACTAAATCAAAGTATCACCGTGTCATTGGACTAAATGAAGATGTGTGGCTTTGACAAAATAGAACACACCTTCTTCCCAATCTCTTCATTGTCAGGGTTTTTCAATTATAACACAGCCATTAATCGCTGTCCTTTTGTGTAGGCTAGAAAGATTATTTCAACTTCACTACGCAGTTGCTTCATCGATTAAGCAATACAATTGGCGGGAAATGAACGGTGGCTTCTTCTCGGTTTTTGTCAAATTTGCCGTCTCATGTCCTCTAATGACTTATCTCGCCCCCTGGTGGGAGTGTCTTGTAGCGAGCAAAATTTTGCATCCACTCCCAGGTAGCCAACGAGGACAGGTCAACATATATTCAATTCATCGGGTATTTCCAGCCCTGTTACTGTATTCAAATGGGCATGAAACGCATTGAAGAACAAAAATAGTTGCCATTTTGAAATTGCAGCTTTCCGTAGACCTACTTTAAAACTTTGCAATAATTTACTGAAGGTATTTTAGAAATAAATGCAGGGAAAAGAAAAAAAAAAAGTTGTGCTTATTTTATTATTATTTTTATAAATATTATAGTTTTGTGGTTTAATTTACAATGGTCAGCAGAATAAAATTAGATAACATACAATTTTGATAAAAAATAAAATTCACTTATGGAGTATTATAAAAATTACACAATATTTTCGCAATTGGGCCTAAAATTGCCGAAACGTTGTTTAAAATTTCTGTCATGTTTTATAATTAAAGTTTATTTTTTGATAAAATTTTGATAATTTTTTGATAAAAAAATAAAATTCAGTAGCTTTGAAAATCATAGCAATTGCCAATTTGCAAAGATATTACATCTATTAGATTAAATATTTATCCATCCTTGACGTCCTCTTCCTGAGGAAAAAATAAATGACATCAAATTTCTGAATTAGCGAAGTTTTTATCATTATATAAATGGCCTTAAAGTGTACACGAAACCAACTTAACATATACAGTCCATAAACATTAAGAAATGTTTACGTTACGTTAAAAATGTTTACGTTACGTTACATGATAGCAAAACGATATATTTCAAATATTTACTATATAAGCTTATATTTACCTATAATTACTAAAATATAAGTACAGCCCGTCAATTAAATTTTAATGTCTGAAATAGTTCTTTAAATAAAACTTACGAAACCACTCTTCTTTTTTTTGTGTACAATAATTTACATATAATAGAACTATTTAAATGTTAAATGATTAAAGCATCTTCAGCCATGATAAAAATGAATCCCTTTTAAATTCAAATACTCGTATTTGCTGAAACCTTCGAATCTGGAAGTTAAATATTTGTAACCAAATATTATAAGTCTTGCATTGAAGTCAAGAATAATTTTGTCCTCATCGTCCCTCTATCATATGATATAGCTTCCAAATCTAAAGTAATCCGTTGTTCATTTAGTCATTAGATTTGATCCTTTCGAACGTTTTCTTAAGGAATACATATGAATACTTTAAGGTAAAGGGCGAGTATTTCAGTCTAGTGAAGCTTCTGGTAACAGCGGAAACGGATATCAAACTTTCCGTAGCTGCAATGAAAGTCAAATAGCGTGCATCAATAATCTAACCATCCAAAGTTTTACATCATTGTGAGTTTCCTAAACATTTTGAAAAATATGGTAAGGGACTCCAGCTTCGCAACGTCGTGATGGAAACTGCCTGATACCGATCTGAGCTGAGCAAGTTGCATTTTCGAAAATAAGGATATCCTTAACTTAAGGTCCTGACTCAATCAATTCAGGTGACTGTAAACCTTTTATACATTTCTTTTATACATTTCTTTTATACATTTCTTTTATA
>JAFIDM010000001.1:53998488-54016858 GCA_023159025.1 Thereuonema tuberculata | reverse complement strand
CTTTTATACATTTCTTTTATACATTTCTTTTATACATTTCTTTTATATATTTCTTTTACCAATGCATCTAAAATTCTGGAAATTTAAATATGAACTTATGGAGCATGTGGGATTTATATTTTCTTGTTTTTAATTTTCAAAATATACAGAGTACTTAATTAAATTAAAATTCAAAAATTGTTAATTCTATTAAAATCTATTTCTATAAAAAAATGCTTCAAAACAAATTTATTTTTGAAAACAAACAACGTCAATGAATCTGCATGATATTTAGAAAGTCTTTAATGAAAACGTTTTTTATTATGATTATTTGATAGCACGTAAAAATAAAAATAATTTAATCTCAAACAATTTTAAAAAACACAGTTTTTATTTTGTAAAAAATTAACTATTGCACTAATAATAAATATCTTAAATACAAGTCATTATTTTACAAACTTTTTATCAATTCCGATTTTTATCAAGTTTTTTTTTAGGCTGAAAATACCGAGTAATATCTAGAAAACACTCAAAAAAAATTTACTGTTTTTGAATTTTAATTTAATTAATTACAGAATATCTTGAAAATTAAAAACAAGAAAATATAAATTCCAGATGCTTCACAAGTTCATATTTAAATTTTCAGAATTTTAGATTCATTGGAAAAAGATGTACTTTATGTAAAAGAAATAAAATGTTTTCAGTCGCCTTCATTTGCTTGAGTCAGGAGCTTAAGACGACCAGCACAAGAAATATAGGTTCCTACGGTGGGATCTCATTTCATCCCAATTGAAAGCAACTTGATGATACCCACAGACCAATAGATGAATGAACCCTAGGATCAGTTTGTAGTAGAACTAATATTATACAATTTATGACGTACATAATATAACCTCAACTATTTATGTTGTTTGGTAAGTGCTGAACTTGTAATGAATATCCTAAAAACTGCACATTTTCTGGAAAATTATGAAAGATTATGTAATTCATTAAATCCTAAACAAAAAAATTTGAGAATTATCTTATTCCTAATGCATATTGATCTAATGCGTCTTTATTAGAAAACAAGAAAATTTAATAATGACTTTTGGAGAGCATTAATAATTTTTAGATTACAACATTTTTTAATGAAAATTTGATGGTATCAAAGAGCTAATTCAAGACGTAGCTAATGAGCCCCTCCAAATTAAAAAAAAGGCTTATATTTATAAAAATAAAACAATATTTTTTCATATGAAACTTATTTCTTAACTTGAAATAAGTGAACATACCTTTTGCATCATTAGAAATAACAAATTTTATATCTATTTTTTATTATTAAATTGATACAATAAACATAATGTATTTCATATGCAGTAATGCTTGAGCTAATACTGCTTCTGAAATGGAAGCATTTCACGAATGACACTGATGAAATCCACGTAAATTTGCTTCAGGATTATCTTTTAAGCGCGAGAAAAATCTTAATTTTTTTATTATATCATGATTACAATATGATTACTACATGTGATATTTTCTCGCGCTTAAAAAAATGATCCCAAGCGATTTTACGTGGATTTCATTCAATGTCCTTTCTTTTATTTACAGTAGTCTATGAAGTTTTGCGAAGAAAGAATTTTAAGTATAAATGAAAATGATTAATCCAAATAATCTTTTACAACGTTTGCTAACATCTGTAAGGCAAACAAAACTGTAGACGTAATAATCTCTACTGTAATAATATCATCTTAATTTAATCCGTCCTACACAATCAGATTTCTTCGTCTAGATTCGTCGCTACATTTCAATGTGCTTTAAATCTGGTTTCTGCAATAAAAATATCCGTTTTAGTGTTCCAAAATCCTGATGAGTTTTATAATTTTAGTAAAGAAGTCAACTGTCGTGAAGATAATGAATTTAAACTTAGTTCAGCTATTGCAGGTAATCTTTGTTCATTCCTTTGTTTCAATAATTATCTTTAATGCTAATTTTATCTAAACTTAATTTCATTTTTTTTTAAACTTTTACTGTCTATAATAATTTAACGCATTTTCTTTTTTATATTAAATCAAAAAATTAATATTGCAAAGGGGATATATAACTTAGGATTTTTTCCCAGAAAAAGGAGACAAATTAGGAGGTTGACCCTTCAAAAGTTCCATCTTATATCTTCTAATTTCAAGAGGAGAGCCGGACTCCCTCGGCCCCCTCCTAAGTACGCCCTTGACCATCCCTATTCTGAAAATAATTCCTATGAAAAGCATTTCATTAAAATAGCAAGAAAAACTGTAATTAAACACATCAATTTAAATATTCATTACAAAATTTTAAATAAAACATAAATTAAAAATATTATGTACTAAAAATAATAAATTATAACTGAAAACATTTTTTAGCGAAAATATATTTCCTGACTTGTTGTTTTCTTTAAAGGACCTATTTGAGACATTCTCACAGCGTAACACGAAAGGCGTCTGAGCGACGCTTACAACAACGCCAACAGGAGGTCTTAGCCATGACAAATTTACTTCGAGCTGCCAAAGAAAATAACTACAGGCCAATTTTTCAGGAGAAAACCTTCAAGGGTGGAGTCTTTTTCATTATAGAAAACTCGGAATACTACTTAAAAAACAAACAAAACAGAACAAAAAAAGCTTTTTTCTTTATGTACAAATGTCTTCAACTCTCAGCAGAATAATTGATGTTGGCAAAAAGAGGGAGAGAAAGTGGATCCAAGAAATACAAGAAAGAATCTCGATAGTAATAGCATTTGTTTGACAGTTGTAATTACTCAGTAGCTAATTTATGTCATTTAGAAAACTTGAATTTATATAAAGTCTCCTCGTTTCGTATTTGAAGATATATTCACAGTTTGTATAACAACACTGCAATTAAAAGGTTTCCTAATTTAACCAAATATTTAAGGTAATTCAAGTTCATTCCACTACAGACCAAACTACTACTAACCCACTATACCAGCGATTCTCAAAGAGTGTGCCGCGAGAAAAAAATAACAAAACGTATTTTTATTAAAAAGGGGAAAATAAGAGGAAATATAAAATTGGTATTAAACATTTTCAACACCGTTATTTATTAACACAAGCGGAAGAAGTAAATTGTAAGTAATACAAACTGAAAAGGTTAAAAATTAATGAGTCAATAATCACATTTTCGTATGATTTTATTATATTCAGTAAAGCTGCGAAAGCTCTTCTTCACTTTCTCTTCGGTCTGACGTCATTCCTTAATGGCGTCCTGGGGAAGGCCACGGGAAACCACCCCAGTATCTTTCCCTTGTAATTCTAGGGAGTCTGCTAGAGAACACTAGCGCTCCCTGGAGCACGGATGCTTCGGCAACGAAGCTCGCACTTCGGTGCGAACCGACCCCACACACACACAAAGCTGCGAAAAAGTTCGGGCTGCCCTGCGATATTAAGAACAACATTTAGTATAACGCAAGTTTTTTTTATTTTTTTATTTAATACATGTGTGTGCCGTAAAAAAAGAAAGAATGAGAAGCACTGCACTATACTACTTGTGGTCCCTGAAGTCCTAGATGATTAGGTTAGGTTTTTACCAGCTTTTTGAATTCTGTCCAATATAATTTAACTGTATTTGGAATTATTAATAAGGAATAAAAAACGAAATGAAAGGTTACACGTGAAGAAAACAATTATTTCCTATTCCATGGTGTTTCAATTGTGTCCCATTTAAATCACAGGCATGTTGACATTTAATATTTTGAGTTTGGTGGAAAGTGACGTTTAAAATGTTAATGTCAAATATCAGATTTAAGAGATTGTTTCATAAATCAAAACTGTACAAAATGAAATCGGATGTCTTTCAATCATTCCGTCTTTACATGAGATTTTTTTTTTTTTTAAATTCCGGGACACTCCTTAAATTGTCTTATCACAATGTATAGTATTGTGGGTATTGTAATAGGTATATAAAGTAGCATTTTGAGATTCTTCCAATCAAATTTTGTCAACTCTTCGATATCTCTCCAATCGAGACCTTTAAGAAGATTCAAAGGTCTAAAGAGTGGGAACTTAGAGCAGAAATAGGACACTTGAATGGCATTAGTGGTTTTCCGAAGAACGGCAATCACTGCAAGACGATGTGACACCTGGTACGCCTACTGTCAGAACTCGAGCTAAGATTAACTGCGCTCGAGCATCAATCCAGGAAAATCCGAAGCAGATCTGTATACAGCTGGCAAAAGGACATAAAATCTCGCCTTCAGAGTGTTTTGCGATCATCAAACAAGATCTGCAAATGCAATATATCTATCCAAATTTTTGTAACCCATCACCTCACGAATGAACGGAAGAAGAATAACCGTACGGTTATCTTTCTTCTTTTTTCTACAATGTTACCCTGCACATGCTTTTAATATGTTAAACATAAACACAATGTTCACTACTGTTTGTCAGGTGAACTTTGTTGGATTTCTTCAATAAATAAATGTAACTTTGCTAAATTATTAAACATTCATCCAGCAGAACCACTATTTTACCCCATCCTGTATACTCTCCAGATGTAGCCCCCTGTGACTACCATCTATTTCCCAAGTTGAAGGGACCCTTAAAGGACGCTGATTTAATTGTCATACAGACATTACTGAGGCAAAAATTGCAGCTCTGAGACAGATACCAAAAATTGTTTTCCATGAAGGTATTGAAATGTTGCACTTTGAAGGACAATGACATTTTTCATTTCTCCTAAAAGTTTTTGTTTTATGACAACCGTCCCTGAAATAAATAATAAAAAAAAAATCTCGTATTAGGAAGAAATGATTCTCTAATTGGGGCAAGTAAAACCCTGTTTCAATTTCATTGTGAAATCTGCAATTTCACTGAGTCACATCCGAAAAAGAATTTAAATAAATTTAAAAGCATTATGTTTACGATGGATTATTCAATCTTCTTTTGAAGTTTCTTTGCAGCGAGAATAAGTTAAGGAATTAATAATTCGATCATACAATTTCAAGCTACAATCGAACCCCGCTTTTACATTCCCGCAAATAGCGTTTTTCCGTCATTTACAACATTTCTCGGTACCTTCAATTTTCCTATTATTATCATAATATATATTTTTTCCGCTGAATTTACATTGTCTTATATCAAACTTCCCGCAGTTTACGTTGTTTCCGCCAAAAGGAGTAAAAAAAAAAATAGCGTCCATGCGAAAAATTGAACATAAAATGCCGACTACCAACGTAAATTTCGCCATAAAGACGGTCAATTTATGCAGATTCAATGGCATAAGGACAAAATACAGTATTTACTCGAAACTAATGCGCACCTTTTCCTGCCAAATATACCTCCCCGCCCCCCACCATAGTCCACTTATTACACTGCTTTCTGATGGCAACTCGCGAAACCATCGCAACTTCGATGTATCGATTGTCTCGACACTCGAAGTCTTCGTTCGGTTTCGGCTTCATTCTTATTATCTCATCATTTGGCGTTCTTGTTACCTAGTCTTGTTTCGCTTAAAATGTCATTGTGGGCCTTATGTTTAGAGATTTTAAAATGATTAAAATAATGTGTTAGATATTTTTTCTTTTCTAAATTAAATATTACATAATTGTGATATTTAATATGTCCTGTGTGCTGTAAAAGTTTCAAGCATTGATTACAAATTATTCTATGTATTGAACATTAAAATACATATCCTTAATATTCTTGGTGTGTGAAAACCATTTCCCATAATTTACACTTTCCCTCAATTTACACAATTTTTACAGAAACCCTTGAAAAGTGTAAAAGTTTGACTGTATTTGTTGTGACGCTTCGCAAAAATGCTTTCGAAACCCAAGAAATTGTGCTAAAGCAAAGTGAAGTGAATATTTTGTTCGTTAATTAATATTTTCCGATTTTTTTCTTTAAACAAACAGGCAATAGTCATAAACTGATATTAAAAATTGAAATTAGAAGACATATTGATAAAAAAAGAAAGGTGTGTGTTTGTGTTATTGTTTTCGGATGCTTTTAGGGATATAGGTCAAAGTTATGTATAGTAAGAAATTCTGAAAGTGCATTTACAGTTTTCACACTTAATCAATTGCTTTAATATCGACTAAATTTTTAGCATCAAATAAAAAGTGCGCCTTGAAGCGAAAAAAATTTAAGAAGCACTGATATAGGCTGACTTCTTTCTTACTTATGGGACTGGGTCTCTCATCCCTCTCTTTGTATTTAACGAAACTATGTCAATTGAATTACTTCTTCTACTTTAATTTAACATGTCAACAGCCATCTTGAAAGACTGACAGCGATTTTGGCCCAATTCTTTCTTACAAACTGTTTGTATTAGAGCTTCAGCATTAATCTATTCATTCCAAAAGGCTTTAAGATATGCTACTTACTCGTTAAACTTCTCAATTTTTCATTGATTCTACTTAATTTTAATTAAGTTTAAGCAGAGAAATTTGCATCACATGTTTCACAAAAGTTGCTACCACAGGAAGAATGTTTATAAAATATCGCCACAGTCAATAAGTTCCTAACAAGAATTGATGGCTTTTGCCATCGAATTAGTTTTTTTTTTATATTGATCTTCCAACATCTTTATTTTTTTCCGAAAGAATCCTCAGAGATTAGGAGTTTTCTTAAACATTATCCTAAAATAGAAATAATTCGTTCAAACATAATATGAATCGATCAACTGCAAAGAACGACGCAAATCGTTCTTGAAATATCTTGAAAGTCATTCACACTCACAGCGTTACCACATAAGTAGTTAGCATTTGGGACTGAAAAGTTGTTCTTCATTTATTAAGTAAAAAAATAAAAAAATTATCAACAACAATTAAAACCTGGAACTTTTTTAATTTATTCATCTCAATGTAGAGACGTAGATATCAGGAATCATCCATTGAATATCATGGAAAAGAACAGTTAAATGATGTGGAAGGCTGTATTTCTTATAATTAATGAGTGCTGGAAAGTGACAACTGAATTTTCCAGCTAGGTCCATAGACCAGATCCTGTTAAACTTAGTCAGGATGCATAGAATGAAAGTACGAACAACTTGAGAGCTGCTCCATAGTGAGTTCCTGAATCCAATAAGAGGCTTAGTAGAGCTGACATATAGACCCTTATTAACCCCGAGTGGATTCTCAACCATCAACTTGTAATATGAAAAATCACATTATTTTATTTTACAGAATTTTCACGAGAAATAATATGGCCCTACAAGGTTTAATTAAATCCTCTTCAGGTTTCATTGCAATATCTACATTAATCTCTTCTGCCTTTGTTTCGATATTTAGGTGATTGAAGAACAATCAGACATTCAGATGTGATTTTCACACTGTCCCGTCCAAATATTACAACCATCTTCTTAATATTAAGTAAATCAACTCTCTTGCTATCAAAAACTTTCATCTTTTTATATATGTATTGTGACAATACTCATATGTCGATTTATTATAACTATTAAAATATTAGAATATTAATATTATTATCATTATAAAGACAAAAGAAATGTCAATTAAGAAAAATAATTTCAAAGTAATTATTTTGTAAAAGCTAATGGCGAAAGACTTCGTTAGGGACAGTTTTAATTATTGTCAGTGATTTTTATTTTAGTTTAGGCTTTAATTTATTTTAATTTAGGATTTTAGGAGATAAATCTTTTAAATGTAACTTATTAGGATTTAATGCAATTTAGTGTTAGAAATTTAGGTGTTTTAAGTAGTTGTGTAATTTAAGATTAGTTGAATTTAAGGATTTTAATAAGGAATTAATTTTCTTTTTGCTTTAATTAAGCTGAGTTTATTTGAGTTTGGAAATTTCCTATTCTTAGGAATTTCCTTGTGGCCATCATTCCATATTTGGAATTGTTGTAAGCATTGTAATTCTATTGGTTAATTAGCATTATCACTCCATGTGAGGTAATAATGAGGTAATCTCCCTTATTTGGGCAGATATGCAATCCTGCTATCCGTATGGTCTGTGCGACGCGTGACGTCACACAGCGGCGCTCTTAAAGTTTATAAAACGGGGTGTTCGAGTTAGATCTCTCTCTCTCGCCGCAGTTTCGCTCTCTTAACCTTTGCTACAATGCACCCGGCCTCGTTGATCGCCGCGGACGATGTATTGGCAGCCGAGTCTCAAATTCTAGATGCGTTTGTTAGAAATAGGGTGTGTTAAGTCAAGTTATCTTTAGCTAGAATAGGCAACCCGTGGATAGCCTACAATTTCTACAATTTATTTGAGCGAAACATTACTAAAATTAATTTGCAAGATAAAACTTGCAAATTTTGTGTTCAATGCACGTGTACACCCGTGCAGGATTCCACAAGTTACTTAGTGCTTCGTAAGTGAAAATTGTGCCTCGTAATTTAGTAGTATTCCACAAGTTACTTAGTGCTTCGTAAGTGAAGATTCGTGCTTCGTAATTTAGTTATTTAGTGCTTCGTAAGTGAAATTTCAGTGCGTCGTAATTTAACTTTATGCTTTAAGAAGTTATAAGCCATAGCTTCGCCGAAAGTATTATTCTTGCAGTGTTGTGTCATATTATTATTTCGCAGTGTCGAATAAAAATGGTTAAGTTTAAATTAATGTGGTGAATGCGTTGTGCTTCTTTGTGCGTGAACGTGAAGTGTGGCTCCCCCACGCTCCGAATGGATTGGATTAGCCAGGGCATACCATGTAACGACTTTGGAGGGGGTAGATAGAAAATTCACCGAACGGACTTTTCGGTTGGCGCCCAACAAAATACCCGAACAACCCCTGAAGGACTAAAATTATCACGTGGTACCGTTACAGTATATATATGTATATATATTTCCTGATGATCGTGAGTCATTGAAGTTTAGACCTCAAACGCCCCGAAAGATTCTTCAGGGCCAGTGAAGTGGAATCCTTAACTTTATTTAGTAGATATACTATTTAAATTTATTTTAAAATTCCTTGATTCGTAAACAAAAATGTTTTTAATTTACTTACAATATAAATAAATAAATAAATGTATTATTTTTCTGAAATAAATCGTAAATTATTTTACTATTTGGTTTTTCTGTTTCTATTTCTTTTAAACTCTGCATTTATTTGTCTTTTATTTATCTTTAAAAAATTCGAACAAAGTCTGTTTTCCGATAGTAATCAGGAAATTCAAAAAAAAAAAAAAAAACTTATCTCAATTAGGCGGTGCAAGTTCTTTGAGGTAAAAAGGTAATAAATTGATGGATTTTGCCTATTTCACAGATTTTTAAAAATAGACCCTAACTTTATAATTCTAGCAATTAAAAAAAAAAAAAATTAGTCATAAAACTGAAATGCAGTAAGAAATAAACATAATTTTAAAAATAATAAAATTAAGAAAAAACGAAGAAACTTAAAAAAAAAATCATAAATATTCTTTCATATTCTTTTCGAACGGTACCGTATGAATCACAAATACAGCCAGCCTTAAGATTTCTCTGGACCATTGTTAAGTAGCTTTATGGTAACCGTACCGATGAATTTTAATAAGCACTGTTCACTGTCGTGGCAACCCAAGAGAAAGAAAACATATGTCAATGTCATTGTTACCCACTACAATTGTCCAAATAAGTCTGATACAAACTATAACGAAATTTTAAAAACTTTACTTTCGGTTTTGGATCTAATGGAGCTTTAATTAAATAAAAGCCAGAAAAAAACTAATGGGTTGCTGTTGATTACTGGATTGTATTTCATGTAATAAGGTTTTATCGACACTTCAAAACCTTCAAACATTTAAAAGGTAATCGGCAAAAGTTTACGAATACGAAAGACAAAAAGAACCAAAATATTTCTTACTAAAATTCAAGAGGAAGTTCAATTTTAGTAATATTGGACAGAAGAGCATTGGCGTACTGAGGGTGGGGATGGAAAGGCGTTAATAGGGGTTCGGAAACGGAAGAAATCTAGGATTCTGGTCTTGTATTGTTGTTTGAAATGTTCATTGGCTTATTTGTAACAATCACCATCCCTATCCAGAAAAGAGCACATTTTTTTTTTTTATTTTTTAGTTGAACGAGTAAGGCCATCATAGCCCCTTCCCACTCCAAAACCCTGTGTACACCAATGGGTTACAGAGAATTGGTTGAACGAAAAAGAAACCAAAAAGAAAATGTAAATTACGCAAAACAGAAAATTGAAACCTCTTATCTCAAAAGCGAAAATAAAACACATGCTGCCATCTGGCGGAGAATCATTGTAGTACTATTTGCATTTCTAACTGGAAATTGCATGATAGTATTTAGCAAATTACATTTTGTATAGAAACATCTTAAAAAAAAATATATTTTTTTACTAACTTTAACAACGTTACATCACAGTCTAACAAGTAGGTAATAAAATTTCTAGCAGTTTCCATAATCCCAGGGAAAAAAAACACAAACAAAAAAAACCTCTTATTTTCTTGGGCTCACTTATGATTTGAAACATCAAATGAGATTTAAATAAATAAAATCGTTAGAGTATTCCAAGATAATTTTTGTTCATCTTTACCTTAATGTATGAAAAAAAGCTTTACCCATTTTAAAATTAAAGAAAGTTTTAGAGTGTTAGGCAATAATTCAACATATTTCGTCTCGCAAGTGTTGGATGTAAGCTCAATTTGTAATTCGAACACTATCAAAATAATATAAAAAAATTCTCGTTTTAAGTAAAGACATGTTGACAAAATAATTTCTTGAATTCGATTATCAAGTTTCTCTTAGAGATATGTGCTACTAGTAAAGCATGGATAGATACGATTCTGGGCACAGAACCACCGAAAGAAGTTCGCTAAACCAAGAGGTATCAGGGGTCACGCTATCGGTTAATGAGCTATCCATCTTATAATATGTTTTCTTGAGAAGATCGGTCAAAGAACAATGATAATGAGATGTTGTAATATCATCCTATTCAAAGATCATTTAATGAAACTGAGATTTGAACCACATCTTTGTAAACTTCGCTTCACCCTATTACAATTATCTCCGAGTAAAAGATGTAGAGAATTTATGATTGTAGATGCTACCTTCGAATCTTTACAGAACAGACAGAACGTCGTGCTTTCATAACTGGATCGTAATTTTAAGTAAATAACGAAACTAGATTGGGTCAAACGTGTCTTTAAACTTTTGCGTACCACTGACAACACTACTAAATGTGGAGGAGTTCAATAGCATTTCAATAAATCTCTAAAAAACATATTTCTTTTGTACTATTCTTGTATATATGAAGCAATTATGAAACTTAAGAATGGAAAAGCTCCTGAATGTGATAATATACCTGCTGAAATATTGAAAGCGAGTCTGCATGAGTCTACTGAACTGCTGTCCCCTTTATCCACAGACATTTGGAAGGAGGAAGTGTATCCCTCAGAATGGAAAACAGGTATTATTGTCAAAATACCTAAGAAAGGCGACTTGGGAATTTGTAGTAATTGGAGAGGAATTAATCTTCTCAATATTATCTTTAAGATGATATTAAAAACTTTAAAACAGAATTTTTGGTGTACTTAATTTATGGACAATCTGGATTCAGACCACAGAGATCATGTATTGATCAAATTATTACACTGATAACCATCATTGAACAATCCCTGGAATTCCAATCTCCCCTTTACAGGTTATGTAATCGATTTTGAGAAGGATTTTTATTCTGTCCAGAGAGGTTGCATCTAGAATGTTCTTAAAAAGAATGGAGTTCCCACTAAAATTATTAACTTTTATCAAGAGGAATATAATGATTGTAGTTGTCAAATACTGCATTAGGAGAAGTATTCGATTCCTTTAAAACTGTCTCTGGTGTCTATTTTGCCCGCTGTTATTTTATTAGTGCTTGATGATGTATTAGAAGCTGTTTTTCGAGGTAGGAAGAGAGGTCTGACACGGAAATTAAATGAGATCTTAGAGGACTTGGCATATGTTGATGTATTTGCCTCCTATCTCATAGATATGAACATATTCAAGATAAATTTAACGATATGGTGATTAAATTAGCAAAGATAGGACTTATTAATAATAATATTCCTTGCTGACTTAGCACTAATTCTTATTTCTTTAGTTTTATTGATGTTAACTTTAATAAAACTAAAGAAATAAGAATTAATGCTAAGTAGGCAATGAATATTACTAATAATTTGATGGAGGTTGAAAAATATGCCAAGCTTCACATATCTTGGAAGTGTAGTGACATTAGAGGGTGGTATTGAACAAGAAGTGGACACTCGTTTAAGAAGGCACGTGCTGTTTTTGCTAAACATAGAAATACATGGAAAAGTTCTAACGTAAGGAAGAAAACTTAAAAATTAAAATCTTTAAATCCTGTGTGAAGCCGGTTTTGCTTTATGGAACCATGTCAAAGCTGGCTAACGACAAGAATTATTATTAAAAAGTTACAGTCTTTCATTAACAGATCTTTGAGACAAATATGGAGGCCACAAATTATTCAAAATGTCAAACTATGGGAATTAAAGGGGATATTGCACTCGACTACGGAGAAGAGGATTTTGCACTCGAGATCAGGAAAAGGAAGTTTAGATGGATTGGACATAGACTTCGTAAAGGTAATACTGATCTAAGTCATAGCGGAATGGAATCTACAAGGCCATAGATGACAAGGCGAACCTAGGAACTGGTGGAGACGATGCACCTGTAATGAAGCCTGCAAAACAAATGTGGAAGGCATTCTTTCCACTTAGAAATATGGATTAAAGAAGAAGAAGAATCATGTATAAACATTTGAGCAGTATGGTAACTCAGAGAAAAGATCTTATGCCAAAATGTGATCGTCTCTCACAAAATTTTGGTCCTTTCGGTGCGTCATAAAATTCTAGTTCAAAATAAGATTTGATCTTTCTTTAGGGTTCTAGATTTAAAAAGAAAATAGCACCGTTGTTTTGCCAACGAAGATAAAAGAAAATGCAAAGAAAGAAATAAATTTCGAACAATTTGGAGAAGATATACTTTATACTGATAATTTTGAGGAAGTTTATAGATTTGATATTTTTGCACGACAGACTGAAGTAATTAAAAGTCTCGTATATTACTTATACAAAACTCACTTATTCGAAACATTCAATTATACGAAGAATTTCTCATTCCCCGGCGAAACCCCATAGTTCTATATGTAATTCACTTACATGAAATATTCACTTTTACGAATAATTTTTGTTTCCCCCTCGTATTCTTATAAGTGAGACTTGACTGTAAGTTTATTTGTAGGTTTTAGCCACTTTTATTACAATTGTGTTTTTAATATTAGAACTGCAAAAACTATAATGCTGGTAAAACTTATTTACATGTTTCTCATTAAAAAAAAAACACGAAATAACATTTCTGGCAAAATTAAATTTAAAATAATAGAAATTCTTTTTTTTTTTTGCTATTTAACAGAATGTAAATTTTGCTGTTTTATGTATAAGACTGCTTCAGTTTTGTTTTTATATTTATAAGATATATTTTACATATTTATTCATTTAATTAATCATGATAACAGTTAGCCTATATTGTAGTATTGTAATATTGTAGGTTATGAGAAAAAAAATTACATTAAAAAAACATGTAAAAACACAAGTTCTAAATTTTAAAAATTATAACTCAGTCATTTGAAGTTCCAGACTTATTTTCAGTCAATTTACCAATGTATTAAATATATGCTTATGTACATTATAAATTACATAAATGTCCACCAAATTACATAAATTCCTCAAATACAGATTAGATAAAGTATTATCAAAATTGATACAAGGCTTTGATCAATATCGATAAGGGGATTTTTTTTTTATTTTTTTAACAAAATTTCTGAGAAAATCAAATATCTATTTCTTATTAAAATAAAAGATATTTCTTAAGATTGACAGATTAAACAGATTATTTAAATGTATTGAGCAATGAGAATTTCTATTATTTTTTTAAATATTCTGTATAGTCTCTAGATATTCGCAATCAAAGTAGAGTAATCAAAATATATGAAAAAAACAAAATAACCAGAAATTTAAAACTTACAACTCCATCTTAAATAATATCCAAAGATAATAAAGTTTCTGTTATTATCGAAATCGTCTGATTTAAATTCATTTGTCACTCATCATCAGATAGGAATACATCGAAGTAGTCCTAAAGTGAACTAACAATTAACAGAGATTTACAGCTGAGAGTACTGTCCATTTCAGATATCTGTTAGGTAAAACAATGATGTTAATGAATAATTTCATTCTGTCCGATTATTGTAGAAGTGAATTTTAATTCACATTTTTCTTGTTGCGGGAACTTAACAGAGAGAAAACATACGGCAACGCCAGCTAACAAAGATCCGCAGAAATCTGAATTAAATTTTGGTTCTTTGCTGTACGTAACAATGAAAGTTCATAAAAATTCAGGGATCAAAATTGATATGATGACTTCATCATCAGGCTTACAAATTTATAAGAATAGTTACAAGTTACAATTTATTAAAATTGTCAAATATTAACATTAGTTTTAATAACATGAATATTAGAATTCAAACATACATACTTTCGTTTCCTATATTCCTTACAGTAAGTTGAAAGGACCTGTGTTTACATATTCATCGAATAACCTTCTGTTAAATTACCAAAAATTACCTTTTGACGAGGCGAAACCGGTTGTTTTTTTTAATGTAAAATGATTTTTAAATTGTAAATAATGTTTTTTATTCTAGTGAGTCCGCCTACACAAATTATATTTTAATTCATAAAGCACACGTAAAATATTTTAAAACAACCTTCTGTCAAATGTTGTCTGTTCCAGGATGATATTGTGCTTACTTATGAAATTTCAAAAACTCCTTGGATGAACTGTTCATGTTTATAAGCTAAATAGTATGGCAATAATAAAAGGCATGACGTTCTAATATTGGTAGAATCTCCTGTTCTAATTCATTCAGGGTTACTTGTTTAGAAACAAGTCTAAATAAGTTTATAGCCACCTGTACACAAAGTGTGAATGTTCTGTCTGTCCGTCACTATCTCTACAGCCATAACTATACCGGGTGATTCATAAAGTACTGGAAAAATAGGCTACACTTTATTTTTATTTATTCCCGCCCTCCAGGGGCTCCTTTGTGTTTGAAATAAACCCAATGGAGTCAATACTCCATGTAACTTAGCCTAATCTCGCTTCCCTTTCCTTGCTCTTCTCGGTTGTGAAGGGTGCTAACTAGATCATTTTTTTTTCATAGGGGCAGAAAAAAGGCTAAAATGGGGACCCCATCAACCGACTCTGAATCGCACTTGCAATCCGGAAATCCATGCCCTATTTTACTTTTTTTTATACCGAATTTGACAAAAATATTTCGATGTTCATTCTTTTATAGGCCTATTTTTCCAGTACTTTATGAATCACCCTGTATGTCGGACAGTCATGAGTAATACCTTGTAATGTAATGTGGTGAGCTTGGGTGGCTTGACAGCACCGCGACCTGAAAAATCTATTGTGCTATCCCACGGAAAGAAGGACAGACGGAGAGAAAGACTGAGAAAGGATGTTGTGAGAAATGCAGGAGAAACGGGAGAACCACGGGAAAAACCTGCCCAGCGCGGATCGCCACAATCTACGAAATCCACATGAGAACCGAACCTCGGTACTCAGATGTGAGAGGCCAATGTCTTAACGACATCGTCAACCGCGCGGCCTGAGTAATACCTTAGTGGAAAGCTTACGATTTGTAGAGATGGGAATATTTGTATTAATTTGGTCTCCGGTCACTTCCTGTTTCATAGGAAATGGAAGTAGTAGAAAATGGAACATATCACCCTTTCTAAGCCTCAAATACAAGTCAGACAGACATGAATGATACCTCATTGGAACCTTTATAACTTGCGGGAAGAAATCGAGCTCCGAACTGCGGCCACTTCCTGTCTTACAAGAAGGGACGAAAATGAAATATGTTCGGGGTCGTTATGGTGTGCAATATTTTGAAAACATTTTTTTCTTTATTTTCGGTACGGAATCCCAGCAATTTAGTCGCTGGACTTCTGACTAGAGGAGCCGGATACAATTCCCGGCTTTGGTCGACAATTTTTCCACGGTGCCCTAGTGTTCACTCACCCCTCTGTCAAATGGGTAAAGACTTGCTTATTCGACGGTTAAAGATGGGGGGAGTCGGACTGACCATCCGACCTCAACTCGTCCCGTTGATCGAAAATCGTTGGGAACCTAAACCTCCCTCTCACCCATCAGCCTGCAATGATACTTTACCTTTTTTTCCTTATTAAATGATGTAATCAAAATTATTAAGAGCGCTCTTTAATAGTAGTTCACGTTTGATTTCACTCCCACCATCACCATTATTTCATACTAGCATTAGTTAGCCATTTCTATAACTGAAAATTACCTTTTGTATCGACTGTCAGAAACTTAGTTTTTTTTGAAAAGATTCAAATATTGAAGTAAAACTGTAAAGCAATGTTCTTTCCTTTTAGTCACACGATACAAATTTAAAATTTCTTTAATGACCTTATTTAAAATATTTAACTATTTTATATTAACTTTACAATTGGGCACTGATGTTTGGTCTCGTAGGTCAGGGTTTTCCATCGTAATCGTTCATTTGTTAGACTTCGCAGAAAGTAATTGCATCTCTGGTTATTCAATGGGATTATTCCATGTACATTTAGTGACATAACATGAAATAAATTAATATAGACTTAATTTTGTGCTTCAAATATTTCGTTATCTCTTAGATCAAAACATCTCTTAGAGGAAAAATGGGGAAACAAAGTTTTTAAAATATGACTTTCTTAAAATTATTCCGTAATAATCTGATGTTTAACGTGTATGAGCCATCGAATAAAAACAGATAATAAGAGAAATGACACATATATATGTATATATAAAAAATAAATTAAATAAGATATAAGTTACATTTTGGACAGCTTCGTCAGACGGTTTTACATTTCGTCAGACATGAAATCATGGCATAAAAAAAAACAAAACAAACATGTATGCTGACGATGTCATGGCATAAAACCGCCTGACGAAACTGTCCAAAATGTAACTATACCTTTTTTTAATTTATTTTTTTATATATACATATATGTGGGTCGTTTGTCAAGTAATAACATATATGTGTTATTATCTCTTTTTAAAATTATTCCACGATTGAGATTTTTAAATATTTAAATTTATAAATATTTTTTAAAAAAAAATATAACTGCAAGCGGAAATACAGATTATTACAAAGATGTGTGTAAATGATGTCAAAAGGAAAACAAAACAGAAAAAAAAAAATCAAAATACAACAATAAAAAAAATATTCACGTATCTTTAGAGAAAATGAAAAGAGATTCTTTGATCTGATCCACAGAATTCACTGAAAACAAAAATTAACCTCTATTTGACAACCGCATTTCGTAGACTTTGGACTCACAGTCTCTCAATCTAAAGAAAAGGAAATATCAAAGACACTCGGAAAACTTTGATTGAAACTTGCGAAATAAAAATGAATATAAAATTGATAGAAGCTACATAAAAAGAAATTACAAACGGAAATGTGTGTTTTTATGGCCAATCTAAGGGCTTGGCTGTGAATCAAATCAGTTTTAACTCCTCGAATCCACTAATAAGGTATCATTTGCATTGTCCTTTCCAATGCATCGTGGGCAGCAAAAGCGATCGCGTTGAACGATAAAGTCGTTAATTAAAGATGCCGAAGACTTTCAAAGTGATATCATGGAATCAGACGACGCCCTTCTCCCAACAGGAGGCGCCACGAATCGAGCTGTGAACGCTTTCAGTACATCTATCGTTTTATTTTTCCCTCTTTACGCTTGAATGTCTGTTTGAATTTGAGCAAATGTGAAAAGAGCTGTTGACAGGTCGACAGACAGAGACACGAAGGAAAAATCTTTCATGGAGTTTTGGGTTAATTAAGTCTCCCAAACTGCAAAAAACAAATACAACCCCTATTTCAAAGACAAGAAATACTATGATTTTAAAAGCACTTACATTGAAATTTACTATTATACGTTTTACAAAAGTTTTAATGCCTGTATTATGATTACCAAAATCCTTACATTAATAATATAAGGTCTAAATTAAAAAATGCTATGCCTGTATTAAAAATATAATTGAAATACTATTAGAAGTAATATTCGTTTGCGCAAAGGTCCGCTTGATTTTAAAGATAATTTCAGAAATAATCTTTATTCCAATGACTGTTTCCGCACTTCTTTACCATTTAATGGTTCAAATCAATTTATCTAATAATGGAATAGATGACTTCACCTTAGGTCTGCCTTTCTGATTCATTTTTATCGAGGAGGCAGGCTAGGGCTGACGATCCAGCAGAATGGTGAAACAGCTGTACCCTAGTCCTTCTCATAAAAATGAATCTGAAAAAGGCAGATTTAGACAAGGAAATTAACGTGCGTTGGTACATTTTTACAGTAAAATAAACCAGAGAACGCACATAACTAAACA
>JAFIDM010000001.1:53900078-53993488 GCA_023159025.1 Thereuonema tuberculata | reverse complement strand
GTGTTTTGTTTTGTTTAGTTATGTGCGTTCTCTGGTTTATTTTACTGAAAAAGGCAGATTCTTTGTTTATTCTTGTGTTGGGCCAAACAGTCATTTCAAATGGAATAGATGTAAGTTGTTGTTTTTTGGTATTAACTTACTATAAGATTAAACAGCGACTACATAAAAATCCTTTATTACAGAGCTAAAAGAAATAACACCGAGGAGGTGGTTGTATCCCCATCACTGCATCAGGAATGGAAGAAATGTAGTATTTTGAATCTATGTTATTGGTTGGAAAGCCATCGTTTTGTTTGTAATGCTCCCCCATCCCCATACTGAAATAACATAATTTTATTTTTTTTGGGTGGAACGGCTAAGCCCATCATAAGCCTTCCCATTCCAAATTTGTGTGTGTGTTGTTAACCAACTGACAATAGCTTCTCAAGTTTTAACCCAAGTGTAGTTAACATGGCATTTGCCACTCAATCATATTGTTTTGTTCTGCACGAAAAAGGGTCATGTCATTTCTTGTTCCGCATCTAGCAAAACCCTTGATATACTGACTTGAGTTAATATAAAACAAGTTATACTCGCAATTAGAATTTCAAAAATTTTATAACACAATTTTGAGAGAATAAGAAAACAATTGCTCAAGGGTTTTTTTTTTTGGTTTTTTTTTTTCCCCAGATATGAAATTTTTAATGTAATTACCATAGGATACAGAAGAAAGAAAGAAAAAAATATTTTCTTGGAAAAGTTTGGGAACCAACGACAAAAGTAAGTTTCTAGGTATGGAATCGCTAGCTATTATATGAATTTATAAAAAATGATGTCTGGGCAAGTTTTGCCTAGGGCCTCAGATAACCTACAACCACCCCTGTTGATAAGTTTTCCAAAGATAGAAATGTTAAATAGAAGAATATGAAATACCCTCCTTTCAAAGGAGACCAACTGCATGATCTATGTTTACCATATTTTATGGCAGAAACGAACCAAAAGAGAACAAATAATTTGAAGATAAAGGATTAAATAGAGAAAGCTGATGGGGGGGGGGGGGGAAAGAAAAAACATTTTATGTAATTGGTCTGCATTAAAAGAAATAATAAGTAAAAATTAATTGTTTTTAAATGAACCAGATAACCCTGTCTATTGTTTGTAATATTACAGTAGTTTCTTTTAATATTTTTAATCATACAAATGTATTTTCTAATTTATACAAGTTTTTTCTTAAGAATCATGAACGCTGCTCTCCTGTGAACTTAGTAATGCAATAACTTAATCAAAATTGTACAAATTCAAATTTAATTTTTAAAAAAAAGCACTCATTTCCAAAAGTATCCGTATTTCTCTATGTGGCTCGCGCAAGGTTTCGCTTATGATTGATAAAGTGATGGTCGATATCTACTAAAGCTTATATATACATATACTTGCATTATATTTTCTTTTTTTGTAAACCAAGGACAACGCTAAAAGTGTTACTCATTTATAAAATATTTATTTTTAAAATAATAACTATTGTTTTTTTTTTAAATTGCTAATTTCCATAATTTCTAATACTGAATACTTTTAAGAACAGAATGACAGATTTCTTTATTTTTTTTCCCCCTGATCAATTTAGATTCGTGGATATCTAATCATTTTGCTTCTGATCTGTTTGACTTTCAAAGCGACGTTGCTTTAATTTTAGGGCGTGATGTTGTCGCCCAACTATTGTTGAGGATAATGGCATAAAAAGAATCGAGCAGAATCCGCGCATGAGCAATGAAACAACTAATGGCAGTCATTTTTGAAGCTTTCTAAAAATAATATCAGATGAACTATGTTGGATGTAAAAGCAGTTTGAAGTTCTTTCTAATTATACCCTAATTACAAGAAAAGGTGACTGACTGTAAGGTAGCCTATGTGGAGTTACTGCCTCCAAAAAAAAAAAAAAAAGACGAACGATGGAAATTTCTTATTATTTATAGAATGGTAATTTTGACTAGATCTGGTAACTCAACGTATTTGCAACTAACTGCTATTCAGATTCAATTGAATTGACTGCTATCCATATGTGTTAAAATATGAACTTACAATCCGAAATATATTGTATAAATATAATACATTTGTCTTAGTACCAAGGCAAATCTAGAGCCCGTTTAGAGACTCTCTTCACATAAACTGTACCGGAGCCAGGACTGCAGAATTCAGAGTTTCTATCCTCATAAAAGAATACATTGCTCCCTATGTTTTGTAATTATTGCGTGCAATATTTTGATTATGAAGTAAAAAATGGAGCAGACCCCCCCCTCTCCATTTGAATGAGCCCTTGCTTGCACTATATTTCAAACAACGATTCTTGTTCCGTTCAATCATAATCGCTCCATTTTCCGAACAAGAACCATATTTTCAGGCTTAGCTGCAAATCGGTTATTTATTTGGTTTCCAGGTGTTGAACCGTGAGCTCTTCTCAGAATGCGACCGGAAGGCCTCTCAGTCTCCGATGGTGGTCAGACTGAAATGCTGGAGGTCCGATACCTGGTCGGGTAGGGGACACTTGGTCTGGGGGCACGCCAGAAGAAAAGCACTGCAGGGGGGTTATGTCCAACCAAGAGAATGCGTGAAACGCAAGGACAAAGAGGACGAAATAAGTTGTCAATGTCAGAAGCGAGAGATGAGAATGCCTGGGCACTTGTAGTCTTTCAATTCTGGAACAATTGGTCTCTTATTATTCCAACAACCGACGCATAATCGTTGGCAATTATGGGACTGGAGAAGTAAGTTCAAAAATAGAAAAGTCCAGTTTTCTGCAGGTTTTTATGAAAATTGGAGGCAAACCTAAAAATCAATAAAAAATTATATCTAACACATATTATTTGAATATCCAAATCAAAGTTTGTCGAATAGGTTTTTCTTATAATGCTTAATTAACTGACAAAATAAGATTTTGTTAATTTAACAAGTAATTTACTTAAGTCTCTCCATCTTTTTTTTTTTTTTTAGAATTTAACATTTTATATTTTATTGCATTACATTTTAGGCAAGTGTGTTTATCAACATGTTAATAGTTTTATTAATATCTAGATTGAAATATATTATCCCTAATCTACGATATTAAGATTTTACCTTTGTTTAAATATTTGTTAATAAGTATCGTGAAAAAGAAAGTTAGGATGAATTTTAATAAGAAATTAAAATTTCGTATGTCCATTTGTGATAAACGAAGTACTGGATGTTGACCAGAGCTTCTCAACCGATGTAGCGCGGTACAGTGTCGTGAGAAAGCCTTTGAAGAGCCCCAAGAAAATTCTAAGTGTGTATCAATAATCAACATTTTGTTTCACAATTGATACTCTTATTTAAAATAAATTCTAGATTCTGGACAAACAGAAATGTAAACAAAATTCTGTTTCGTTCTAACAATGAAGATTGATTGAAATACTAATTCATATTCCAATCATCTTAAAAAATATTTCAGGATATCTTTAAATGTTTAAAATAGACTGTTATATTCACTAGTTAATCATAGTCATTCTTCAAAGGATTTTTTTTGTTATAAAAATAAATTGCAATGATAAAGTTTGGTGCATAGTGAGATTGTAGGAACAAGGTATGATGTACGCTGGATTTCTGCAAATATGAAAGTGCGCTATGAAGTGAAGAAGGTTTAGAAGTACCTTTGTGCGTTTGCCTCTTCGTGATGCCCATTATATATGCATCTAAACATATACAGGGTGTTTCAAAAATACACGGCATAATTTCAGGTATGTATTTCCCACATGTAGACAATCAAAATAGTTCATTACAACATATGTCCGGAAATGCTTCATTTCCGAGTTATGGCCTTCACAACATTGAAAATCACCGGAACGTTTTTCGTTCCGCCGGTCGTTGCCATTACAGAAGATGTTCAAAATGACCACCTCCTGCTTGAATACAGACCTCACATCGATGTCTCAATGACCTGCGAACACGATCCCACACTCCAGGAATGTTGCGTATGTCCTCAGAACGTGCCACAATTCGATTCCGAAGGGATTCCAAATCAGGCACCGGAGACGAATAAACCAATGATTTTAAATGGCCCCACAAGTAGAAATCGAGAGGGTTCAGATCAGGTGAGCGTGGAGGCCAAGCAATTGGGCCACCTCTACCTATCCATCGATCAGGAAACGTTCGATCCAAGTACCGGCGAGCCGTACGACTGAAGTGTGCAGGAGCGCCGTCATGCAAGAAGTGAGCGTGCTGACGATCGATCAGTGGAGTGTCGTCATAAACATGAGGTATGGTGTTTTCCAGGAAGTTTGTGTACGCCTGCCCCGTAAGTCTGTTTACAAGTACATGGGGTCCAACTAATCGATCACCAATGATACCGGCCCACATGTTGAGGGAGAACCGCACCTGGTGATGAGATACAACAGTTGCAGTTGGGTTTTCATACGCCCATACATGCTGATTGTGGAAATTTGTTATGCCATCTCGTGTGAACTGTGCTTCATCTGTAAATACGAAAAACGTTCCGGTTATTTTCAATGTTGTGAAGGCCATAACTCGGAAATGAAGCATTTCCGGACATATGTTGTAATGAACTATTTTGATTGTCTACATGTGGGAAATACATACCTGAAATTATGCCGCGTATTTTTGAAACACCCTGTACAGTATAGATAAAGAGATTAGGGTCTGCGTATTGTTGTTGAAGCAGAGTGACCATATGTACTAAAGTTACATTTTAGAAAATTTGAACAACAAAGGTAAATTAAGAATGAAAACATACTTCTACTTATTTTTACTACAAATTGAGGTCAAAGTAAGGAGTTAAGAGAAAAAGAATACACCATTTACATGGAAAGTTTTAAAGAGAACCTTAGTAAATTGGTATTTCAACTAATATTTACTAGCTTGTAAGGTAAGATTTTTTTAAATCATGTTTTATTAATTAGACTATATTTTTCTCTGAAATAAACTCTGTTAATGAGAAAGGAATATTTTTTTTTGGTGACATTATAAGCGGAGCCTAGGAATCAGAAGGGTAATCTGGTCTCCTGATTATCACTTAAACAACTTTACTATTTTGTATTAATAGAACGAACAAAAATACGGGCTTGGTTTATTTTGAAAATTAGGTCTCAAATTACCATTACTTCCCTTCTCCTTCCAAAGCATCTGGCCAACTAATGTACAAACAGAAATACATCAAGTACGATAAATTGGAGTGTTTTTGAAAATTCTACTCATAATATTTTCAAAAAATATAATCACAAGGAAAAAAATAAATAAATAAAAACATCTCCGTAGATAGTGAAGATGTTTTAGATGGTGTAAGATCAATAGCGATGTAAAGTAATAGAATTTCTTTCTAGTTTGCTTAATCAAGGGCAGGCAACAGGTAGCGTTTTGTATTTGCCCCTGTTTAATATTCAACTCATCTAAGATTTTAGAATTAATAAATTTACGGACAAACGTTAAAGAAAGAACTAAAAAAAAAAAAAAAACTAAATAAAATTAAGACAAGGAACCTTAGTTTTTTAGTTCTTTGTAAGAATTGGGACTAGGTCCAGAAATCCAGTGGTGTAGACGCTAGAATGTGGGCTGGAGGAATCAGGTTCAATTCCCAGAGGAGGTCGGGTTATTTTTTTCCGAATTACAGACGGGAGGGAATTGACCACCCGAATTGTTAGTGCCTGCACCTCGAACGATTCGAAAGGGCTACCACGGCTTGCAAAGTAGGGTTTTAAGAATTGATACTTATAAATTACAACTTAATTTAAGGCTATAATTGAACAGACAATACAAGCATATCCCGCATTAACGTAAATAATGGCTCCAAAGTGAGTGCGGAAACCGAAAAGGTGTAGCTACCTTGTTTTTTTGTTTTGTTTTTTCACTTCTCTATGCACTGCAATTGTTATATCAGGTCCAACTTTTGTAAATAACGCATTTATCACTAAAATAAACACAGTAGGACTTCTTTTAAGAAAAAGGGAAATTTATCTTTACTGATTTTTCTTTCTGAAGCTAGCAGATGTGAAATGCGTGAATGAAAATTTATTTATGTAGAAAAGATGAAGCAAATCTTCTATCTATTAAATTTGTTTTCTATTTAATCACAACAAAACCGCTTCATATTAGAAGTTAGGCCTATACTAAATACGTATTCACATAGACCAAGGTTAATTACAGAGCTAATCATGCTAATGTAAATAAAGTGATAGCCTTACAACTTTCGGTATCTCCTATTATTAAATAGTTATTATTTAATCACATAAAAACAATAAAATGTAAATTAATCAATCACTTCATCAAAAGATGTAAGACAATAACACAGATGCAGAGCGATACGTGTTGAGACAAACTGATGGCAGTGAAAACAGTATGTACTGTACCAATACCACCTAGAGATGTCTCTCGCTGTTTGTACTCAAGTTTGTAGTTGGAAAGTGACCAGACGGTTCCGTTAAATGTCCGTTCTTGCGAAGCGAAGGTACGTAAACAGAGGATTACTGCTACTGAAAATGTGTCGTACTCGTGAGTATCAGTAAAGTGAAGGTCCGTACAGCGGGGTAAGTCTGTACTCTGAAACATCAATGCGCACTCATTTAGAGCTTCAACAGATAGCGTTGAATTTTATAAACGTCACCAGTTAGAGACATCGCTAGATGGTGCTGGTAAAGTTCGTATGTTTTCGCTGTCATCAGTTTGAATGTTGCAGCAATTTCGTTACTGTGTTGGCAAACTAAGACTATTAATCCCCCCCCCCCAAAAAAAAAAAATCAACTTCTTAACATTAATGTTATGAGGTAAAAAAAATATACTAATAACTACATTAAAATGTACTCTTTAACTTAACCTACAATAATGACTCTAGTAAACATAAAGAAATTGAAATACCAATTTCATTAAATTATTATGCATTTATACTATTTTTCTTTTATAGGTAAAAGTGAAATACATTTAATTAGTGGATGCGATCTGGTCAGGGATATCTTCTACCACTGACAAAACTAGCAATAAAATTAAGAAAGTAAAGATAAATATTGAAAAGGACAATTTCCAACTGCAGAAAGTATTGATGAGCTTGCGTTTGCGTTTCCAAAGCAAGATTTCCTAATATAGCACAAACAAGTATAAAAAATAATGCGATTAGAATTATACGATATTATATGATAAAATGTAGATAAGATGTACCTTACAGTCTTTGCACGGTTTCAAAATTTCTTGTTTTGTTTCGAATGATTGTTTGTTTGTTTGTCTGTTTTTAAACAACTTTTTTTTTATTATCATGTTGTAAGCGCTTGAATATCAGCAAATGTTATTAATTTATTCGGTATCTTTTTATTCTGTAAGTTTTAAAAGAAAACGAAGTAACTTTCTGATAACAAACGTAGAAATGCTGGTACAGAAAAAAGGAATCAGTAAAAAAAAAAAGAAATTAACTCGACAAGAGTACATCGATAAATAATAGAAATAAAGATTTCAAGATTTAGGAACGAATCCAATAGAAATATTGCAATATAACCTGTTTCTGGAGCTTTCTTACAAAGAATAACCATGGTTTACTACAAGATTGATTATCCGTATTGACGATAAGCTTCCATTAGAGTTCATCTGCCATATCCAATTGTTCTTCATATCATTATAATAAGGAGTTACGCTTATCAATACTCTCTTTTGGTAGGAGCTATTCTCCAAGATGTCTGATGCACATGCCTCCATTTAGGCGATCTAAGCAGAAACGAGACTCATCATAGAAGATCTAGAGGTGCAACCTCTATCTACAGTTGAACTGTTATTTCGCACCAATTGAGTATTTGTTATGGTGCTAAGGGATTACAGGAAGGCGTCAATTACACTTCCGCAAAATGGTTGGTAAGAGTTCTTCAATTGACACGTGAAAGATCACGGCTGTTGGCAGTTATTGCTGTACGATCGATGACAGTCATTCAATCGATTTTCTCTTGCGTCGTCTTTCGAGAAGCTCCAGTATCAGATTTACCTGTGTGTATGTGCGTCTGCCTACTAACGCCATACACGCTGCACTGTCTCGACCAAGTCGATGCTGCTCAGACATCCCAACTCCATACATTCAATCATGAGCCTTTGTTCCAAATCTAATACTTTAAAGAAAACAATGACTTAAATCACTTTCAACAATGTTCCCTAAAAAACTAAGGCAAAATAAGCTTTTCTTTATGACGTGATACTACGGTAAGACAGACCATAATTATGATCCTCTATAGGTTTGATCTTCCATATTTTAATTAGATACTTCTAATACTTTATACCCACTGCAATGCAGCAATTCGACGCTTCCTTTAAGGTGTTCACTTTAAATTTCCGTTAATGTAATTTGATAAAAAAAAATCCATTAATCGTCAAAATATCTAATAGTTAAATCATTTAAATAGGTGACTGTATATTAAACTGTATATTAAACTATATTATACTGTATCCTGAAAAAGTTTTTGAATTAGTACTTCCGGATCTGTTGAAATTTATATTTATTATGAACTTGTATTACAAGCAAAATGAATTATATAGCGCAAACACATAACAATAAATAAATTTACTTAAATAAATAAAAAAAAAAAAAATCATTGCATTGTGTTTAATAAAACCTAATCTCAAACCACTTAATAATCAAAGACAATACAAATTGCTGAAAGCCATTTTTTTAGATATTAACAATGTGCTTCCCACTGTTCTACGATTTAGTTTAAAACAAAAGATGAAGAGAAAAAAGAATCTGAAAGAAAAATAAGTAATAATTAAAGTCTATTAAAATATATTATTATAATGTAGAAATTTCAGCATTTCATTTATTATTATTGAAGTGAACAAAAAGTTAAAAATATATTCAGTAATTATAACTAGTCGCTATTGTAGCATTGGCAGCCTACTTTTCAAATTATTTGTGGAGGGTGGCGACATCTTTTGATGCATTTCGGAATTATTTCGATTCTAAAAATAATCTACCTCTGCGTAAATAGTAGCTATATTCATCGAAGCAAGCGGCTTTTATATTAAAAAAAATATTATTATTCTAAATAATTTTTTTAAACGATTCAGAAGAAAATTACATTATAAAAATCGCATTTATTTATAGCCAAAGCATTCAAATCATCAAAAGTTCTTAACTCCTATTTAAAATTCAGCAAAATGATGTTTTTCCAAGGAAAAAAAAAATCACATTTATATATATATAAACCTTAAAACTTTTGAATCTGTCAATGGAGCTTTCTGAAACTTGGCATGCTTATTTACGGTCAAAAAACGATCTAACTTGTGTATTTAATTTTTTTTTTCTGCTTGGTTACTATAGAGGAATCGGCACGTGAATGAAAAAAAAAAAGGCACGTCCCCTAGAAAAGCATCTACAGAAGCGAAAAAATGAATTTCTATTGATGTTTAATCCTTTTAATTAATGTAGTAGCACTGTTGGTTCTTTGACAGGATTACAATCAATTCGATTTACAATTTAAGAAAGTCTTTGCGGATTTAATTACTTATCAACTAATGAAAAATTTGTAGATATTGTTAGTATCGACAGGTATTATTTTTTGAAAACAAGAAGATTTTTGATTTGAATGGTTTTCACATAAAAAAAATAAATAAATAGTGAAGTAATTAAGGAAATTAGATTTTAATTTCTTTCAGGAACTTCATGTTTCGTATTTTTTTTCCTGTTGTCTCTTACGTTACGTAAAGGATATTTGCAAAAGGCAAACAAATTCAAAGTATAAGGTTTTCTTAATAAGTGGCAACAGGACAAACAGTTTTTTTTTTTTGTTGTTTTTTTTTGTTAACACACATTTTTTTATCCTACATCAGTTTGTTTTCCTTTTCTCTTCTTTTTATTTCCTTAAATTCTTAGGAATTCCCATTTATATCACAAGTTAGAACAAATAGATGACTTTGCAATAATTAAATATTTAAATCTTTGTAATTGAAAAATGGATTCAAATAAATAAACAAACAAAACATTGTCAAACAGTTAACCTCCATGTGATTAAACTTACAATAATCTCTTTACCTCCAAAGAATACCTCTAAGTTCTCAGGGTTCGAAGACTTTTTCATGAAGCCTAAGAAGAAACACAAAATGCAGAAGAAATAAAACATAAGCAAAGAGGCCCTCAATTTTTCAATCAAGAGGCTTCAATCGAAAATTGTGTAACTACAAGCAATATAGTTAGTTTGTATTGTAGGTTTTGTTTGAAATAAAACTACTTCAATTCGGATAAATCAAGAGGAACTCTAATAAACTCATTACAAATGTTCTTCCACAATGCAATCCGTTGGGCCCAAGGTCCAGCAACTGGTGGAAACTGATTTTCGTGTCTTCGGATGCACAGCGTAGTAGGGGTTTTGGAAAAATAAACATCCTCAATCTGAATATTTCCCTAAGATCCTTGCAATCTGTTTCTCCCTTCATTAGATTCATGATACATTAATTCATTTAATATAGTTACTGAAACTGGAGTACAAAGGGAACTTAACTGATTCGGCAAAAAT
The DNA here is from genome assembly GCA_023159025.1 of Thereuonema tuberculata. Taxonomy (NCBI): domain Eukaryota; kingdom Metazoa; phylum Arthropoda; class Chilopoda; order Scutigeromorpha; family Scutigeridae; genus Thereuonema; species Thereuonema tuberculata. Next base: position 53,983,013 of record JAFIDM010000001.1, on the reverse strand, counting down.
TGCTTGTTAAACAAGTGAATATAATTTCGTGCTAAATCAAAAATTTAAGGGTGACCCATATCAATAAAAAAAAAAAATTAAAATAATAATAAAAAAAAAGGAAGTACATTAACGTAAGGAAAAATAAAAAAAAAAAAAGTTACTAAAATAAGAAAAAAAATCTACGCGGACATTGAGAAAAAAAGATTAAGAGAAAAAAATACAATAAATAAACGGATTCGAACCTCCAGCATATAAGTCCGAGACCATATCCATCAAGCTATAGCTGACAATTGAAATGAGATGTTTGCATTTCTAAAATTTAAGCTACTAGCGGAAAATCAAATCCCAAATATCCCGAACATTGGGGGGGGGGGGGGAAAATACCCTATACCTACGGTGTTTGGACCTCTGAACACGATAGTGAAGTCCGATCCGACCTTCCGTTCGGAAGTTGTTAGGGGAGGACAGATGGACAGGACAAATGCAATAGCTACGATTTTGATCGCTATCACAATTGCTCACAAATGGCTTACTAATAAAAATAGAGATAGACAGAAAATTATAATGATAAGCCAACTTTCGAATAATTGCATGTGTTGTATTATTATTATTATTATTATTATTATTATGAAAAAGTTTCAAACCTTGGGTTTCCCCAGCAAAGACAAAATGGCGGGTCAAGGACCAAAGCACATATTGCCAAGTGTAAAGACGTGTGCAAGGAGGGTTAGGGATGTGTGGTTGTATCCATAAATTTCCTAATTATGAGTGTTGAGTACCCCAGCCTTCTGGAGTTGTGCATAAGTGTTTTTCTGAAGTCCTACTGTGCTGAGGCTGTGGTGCAATGTATGAGGCACCAGACCGGTGGCGGACAGGATGATAGGTATAACATGTACTCGGTCCTGCCTCCACTGCTTCTGGAGCTCCTGTGCTAGATTGATGAATTTACTGATTTTGTCTGCGTGAGTTTTCTGCATGTTCTTGCTGATAGGCACTGCAATATCAATGAGATAGGTATGTTTGTTGACCTTATCAATAAGTGTGATGTCAGGTCTGTTGTGATGTATGGTTTTGTCTGTGTGAATGGGGCAGTCCCAATACAGCTTGTACGAGGGTGACTCTAATACGCTTTGTGGTCTGTACTTGTAGTACAGGACCATGTTCTTAATAAGTGAGTGTTTGTGTGCTAGCTGTTGACGAACGATCGACGCTATCTGATTGTGTCGGTGGAGGTAGCTGTTTGGAGAGAAGGGGACAGTCTGATATTATGTAGTCGATCGTCTCATGCGTTGTGTGGCATTTCCTGCATTTGTCATCATGTGTGTTTGCGTCGTGTAGAATGTGTTTCTTGTAGTTGCGTGTGGGGATGACTTGGTCCTGTATCGCGATCATGAACCCTTCGGTCTCCCCAAACAGCTCACCACTCGTCAGCCATCTGTTCGACGCTTCCATGGCGACAGGAGGCTGTCTGAGTTCGTGGCGATGTCTGCCATGGAGTTCCTTACGATTATTATTATTATTATTATTATTATTATTATTATTATTATTATTATTATTATTATTATTATTATTATTATTAAATCAGACAAGTCCATCCATTCAGTTTGATTAAAATGAAATCATAGCGGATAATCTAACTCATAATGAAAATTTCAAGTTTTACAAGATTAACTGGAACACTTTAACTACAATCAATAATAGTAGATTCTGCTCCTGATCTGTAATTTATACCAACATCAATAGAAGCGGGACAGTGGATGGCTTTAACTTACTACTACAGTTTCAGCTATCTCTGACAGGCTATCATCTCTTTTTTTACGAAGGAAAATTAAAGAGTATTACAAAAGTTAAACAAAACCTGTAAAAAGCTATACCTCCCATGAAGATATAATTTGCCGAATTATCGAAGTAGCCTGATTACACAGTGATCGACTGCTGATTTCAAGAATGCAAGGCTATGATCAAAGTTGGGAAGTCTTGTTTTTAACAGATTGTTTAACAGATTGTTCAAAGATATTGAGAGTCTTTCCAGTACATGAAGATGGTAGAACTGTTAAGCATCCGAAATCCCAGCAGCCCGACGTGGCTGGTTCATTAAGGCCCAGAAATAAGATCTATTTTTTAAATAGATCCTACTTTCCGAATACTCTTATTAATGGATTTTCAATAACATGTGTTTGATTGGACATCAAACACAATTATCTAGCGATTTTCGAAAACAACTAATTGTAGATTTGTGCAATGAATAAGTAATTGATTTTAAAAAATTATTTTATTTTTATTTTATTTTATTTTATTTTAATTTAATTTCTAAAACAGCGAAATCGATGACAGTGTATAAGAATACATACATAAAAACAACTTTCCACATATTTTCACTTTTTTAAAAAAAAGCTTTAAACTAAATATGAAAGAGGAAGAAAAAGAAATCCCCATAAAAATAAATGATTAAAATCTCTTTAGTGATTAGGGTTTTCAATTCCTTTTGTTTGACTGAAAGTTTAAAAAGTTTTCATTGCAAGCATTTTTTTTCTTTCTAATTTAAGAAATATAAAATAATCTATTAACAACTCAATATTTTTCTAATACTTGTACAAAATGAATAAAATCCAAAGTGTTTATTCCTACCATTTTTGTCTTGTCGAAACCACTGGGCCTTTTCTCTTCCTGATCTTTAGGTCACTCGAAATAGCACCGTTAACTTCGTAGACTAGAAGGAGAAGCAAATGACTTCATCTTTTAACTGCTAAATCTGCTTCAATTCATCGGAAATTCTCATTTATTCTTTGTATAGCGTTTCATAGCCTGAGTCTACATCCGGAAGGACATCCATAAACTTTACTTCATATCCTCAGGGTGAATCACAGCTAGTGGATTCTAATAACATTGCATTTTCCGTTATCTATTGACCTTTCGCTATTTAATCCCTTCACAACTAACACCACAATAATTAATTTCGTTCATTTATTATTTATTTTTTAAATGTAGATTTGGTTAAATAATTAATTATTTCAAAATTACCAAGATAACTTATTTTCAATTATTTCAAAAGTAGTTAAAGGGCTTAAGGAATTCTCAGAGTGCTGACAGTGAGGGATCACAAATACAACAAATCCCATTCAGTATAACCCCCACTCCTCCACAGCAGTGCTTCCCCAGACTTCTTCCGTTTTTGCGGCACTCTTCTAATATTCCAACCTCTCTTCAGCAAAACGAATGCATTCAATGCTAATATCGACAACAGATTTTGAACAAATTCTGTGAATTTACTCATCTGTAAGTTCGAAACAGAACACAGACTTTCAACTAGTATTAAATGAGAATGGCAACACTATGAATGGCGGACCTTTCAAAGTCTTATTGTTGGTGGAACTGATGACAGCTAATTTATATTTGGTTTTTAACTGTTACAATTCGAAAATAAATAACAATAATTCTGATGTCGAGATCAGAAGCAAACCATAAAAACTTATGATCAAATCTAATAATCGTAGAGAACTTAATCTGGCAAAGCTTAAATACAAAGTATACATCAACTTTTCCTAACTTGCATTCTATGATTTTGTGGATATACGATACAAGTAATTTAAACTCAATTACTTATCCTAAAATGTTATCCTAAAAATGTCTTTTGGCAAACATTTATATCTCTGCGAAATGTAAAGATCTTGAGAAATTAAGAACAAAAAATCGTTGTGTCTCATGGAAAAAAAAAAAAAAAATCAACCTTCTTTTGATTAGAAAGTTTAACGTGTGCGGAGATAACTGGTGAACAACAACACACTTAAAATAATTTTGATAAAAAGATGAACCGTTCTTTTGTTTAAGCATTTATATCTACTACGTCCTACTCTAGTTCCAATACAGGAACTTCACTCGTATGAGGAGATTAAAAGCAAACGGGTAGAAGTGCAGAAGTTACTTAATTTGTATATAATTATATAATAAAGACCTGACAGAGATAACTTCTCGATGTTAAAAAAAATACAGTAGAACCTCATTACAACGGACTAATAGGGGCTGAAGGTTGTCCGTTTTAATGAAAGTCCGGTTTATAACAAATAATTCTTATAGCGGTGTAATGCAGCAGGGTGTACATCAATGAAAGTACAATAGTTAGCTATAAAAAGTGTTTATTATATATCAAATAAAAAACAGCCTTCAACATAGTAGGTTGAATTGAAAAAGATGTGTACATATGCACTGCATAAGAACAAGAAGGTCCAGGTTCATGTTGATTCCTTACATTCATTGATTTGAAAAAATAATTTATTTTCCGCTGGGTTTGTTTGCTGCTTATTTCTTCAGTTAATAACTGATGGAGGTGTTCATAATATGCAAACACATTTTCATTTGCCGATTGCTCAACATATTGAATAACAAAATTTAAATATTCTTTCACTTCGCTCACCTTAATTGTAGGCTGCCAATTTTTTTTAAAACTGTCCGTTATAAGCGACATCCGTTATAATAGGGTCGTTATAATGAGGTTCTACTGTATGTGAAATAACTAAAAAAACAATTTTATACTTAACTTTATCTCTATTTACTTGCAATGTATTCAAAAACAAGAAGTTACTTATATCCGTTCGCTAACTCCTTCATATAGTATTTTCATTTCGTTCGAAATTTTTATTTTTCCTATTTCTAACCAAATACAATAAAAGTAATAATGCAAAATGTACCGTACATCTTTAACCCTTGACTGCCAACTAATTCAGTGTTTACAGAAAATAAAAAATGCTAATTGTAGAGAATTGCCTCCTAAATAAGGCAATAAAATGATAAAGATTTAGCATTTAAACACAGGTATTAACAATGCATATATATACACTCATACAGTATTTGTGAAAAATGCAACACTATGAAGGAAACATGCAAATGAAGTGAAACTTACCGATGAACTGTGGACTCGGATAGAAGCAGCAGCCTTGAACACATCCAAGGCCTGTTTCATTCGATACCAATGCTTATTGCAGCTCGTGGAGGCTTTACACCATACTGATTTTTTGCAAATACTGTTGTTGCATTGCTCTGAAACTTTAATCGTTTGTTTGTATCACTATTAGTAATGTGTGTAATAAATTTCCTTCCATTCTGATGGTTCCTTCATGGTGTTGCAATTTTCACAAACATGAGTGTATATACTACAGTATATAAAGGAGGATGTTGGTTGGTTGGTTTTTTCCTGTTTTTTACTTTCTTTCTTTATTTATGATAATGAATTTTTCTTTTCTTGTTTTTTTTTTATTATTTTGAAATAAATAATACTTATTAACTTTTTTCCTAATTAAATATTCTTAATTTAATAACAACGAAAGCCCGGATCCGGACTAAAGGGTGTAAACAGGGGGAGGGGAGGAGGGGCAAACTGTCTTGAAGGGTACTCATATCTCTCAAACCGCTTTAGTTGGATACACGAAATTTCACATCAATGTTCTTTATCAATATCGAAAAGATACGTACTCGACGATATTCGGGTCCGAAAGGGTGTAAACGGAGGAGGGGGGGGGGGGGGAAAAAAACTTTACTGTAGGATACTTTACGGGATTTTCAGGTTACAAAATCAGAATACAGCTTTACTTCATAATCATACAGTGATTTTTTACCAACTGGGGAAGGTTTGAAGTGATGGGGGTGTGGAGAAGGGCAGAAAGGGGTGGGAGTCTTAAATTCTCCGTTCTCAATATTAATTTCATATCTAGGGCTTATCGAGTTACAAAATACGAATATAACATTAATTAATAACCACCATTGGACTTTATTACCAACTGAAAAAGTGTCAAAGTGAGCTCACAATTACAATTTCTTCGTCATCTACATCACAAGAACTCTTTCTTGTAACCCGAGCAAAGAACGGTTATTTCTGAACTTATGTTACAGTGGAATACAGTAACATATTCTACTGTACAGAGGGATAGAAGGTACTAAAACAAACAGTTTTCATTCAGTAAGTGTGTCAGGTCTTGCACCGATACGGCGCTGCAGTCGTTTTAGTGTTGTGACTGGTAGACAATCATCCATGGAAGGGACATTGCTACCTGCTTATTTGGAGTGTCAGCACTATAGTAGCAAGGGACATTGCTACCTGTTTATTTGGAGTGTCAACACTGTAGTAGCATCGCCGGAGCAGTGACTACCACAGTCGTTCAAAAATGCCAGTTGAAGTATGGATGATGTTGCAGGCTTTCCATGATTTCCACGATCGCCGGTTCTTAATCCGATTGATTTCTTCTGATGGGGCCATGTAAAGAGCCTCGTGTACGCCACACCTGTCGATACAGTCGATGAACTGCTTCAACGAATTGTCAAAGCCTGCAACAACATCCGTACTACACCTACGGATGTTGAGCGAGTACGGCAATCACTGCTTCTGCGATACCACTATGTGTAAAACGTGAGGAACGTCACTTTGAACATCTTTTCTAAGGCACAACACTCCAAATAGGCAGGTGGCAAAGGCCCTTCCATGAATGATTGTCTACCAGTCAAACACTAAAACCACTGTAGCGCCTTATCGGTGCAAGACCAGACACACTTTACTTAATGAAAACTTTTTGCTTTCGTATCCTCTTTCTACCATATTCTTCTATAACATAAGTTCGGAAACACCCTGTATATATACATAGATTATTTTCCTTATTTTATGCATATTTAGTTTCCTTCGGTCATATTACTTAAATTCATTTAAAAAAAAATAACACCACACTAAAAAGGATGATTTAAAGTTTATAAAAATTAAATTATTTTACATGTTATAAATATTAAATTCACATGACCTCCACGATCGCCTGATCTTAAAGATGCAAAGTAATTTAATTTTTATAAAATTTTAATCATCCTTTTTAATGTGTGATTATTTTTTATTTTTTTTGTTTAAGATGAAAATTTTTTATACACGTAAAAGAAATTATTATTTAAATTCAAAATTGTCGTTAGATTAATATCTTGCAGAATTCTTTCAATTAATATTGCTATGATGTAAATTAATTTTTGATTTCACAGTTTGGAGATGAGTGATTAGGTTTTAATTTATCTACATTATTGTTAAAAGCCATTTTATTTAGGGCCAAAAATGTCTGACTGAAGAAAATATTTTATTTTTTTACAGTTCCTTAATATTATCACGAATTATTTATTTATTTAGATTTATTGTTATGTTATGTTATTAATTATTTATTTTTTAAAGATTACTAACCGGTTACCGTCGTTTCGCTCCGGAAGCCTTGCATTAGTAATTCGAAAAACCAAATTAAATCAAGTAAAGTAAAAACTGAAACTTAGAACTGAAACTAAATTAAAGTTTCAATTTTAAACAATACATGCAGTACATTATTGAAATCCAACTATTAATTAACCGTATCCTACATTTATTCAGATCTGTAGCGCGATTTAAAACAGCGCGAGCGCCATCTATCGCCAGTTTTGGGAAGTTTCTCATTCATCCCGCGGGAACTACTTGATCGATCGGGATAAAAAGTAGCCTACGTCGTACTCCGTGTCCTAAACTACCTGCACGCATAATTTCATTCTGATCCGTTGCGCCGTTGAAGCGTGACTGAGTGACAAACAAACTTACAAATTTTTGCTTTTATAATAGTAGTTAGGATTTTTGTAGGTGGGTATTTATATTTAATTATTTAATAATATTAAAAGCATCCAATTAACTGTAGTGTTATTATTTATAATTTACATAATTCTAGAATTTTCCCGAAGCCAGGGCATTCTAGAAACTTCGTTGTAGCGCCATCTGGCGATTAATTCTTCAGTATGAACTCCCGTGGATACACAGATAAGGAAACTCACAGGGGACGCCTGTAGTCAGGAAGGTTCATCAGAGCGAATAAGCTGTATTTTCTCAAATTTTTGCAGTTTATGTTTATTTGTTGCAACAAATACGTGCCAATATGGAGAAAGTCTTGCCATTACTATTTGTTTCTAGTTTCGAATGTAATTTGAATGAACTAAACCTCATTTCATTTTTGAGAGTGACTAGACAACCCCTTATAAAAAGCATATTTATTCTATAAATATAAGATTAGTTATCAGTTATGTAATGATCTCTCGATTGTCAATATTCAAAGTCGTATATACATTCTTTGGTCGTAGTACGTGACTCATGGTGATAAGGTGAGGGAAAACGTAATTAGCTACAAACTCTTGTATTTGGGGAGGGAAAAATAATCACTAAAAAAACTTTACTTTCTTCGTTGATTTTCATTTTAATTATTTTTTTTTTCTTTGAATAAATACAATTGACAGCTCTTGGATTTCTAAAATTCAAAGAAGGTGTAGAGGCAATTAAAAACACGGAAAATAAATTTGAAGAGCTTTCAATTACTTTTAAATATTTTGTTTTATTATTATTTATTTAATACATTTTTTCCAAGCTTTATATTTTTGTAATTAAATCGGAAAGATTACGGGTCCTCAACAAAATTCTTTAGAAAAATTGAAAAAAGCCTAATTGTAGCTTTAGCCACATTATCAGTTTTCGAAAGTGAAACGTAATTATTTATATTTTTCCAATGTAAAAAATGAAGGGCATAAAAAAAAAAGCCACTCCGATGAGTTAACAGGTGGTTGGATACTTGAGTCTATCTGCCATCAAGATAAACCAACTGGCATCATGTCACAGAGGAAATGATAAGGATGATTAATATTCACTGAACATTACCACTAACGTAAAAATGATGTCACAAATCCTCTATAAAAACATTAATATTAGTCTTAAAACACACAGATCGCTATTAAAAACTCTTTTCATCATTTTTTATTAAAGTATAGCAATTTAGACCCTTGCCAATCTTCTTCACAAATGTATTTAAAATAATAATAAAAATGGGTGTAAAGTTTTATGTGGGTTTTAATTATATCTTAAATGAAGTTTTTCTTTAAAATACGAGGAAACAACAGCCAAAAATCGTTAGAATTGTTTTGTTTTGTTTTCTGAGCAATGTATTATTGTACTACATTATTTAAGAAAATAATTCGATGCATAAATGTTGTATGTTTATATTACAGGAAAATTGGTCAGTTATAATGTTGTAAATAATAAATTTATTTTTATTCTCTTATCACTGTTAGTTACATGGCAACTTGAAAATGGTGCCTCTTTCAACACAGTTTTAGGCTTATTAGCGATCGTCAGAATAATATAAAAGATTTAAGAGCATTAAGGTTATAAACTTTTGTGATCTAGATGTGTATTTGTATTGCAAACTTAGTTAAAATTCTGTCATTCTTGGTTAGAAAATAATGAAAATAAGAAAACGAGGGTTAGTGAATCAAGTTCAGATCACTCGAATGAAAAACGTCCATATAAATGATTTCCTTTTTACATTTTATCTATCGGTCCAATCTGAAACAGAATGAACTAGACTAACATTGCAGCATCTAAAGGTTCTAATAAGGTTTCCTAAGATCAAAAGTTTTGGATAATTGTGATCACGGTTCAAATGTGATTTGACCTTTATCTAACCTCTACCACAGAGTTCCATCATGTAGCTAACAACCTCACTGAAATGTCAGCTTCCAGAATGAAGGGCTGTTGAATTATACGTGCAGCAAGTAAAATGTAATTAATAACTATTATTTTTGGCCCCATTTTACAGTTAAGGATTCAATTTCTATCGAATTAGCAAAGAGCTAGCATTTAACAGACCATTCAGCACCTAAGATAAATAGTGTCTAAATTACTTACATCTTAAATAGGCTTGCTTTTTTATTAATAAAATTCTAATTTATCATAATCCTCTTTTTTTTTCATTAAGCGTAACAAGAAATGTTGCAAAGCATGCAACATATCTGTAACACCTTTTTAGAAGGAAACTTTACACATATATTCAGAGCTATTTTTCTATTAAAATAACTTCCAGAAGGCATCTTTCACGGCGCTTATTCTTCTAATTCTTTCATTATTGGTAACAATATTTGATGGTTTATAACAAGGATCGACAATAAAATTGCAAAAGGTTAAAAAAAAAAATCTCAACTAAACAAAGAAATTTTAAAAGAAGTTACTAAAAGAAACAAGCAGCACTTTACGGAGCTGGACCGTCCTTTGGTATTGTAGTTAAATGGTCACAATGATGCAGTTGGCGCAAATTGACGAAGAAAAGAAAAAACAATGAATCACAGCAGAAATCGAAATTGCCTGATTTAAACAACGAACTGACATCATATTTCTTAGGCCAGTTATAAGATCGATCGTAACATTTACGTAGAGAAACTTGCAAGAAAAGGTACCGGAACGCAGCTCCAATGTATTGCAGTTGAAAGACAACCTTGTATACATGAGTTTATATACTGTACATCCTACAGTTTACAGAAGATAAAACAACACATTAAATAAAAAAATCTATGTCTGATTAATCTACTCTGACTATTATTCTTTAATTATTGAAATTCAAATTCTTAAGATACAATATTTTTGCAAGTCTTTTCAGTTTCATTCCGAAATATTTGGAATACGTAGATGGAATTTATGATCATACTTGAATCCGAAACTTAAAAGACTTGCACATGATTACAAAAATGATCATGTTTTCTTATACTCTGTACTTCCTGCAATTGATATTTCCGTTCATTAAGAACTTTGGTCGTCACATTTCCTAATGAAAATGGAGTGTCTTAGTACAGCAGTAGCGGAAATAATTACTACAAGTTATCAGCGTAACTTACAACTAACTATTCAGATCATAATCGCCGGCAAAACTTAGCCAACATTGTCTTCACGGTGTAAAAAAAAAAGAATGCCTCAGCTCTGGCCTTTTAAGAAATTTTCATTTGTCTTTTGGAAACTTCCAGAACGACTTACGTTGAGGTTATTCCAATAACAATTCACTAATGTTAAATTAATAAAAGTTTATCAAGACACAGAGGAATATGTAATAAGAAATACGAAAGTATTTCATAAATCTCGTTTTCAGAATACCCGAGTGATTTCTATCATGTGAAGCGAAGAAGATTTTATAAGAACAAATGTTAAAGATTTAATGTAAAATTTAATACTGCAAAACACTTTTCAGAATATTTTCCAATTCCCACTTAGCCAATAAACAGCAAGAGCAAAATTTAATCCCACTAAGCCATCAAAACAATCCCCCCCCCCTTTCTGTATTAATATTATTATTCTCATGAATTAACAATTTATTTTCCGATTTTATTTTTTTTTCCACACTATTTTTTTCCTAAAGAAATTCTTCTTTATTATTTTGTAATTTACAACATCTAAGAGTCCATTTACATCACAAAGTAGAAGAAAAAAAATTAATACATGTTTCTTCCATTCTTTCTTCATAATCTCCTTTTTTTTATTTTTTTATTTAAAAAAATAAGTAAGGCACTTATCCTATTTTTCAGTTTATTTGCACTATTTCTACTCCATCGGTAACGTCTGGAAAAAAATTTTGCGCTGCTAACTTAGACTTCAAATAAGAATTAATGAAAATATTTTAACTAGATTTCATTTCAAAGAAATAAGTAAACAAATAAATAATAATAGATTTCATTTCCTTTCATAAAAATCTAGTTTATTGCACCCATCCTAATATAGAAGATAGATAAAGTATGCAAAAATCTGAATGGAGTTATAAAAACGAGTTATTAAAGACGTTTAAATTAATTCATGATTGTAGATCTACAAATCAATGAAACATTACGCACGTTAAAAAAAAAAAAAAAAAAAAATTATGTGTATTTCAGTTAAATAAAGTAAATGTTTGATTAAAATGCCAAAAAATGAAATATTGGAATCTTTAAAAAAAAAAAGCAAACTACTTGAATAAATTATATAACATAAAAATAATATCCTTAAAAAATTAAAATTATTATAACTATTCATATTATTATTATTATTATAATTCATATTTTTTTACAAATTTTTCATTTAAATTTATATTTTATTCAACGCTTACTAAATGTCTTCTAGAAGAAAGAATAATAAAAAAAAAAAGTCATCTTTATTCAAAATGGTTCTGAATATTTCTATTAACTCTTCATGACGTAATTTCCACGTCAGATCATCTCCAGTTCGAAGTTTATTTGAAGAGATTTTCATAAGATCATATTAAAGAACAACTTTAAAAATCGCTAAATCCCAAACGTCACGTAATAAATAAATTAGAAACCAATATATTTTTCGTTCGGCCAAACTGGCATGGATTTATGTCAATGGATTCGTTTTAGTATTTTTTTCACATTAAAAAATGGATAATAAACTTTAAAAACAGTACCTGTCTTTTCATTTTGTCTTTCAAATGACTCAGACTGTCCAGTATTTGCCACGATTCATTAAATTTCGTCTCATGCTTTCGGCTTCCCTATCCGTTACACACCAAAACATGGCTTGGTATCCGTGTGTAATAGTTCTTCCTCTGTAGTAAAAAGCGAAGTAAATGACGTCACAAAGGAACTTTGAATCCTGACTCATAAAGATGGATTGTTTTCAAGGCTTGAGATAAATATTCTCTCATGACTAATTATGTATCAATATATTAAAAAAAATATATAGATAAAACAGTAATAATAATAAAAATATTTAATACTTGGAATCTACCATCACATCGCATGAAAATAAGGGGATAGCGAAGTATTTCTCATATTAACCATTGTACTAAGAATTTCAATGAATCTTTTTATTTTTTTTTAATTGCATTTTTGTTTATAATTTATGAATAAAAATGAATTCAAATTAAATTATAAAATTATAGAATTACGAATTTAAATTTGAATTTTTTGTTACCAGTTTTTAGATGATTTACATTAAATAATGTAATTTGCTAAGGTAATTTATTTTCTCAAATGTAAACATTATTTTAAAGCTTGACTCATATGTTTGCTTGCTTATCTTTTATCTAATTAACAGCAAAGATAGGAACAGCACGTAGAACGTATGACGATTCTGAAGCGTTCTCAACAGAAGTCTACATCGATAATTATTTAAACTAATCTGAAAAATACTTTTATTAATATGTTCAGCCGGATCTTAAATAAAAAAAAAAATCCTTAAAGAAGTTGCCTGTGTTTTAATGTTCCAATATCTGCAGAAAGTATTTTTAAAAATTATCAAAATGCCTGAATCAGTCATTTTAATGATCAAAATTCATATAAAATTTCATCAAAATCTGACTATATGATATCCTAATTTTAAGTATTGAAAAAAGAGAGAGATAAAATTCACTTTCAACATTTATTTAAGTCTGTACTGATGTGATTCAACACCTAAATTGAAAATTATATTATATATATGAAGTATATAAAGTCGAAATTATAATTGCAGATTCGGATGTCGGTAAAATTTCTTCATGCAAACTAAATAGTTTACCACTGAATTGACGAATAAAATACAGATTTATAATAGTACCAGTTTAAATTTGGATATTTTATTTATTATTTTTAGTTTATTTATTATGCTACCAAATATTTAATATCTAAGGAAAATTCACGAAATATCCAATAAATTAACTTCCTTGCAATAAGGGAGAAAAAAATGAAACAGGGGAACAAGTGAAACATATTCAAAATTGTTAAATTTTTCAAAGACAGTGTACATTAATACATTTGATTCCTAAAATTGATGAAGAAGGGGTAATGTTACAGATATGTGAGATACTACAAACATATTCCAGAAATAACTTGGAATAAAAAAATAAAAAAAATAAGTTCTTTGTTTGGGTAAAAGGTTTCAGTAATAAAAATGCTATTTTTGGATTGCTCATTTGAAAGAGCCAAGAATTATGAAGAATTATGATATTGGAGGCACATGAAGAAATCGACCAATGGATCACGTTTCTTTATATAACAAATAATACAAAGACGTTATTTCTGTTGCAATAAATAAACAAATAACTACAATATGAAAAGCCTTGCGTTTTTCCTCCAATACCGTGAATTTAACATATGCTTAAGTAACGGTCATGTAGCAGAAACACAGGCCTCAAATCATTTTACCTAACAATGGTCACAAAAACCAGATTTGGACTTCATGTTGCATCTTTTCGTAACACTGTAATGAAGAAATTTAATCAATGAACAGTTTCGTTGAAGTTACGAATACCGGCATACAGCGACTTGAGACACTTGCTTCGTAGTTCCGACACCTTACAGCGGCATGACGTTACCGCATCTACCCGGCGCCGTACAGTGGGTAGCTTTGTATGGGCGTGTGGAAAAAATTGTTTATTGATTTGATATGCAACCTGATGTCTATTTTTTCGTAATATTCTTGTATGTTGTTGAATATTCTTGTAGTGTAATGGTAATATCTATGTACTAAACCTATTTTAGGTATTTATACAAAGGTTTCAAAGGAATAAAATAGTACAATGGTTTTTCCTACGATATATTTTAAATTTACTACTGTTTTCTTATATTATAGATGTACAAAATTATAATAGTAATAAAATTTAAGTGCTTTTATGCACTGTACAAAATAAAGTGCGGCAACAAAAAATACACAAAAACAAAAACAATTAATCATTACTAATTAATAGAGCTTGCGCATCTTCGTGAAGAGGCAGGGCGCTCTTTCTCTTTACTGTCCTTTTTTTTTTTTTGCCGCTCGAACTTTGGCGTAGCTGGGGAAAATGTCACAACCCGTCTCTTTCACAGCTTTCCTTATAGTTTCGTACTGGTGTTTCGATAGTGTGGCATCTAACATTAATGCCAAACATTAATAGTGTTAACGGGACGATTTCCGGTGATTTATTTCATTTTTCTTCAGCACTGATTATTATATCCTCTGGATTGTTTTCGCACAAATTTTTCACGTAAAACGTGTTGTGCGAGAAGAACATTCCTCGAATGACTTTTCTGGTCGTCCACTTCGTAGTCGTGATCTTTTGGAAGGACCCGGTGAATCATTGTCATCGATATCACTAACAGAAGCAGTACTTGCAGGAATTGTAAGGATTAGAGCCAACCATTCTTGATAATTGGTAAGAAAGGCTTTTGGTTCGATTAGGTGCTTGCCACGTTTGAGTCAATCTTGGAATAATTTTTTTTTTCAGCTCTGTTTTGAGGTTCTCAAGAGCACTTGAGTTATGTTAGGATTTTTACATTTTGAAGCTTAGATACACTTCTCCGGGTCTCTATTACAAGACAACGCGATTTCGGCTAATTCTGAATATAAAAATGTTATGTTGACATGGTTTGTTGTTACTTTCTTAGGTTGACGAAGGTAAATGACAAAAAATATAATTTCTATCCAATTTACAGGTCCTAGATAACATAAGATAATTGTTAACTGAAGGTAGTAATTAGCTAATTGTCTTTCTTTTGATATATTAAGAGGCTGTACTAATTACCTTAAAATAAAAATACGGTTTTCTACGTATTTAAATAATATGGAACGATTGGGAAAGGAAATGTGGGAAAAGGAAATTCAAAATCCTTGAATATAAACTAAAATCACAAAAAAACACAGTAAAAATAAAGGAAAAGAAAATTCATGTACTGGGCTCTGTCAGCTTCAATGCATTTCTTATGCGCATGTAAATGAAGATAAAGCACCTGAAAATGTCTCAACACATTAAAATTTGCAACCAATGTTCAAACTGACATCTCAAGACAGACTGTTTCTCGCTTTTCCATTCAACTAAAATCAAATCCACCTCCGTTAGGAGACCTGCTTTGTTCCTTCTGACTACTCTCAACTGATGATCGCCAAACAAGCGAGAAAGAGTCTGTCTTGCGATGTCAGTTGACCATTGGTCTCAAATTTTACTACGGAACGACTAAATTAATGATTTCTAATGAATTTAGATAACTATCGTCACTTTAGACAATGATTTCATAGCTCATTTTCAATACCACGAATTTTTGTTATTCTTACTCTAGGCTAGTTAATGTTGGCTTAATCATCAGGAGGCAGATGGTGGCAGTTAAATTTGGTATCTACTTGTTTGTGAGGATTGTTCCTCTAATATAATGTATAAATTAGCCGGTAGCAGCTGGTAGATCGACACTTATGGGTCTAAAATGACAGAAAACATGACAAAAACAACCCCTCAGAATATAACAAATAAAATTTAATATAAATATAGAATATAATTGTGTAACGATACTGGTTTTATATTAACAAAGGTATGAAAATTTATAATAAATATCGAAATAAATTCAAAAATCCACGAGTTTTGAGTATCATATGTTCAAATTAGTACGAAAATTCGCTTCAAAAGAAACTTGTTTGGTTTAGTGTTCCTTTATGTTCAATTTATTCAGTACCAAAAATAGTTATATGTTTCCTACATGTTGTAATACGTTTCGATAGGAGTCTTTTTTATAATAAAATATCAAACTTCCATAAAGAGACCTACTTAAAAATTTGACTTTTTTCCGCCCATAACCCACTGTGCGCCGCTTTTTGTATTATCGTTGTCCAAATTTTCAATGCTAACCCTGTAATACCTGGATACCGAAAGCTACAGGGAAAAGAAAAGGCGGACTACGTATAAACCTTGCACCGCTTCGAGTTAAGACAGTGACCTGAAGCCTAATATGTTGTAAAAATGTGAGGTATATCTAATAACGGCAGACCATCGGTCCGTCATTTAAACAACTATATTTCTGTCTTGATGTTCGTATTGAAGTGATATTCATTAAATATGTTTTCTTTTACTTCTAAAAAGCGCAATTTAGTACTTTCTTAAAACAAAGTTTATTCTATCGATAGTTAATAAGATGTTTAAATAGTCAACGCCTGTTTGCGGATAATAAACATAATCTCCGAAAACCTACATACTCGGATAATAACCGGAGAATTTTATACAGGGTACTATAGAAATAATGCTCAATTGAAGAAAGAAAAAAAGGCAATATAAAATAAAGATTTAGTATTAAAAATATTTTTGCTTTTTAAATAGTACAGAAATTCAATAAACCAGTGATTTTCAAACTCGAGATGCCATAAAAAATTATTCAAGTTATGTTTTCTTTCTTAAAAGATTTTTTAATGCAACTTAATGTATAAGATTACAAACTATCGAAATGTATTTTTTTTTTTCGCAGAAACCTCCGCCTTCACTAAAGTGATGTCAATATGTTCGTTTCACTCTCTTTTCTCTATGGACCAAATTTTAAATGGCTAAGGGCCGAATGCACCAACGAGAATTGAAGCAGTCATTAGTTAACTGACTGCTATTCACTATCGATTCGATAAGTTGTAGATTATTTGCACCAACGAAAAATTAGCAATTATTTACTGATGTTCGCTGTTGAATCTGAAGCGTTTATAAAATTGACTGCGATTGGTTAACAACATGTTGACATGTTTCATTTAAAAAAAAAAGTTAAAAAAATGCTATCTTAGCCATTTAACCTTTTCTCCTCCAAATCAATTGTTTATAATATGCTATTCGTCTGCATGCATAATAAGGACCAACATAGAATAACTTGTTACATGGTCAAACTCAAAACATGGCCAATTGGGAACATTTAATTTTGGCTCAAGGTAGAAGTCCAGACAGAATCTGAATTCCCCATCTACTTTTCAAGATAGTGCCTGAATTTAAAAACTTTTGCTTGCCGCTACATCACAGTAAGGTTGATATGGTGTTAGAAACAAGAGGGGATGAATAAGAACCTTTATCCTCTTTTCCAAAACACGTAGAAAATTTCCACGTTTTCAAAACTGTATGCCGTCCAACTTTACACAGCACCATTAGGAACAACGAAAGGTCAAGTCGGGGTTGGAAAAGGTACGAAAATGTGTGAACAGTTTCACGACGTGTGAAGTGCAGCTACTTCCTCGGTAAGTTGAGTAGAGGTTGAAGAATGGAGCAGGAATATAGACAGACAGAAGTTTCCAGAACAACTGGTTTATCATCCGTTTTCTTTTCTTCCTTAAGATGTGTGTCCAAGAAGCAAAATCTTCAACTTATTTCCACAGATTTAAAGTAATTTTTTTGTAATCCATCCTCATTTGTGAAGTGGTCAGACCAGAGCAGGAATTCATAATCTAAATTATTAGAAAAACAGGTTGAGTGCGTACGTCCGCAACAATAGAAGTTCACACACGCGTTGTCAGGTAGTATTGTTGCCTGGTCAACTGCTCACAATAATGTAATGTCAAACGCGCGTTACCAGGCAACAGGAGTATCGTGTCATGATCAAGTCAACTGTTTAAATTTCTAACTGTTACAAATGGAATTCAATATTTATAAGGATGAAACAGCTGTTCAGAATTTCCGTTTATGTTGGCTCAATGTGCGAAAGCATATTTACTTGTCTAGTTGTGATTTTTTTCTCTCTACTTATATATTATTATGGACGTTAAATTTGCTTTTCATCAAAAAAGTATTTTTTACTTAAGAACATAATTGTAAACGTGCTAACTTAATTTTAAAACTATTATTCAGTGGCGGATTTAGCACTTGAGAGGCCCTAGGCGCAATTCAATTTTGAGGCCCCCTCTAAATATTTTTTACAACCAAAAAAAAAGGAAATACTTGGGTGGATGGGGCCCCTAGGCTGACTGGTGAGGCCCCCTAGGCTTGCTTTTACAACCAAAAAAAAAGAAAATCTTGCTTTTACAACCAAGAAAAAAAGGAAATACTTGGGTGGATGGGGCCCCTAGGCTGACTGGTGAGGCCCCCTAGGCTTGCTTTTACAACCAAAAAAAAAATAAAAAAAAAAGGAAATCTTGCTTTTACAACCAAAAAAAAAGGAAATAAGCTAAATAATTTTTAAATTTTGAGGCCCCCTCGATATGTGAGGCCCGTGGCGCGCGCCTCCTGCGCCTAATGGGAAATCCGCCACTGCTATTATTCAAAGTTATCCAGGCCTCACTGGGTAATGTCGAGGTTGTCCAGATAAAGACGATTATGAGCCAAATTACTTTTTATTTTGGTCATTACCCACTGCATTTGGATAATGTTGTCATTTCCCAAATAATCTCAACATTAACCACATGTCGGACTTTACCTATAACAATAGGTGCGACTTTACCACATACAGTGAAACCTGTCAGGTTGACCACCTTTATAAGTTGACCTAATTGACCAGGAACGGAAAGGCTTAATTACTTTAACATTGAGTGAACCCTTTATAAGTTGACCACCTGTCTAACTTGTATGTTGACCAGGTAATTAGGTAGAATTTGTCACAAAGCATAGCTCAAAACCTTTGTAAGTTGACCACTTCCAGAATGTTTTCTATGTCTTTCTAACAACTTTTATACTGTATTTTTTTTTCTAATTTTCTAAAGAAAGAATTGTTAAGGAGAGTTTTAACGTCCATTCCACAGACGAAACCTACTTTGAATTTCACCGACAACTAGGGGGAAGTACAAATGTACAGTATGTGTGGAGTACAAAACCCCTAATATGTGCACTAAGTTTATTACACCTAAGCAAAATGTATTACTGTAATAATAAATTGAGTTTCATAATTAAATTAACTTGTTTCTGTTCAACTTACTACTGTAGTACATACGACATTATCCAATCATTAATACATATGTATAATTAATGTTTAACCCTAATAAGCAGTATTATTCCTACTTTGTATCATTTTGATTTTATATTTTGTTTAAATTTGTAGTACTACACTATGTATATGTATAGTAGTAGTGCGTAGATGAGAAAATATGAAAATCAAAAAGTAAGTGTCGTACCCTTGGTAAATTGACCACCTGTCTAAGTTGACCACGAAAACGTGGAACTACTGGGTGGTCAACTTAGCAGGTTTCACTGTATACAGTCGCACCACTATTTTGCGAACTTTTCTTTGGAACCAAAATTTTGCTAATTTCTTCGTAAAATAACCTCCAAATAGCGAAGTGCATTTCCTATTTAACGAACTTTTTCATGGTATCTATTTTTTTTTTCTCCTTGAAATATTTTTATTATTAATATTCCCTTAGAGGAAATGAAAGAAATGTGGATATAGCTGAGGGAAAAAGAAGAAATTAACGATGATGTGCTGATTGATGATTATCTTTCACTTGATTTTGAAGTTGAGACCTCGGAAACACTAACTGAATCGGATATTTTGGACAGTGTGAAAAATAAAAACAATAAAACTATGAATTGCAATGAAGATGAAGATGATGAAAATGGAAATGATCATGATGCAGAAATCAAAAAAACCTTCGTATGATGAAAATGCTAAAATTATTTGAAACAATCCGAAGCGAATTACAATTTCGAGTAAGGGATTTTTGGTGCATTGAAAAGATGTGAGACGTACAATGAGCGAAAACACTTTAAAAAAACTGGAACAAAATTAACAGACTTTATTAGTAAAGTACGCATGTGGTAATGTATGCTTTATGTCATTAAAATTATTACTTTTTTTTAATAATATATTGAATAATAAAAGGTGAACGAATCTTATTTAACGAATTTTCCATAAAACGAACTTTTTTCCGGGATTTAGCGACTTCATTAAATAGAGGTCCGACTGTATGTTGTAAACTATAGAAAGTTTGTTACCCAGTAATGCTTTTTTAATTGAATTTTAAAAATGCGAAAAATGCAAAGTATGAGCAAATTCCTATTTATACAAACTGTTATTACCCAACAACCCTTTGTCCTTAGGAAGCTCAACTAACAGTTATTTTTAAAGTCCTTGAAAAGGACTTTTACTTGAAATATCATATTAAGCATTTTGGAAGAAAAAAACAAATTTTAACATTTTCCAAAATTTTTGAAAATCTCAGAGATTCATCTTATATATATATTTTTTTAAATTTATGCTGTACGCTTAGTATTTTTTCAAAGTTTCCTGATGGGACAAGAATGGAGTCATTTTTATCTACAATTTTAATAACACTGCAGCTAAAATATTGATAAGGTAATGCAAAATACTGTACTTTCTATTTGAATTTTTATCAAATTTACAAAAAGGAGGAATATGTTCAATATTAAATAATGCTTAGCGACCAACACACTAGCATAAATTTAAAAAGCATTTACAACATATTAAAAATTACACAACCGGTTTCACCCTAACACGGACTTTTAAAAGTTGAAAAAACCGGGTGAAATCGGTTGTGCAGTTGAATATTTAATGTTATAAATGTTTTTTAATCTTTTGCTTTGTGTTAAATTTAATAATATATATAATATATAATAACTATAGTTTGCTTTGTGTGTTGGCCATTAAGTTCTTATTTATAAATAATATGCACAGATTAAATTGAGTTTTAATTAAATAAAGCTATTGTGAAATTATTGATAAACCAAACTGCTTAATCTAATATTGAAATAAAGAGAAAATTAAAAATAAAACGCACTTACTTGTAAAAAGGAGTAAATAGGATGACAGTTTTGGAATACGGAGTGCATTCCATCTTTAGGGATAGCACAAATATATAGGGCATCACAAAACACTTAGGACAACACAAGGTGAGAATGCATAGTGGGAGTGAAGAAATTACTCAGGTTTAGCAATACTGACAGGCATTTTGCCCGCCAGTGATAGGGTTGTAGCCTTAAGCTGGATTATGTAGAAAGGTTCAGCTAGAAGGTGGTGTGATAGTTTATTGTGGTGGGAGAGGATTTGGCAGCTGAGAAGTTGGAGGTGTGCTCAGTCTCATCATAGCATGTTACTGTATATCAACGTGTGGGATCTGTGTTTGTGAAGGCTTGTTAGTGTTCTTTGATGCGTGTAAGTAGGGGTCAGGATGTTTGTCCCACGTAGCCAGAGGGGCACTGGTTACAAGGGAGCCAATATACCATGTTGGATGTATCATTTCGTTGGTTGGTCTATATGTTTACGTTGGGTGATCTGAAGATAGGGGCATATTGGTATGGGGTGAAGAAATTTTTACTTAAATTTTCAAGGGTGAATAGTAGGGAAAGGGGATATATTTGACAGGGCGGTGTATTTTTGGAAGGTTTGTTAAGTTTTGTATGGGAAGATGATTGATGGGAATGTGGGGGTTTTTTGGAGTAAGTTTTTTAGTGTAATGATCAGAGAGGCCAATATTTGTGTGGGGCCAATCAATAGCAAATATTGTAAGTGTATTTTCAATTGTCAAGTTGTCAGGGATGTAGCAAGGTTGTTTAAGGTGGGATTGCGCCATTTTTCGTATTCTTGTTTGTGCGCGAGGACAATGTAGTTGCCTTTGTCAGAGTGAGTGATATGTAGGTTTTTGTTGTGTTTAAAAACATGGAGGCACTCCTGATGACGAATTGTCGAACGGAGGTCATCTTTATCTTATGTTTTTGAGGATGCTTTCAGAAAATGTTACATTATTAATCAAAATCATTACAGAATTTCTGCCTGAAAATCTGAATCGGTGAGCGATCGGAATCTCGAAAACATATCGTGGTTGCTCGAGATTTAACGAGATTGAATTATTTATCGAAACTGAAAACAAAGAAACAAAAAGATGAAAAAGAAAAAAAAGAATATTTCCTATTTTAATTAATTAAAAACATTCGTTCGCCTATTTGATGCATTGAATAAATGATTTTTATATAAATCAATGCTATTTTAATCGTAAATAAAACATACGTATGATGACAATTGAGAAGTTTAAATTTTCCGTGTAATGGAAGGCGATATGGAACGTGTAAGACAAGAGAAAAAAAGCTTGCTTTTCACTGGCCATCTAACCTGCCATTGCCTGCATTATGGCCTGTTGCAAAGGTACATGTAAAGCGGCCTTAAAGGTGTTCTTATTGGGTATAGGGTTTGAATGGCATTTTCAGTAGCTATCATGGTAATGGGGAGGGGGGTTGGAGGATCGTTGTCATAATACGCAGATACAACCAATTGTGCTCAGCCGTGTGGTTTCAAGTTAAGTCTACTGCGAGCCTTCAGACCAGAAACATACACAAAAGATCATTAGTTGATTTTCCACTGATGTTAAACCATGTTTCACAACCAAACTAATTATGCCTTTGTACATGACAGCATACTAGCCAAACACTACAATATTGACAAACTGAAAGTTCGCATCCTTAAATGTACACTCATTAATATAAAAAAAGACGCACCTAGAAGGAGTTGTCCGATGGAGACAAAAATTGGTGGAGAGGAAGATTATGTACAGAATAGAAAATGATTAAAATTTCAGACAAATTGAATGATTAATTTCAGAGTTACAGAGTTATAAAGTAACGAGCTCAATAAGGTGTTGACCCACCTCTACCCTGAATGCAAGCTGCCACACGACGTGGTATAGAGTGATAAAGCTCCCTGATGGTCTCCTGTGGTATTTCTTGCCAAAATTTGCTCCAATTGTCGGGCTAGGTCATCCACATTCCCTGGTGGATGCAGTCGCCTTCCCATCATATCCCAGACATGCTCGATTAGAGAGAGATCTGGGGATCTGGCTAGCCAAGGAAGTGTTTCACAAGCTGCAAGGCAGGTCATAGCAACACGTGCCATATGTGGTCTGGCATTATCTTGATGAAAAATAAGGCTAGGGTACTGCAAAAGGAAGGGTAGCAAAACAGGTCTCAGAATGTCGACGTACTGCTGTGCTGTAAGTGTGCTGCTAATGACGACCAAAGGGGTCCGGCTATCAAGGGAAATGGCACCCCAGACCATAACTCCTGATTGAGGGCCTGTGTGGCATGCAATAGTGAAAGCAAGATCGGAACGCTGCCCTGGGCACGTCTGCGACGATCGTCAGGACACAGTTGGAAGCGGGATTCGTCGCTAAACACTATACGTCCCCAGTCAGCATCATTCCAACCGGATCAAGCCAAGCACCACTGTAATCTGGCCCGACGGTGTGCAGACGTGAGTGGCAGGTGGCGTAGCGGTCGGTACGAGCGTAGATGTTGCTCTCTCAGTCGTCTGTGAATGGTCATGATGGACACTCGTGCGCGGGTCGCACATCTGATGGTTCATAACGATGATTCAGGCGCTGTGATAGCTGATCTGACAATCACTCTATCCTCCTGCTCCGCTGTGGCCCTAGGTCGACCGCTACCTTCATGACGCTGAAATCTGCCATTGTCCACCCATTCCTGCCAGCATCTTCTAATCGCCGCATCACTTCGACCCACATGACGAGCGATTCTCCGATTTGCCCAACCAGCCTCTTTCAATCCAATGATACGACCTCTTTCAAACTCTGACAGTTCCACGTAATGAGCTCGAATCGTGCGGCGAGGCATTTTTTTCAGTCGTTGAAAGGTATCCTAACTCGCAATGCAACAGAAATTTTTGCCATCAGATTGAGAATCGCTTCTTATATACATCTGCTGAGTGCGTAGTTCCGATGCGCTGTAGCTCTCGCTATTCATTCATTGGACACTAAAGTTTAATCATTTGCATGGGCGGTCCCAATGTCTTTGCATAAGGAGTTTCATTACAATCGGACAACTCCTTCTAGGTGCGTCGTTTTTTTTGTTAATGAGTGTAATTCTAGAGTTCAAAGCCTACAAGTTATAGATCAAATACCATGCCGAAAAAAAAAAGTCAATTGATTGAGTTACAGATGTAAACAACAAACATGAAAATATGTTTTTAAACCCTTCATACTGTCAATTTCCTACTTATCCTCTAAAAAACATAAATGTTAAGTCGTTTTTTTAATATTTTTTTTTTCCTCAAACTAATTATTTCGAAGATGTTTATAAAATACTCTTAGAAGGAAACATTTATATTTTAAGATATCACTTACAAACACCATCTTTTACAAATACCAAAGCCAACAAGTACGGAAACATGTTTTGGATAATTTCAATGTTATCATTATTGATTACTTTGGATAAATAACTTATAAGTGCTGACAAAATAAATTCATTAAATAAGCATAATTAAAAATATTCTTGAATGCAGATTTTTATTGATTCCCTATACTTTCAAATCAAAGTACTGCATACTCAATTTAACTTCGCCGTTATTGACATCTGCATTGTTCAATAAACAGTGTCAAAAATTCTCAAAATGAAAGCTGAATGAATCTTATGGAAGTTTGTGAAAAGTAAACATTTAGACAATTTACTTTTACAATACAAAATAAAGAAATACATATGATTAACCTTGAAACTTAATAATAATAAAAAAATAAAATAAAAAAAAACTTCAACTAGAAAATATTCTATTTTATTTTAACCATTAATAAAATTGTTAATTTCTTTTTTTCTTTTTCTTTTTTACAGAATAAAAGATGGGGAAAAAAATCAATTACATTTCATTAGTTTTTCAGCATATTTATTTACATTTAACATTCTTAAGAACAGATAAATATACAAATGTGATTGTATATTGGCTTGAGTATTTCATTAAATAAATATTGATATGATCTTTTGGTGATCCCAAACGAAAAAGTAAATACATTAAAATTGGTCATAATCCTATTACTTATGTTTGCACAGGTTTCTAATTATATAACGACAATGTAAATATGAAATAGCAATATATGAAACAAAATAAAAAAAAAAACAACAAAACCAAACAAACTAATCATCTGTTGGTGTCTGTGTATACTGCATATATCAAAACATTGGGCATAAAGATGTTCTTCTCGAATTATGATTTTTAAAACAACATTAAGTAAATATTTTAAAAATATTTTTATACAAATATACTATGCCAAAACATAAATTAAGTTAAAAAAGTTATTATACAATTAGGCAAATGATAATAAAGAGTATCCATCAAAATGTATTATTTGTAATAAATTCCTATACATTTTTTTTTATTATTATTTTTTTTTTAGAGATGCTACTCCTATTAATAATGCCTCTCAGTTCCAAAAAGTTAAAAATACAAAGTAAAGTGAAACTGGAAAAAAAAACCTTGCCATACAAAAAATTTTGAATATATTAATATCTTATATATTACAAAATTAAAAAGAAAAATGTTTCAGTAAAGAACTTCATTATGAAATT
Organism: Thereuonema tuberculata; assembly: GCA_023159025.1. NCBI lineage: Eukaryota > Metazoa > Arthropoda > Chilopoda > Scutigeromorpha > Scutigeridae > Thereuonema > Thereuonema tuberculata. The sequence continues at coordinate 53,957,229 of JAFIDM010000001.1, read as the reverse complement.
AAAAACAACTTCATTTTCAACATTTTTGTAAAAGCAAGATTAATACATTTCTGTTTTATCAAGTGAATATCTTTCTGGGACCTTCAAGATTTTATAACTGTACAATTACAAAATTAATAGTGGCCGTGTAAATAAATCATAACATTTGCATATATACTTACAAACAACTTCTTACATATGGAAGCCCATCTTACCTGAAACATTAAAAAACTATTTATGTTTCTTTTATCCTCAGCCGTTTGCATAAGATGTAATTTTATTATTAATAATATAAACCATGACTTTGCATCGTTATCACAGTGCAATACTTATTAACTAAGAAAAATTAACTAAAGTTTAAATGAAATTAACAATACCTATTCAATTATCCACTGTCAAAAATTATTCACAGTGACAGTGGAGGGGGGGGGGGAGGGAATTGCCATTTGCTAATTCTTAGCATTAGTAAGTTCATTTAATAATACATTATTTCATGATTTATTTATTTTTTCTTTTTACAATATTTAGATCTACTTTTATCTTTGACTTTTATTATGAGAAGACATTAAAAAAAAAAATCTTATCACATGTCGAACTGATTCTTACAATTTATTCAAATACTTAAAAAAAGAATTAAAACAAATTAAATACATAGCTAACATTGGTTAACCTGTGATCACATTAGTACTGAAGATTCTGACAGAACTTCTAAATTATTGTGTTTGGTCCAGGTCTTTTAGTTACAATCCACTAACATGAATACTGAAGAGCTTACAAAAATATTAACAGGGGGGAAAAAAACAAAAATGTAAAAAAAAAAGTTATTATTATTATTATTATTATTTTTTTGTGTTTAATTTTTATTTAAATTGTTGGTTGTTGCCATGCTTTCCTATCTATACCTTTGTGTTCTTTGACATGTTTGTAGCGGCATTTGTCTCCATATATGCATCCAGTGGTTCTCCAGAAATAGCATTCATTCCCATTCACAGGGCCCGACTGTTTAGCTTGAGAACTGGGGGGAGTTGCAGAAGCACTAACAGACACACAAAAAAACAAAATTTAGTTCATTTGTTTGGTTTGTTTGTTTTTTAACTTTCATTTTAAAAACACACATAAGAAAACACAGGTGTAGGTTTTTATTATTAAATTTTGTGAATTATGTAATTTTATAACTGATGTTACTTGAAACAAGAGAAAAAAAACAAAATCCTCTATATAAAAAACTCTGTTCCTCTTTATAAGACATGTCTACAGTGGAGCACCTTTTATACGTTTCTCGTTTATATGTTTTTATCATTTATACGTTTTTTTGAATGGTCCCGGCAAAATCCAATCATATTAACGTTAAATAATTTCACTTATACGTTTTCCTGAAATCGCAAATTACATTTATACGTTTTTTTCAAGAACTCAAGAAGGGAGAAAATGCGCTTTTCAACCTCAGATTCCCACCTGTGATTGTCCAATCTTAGAAAAGGCATGCAGTCTTAGAAAAATTGCACTGAAAAACCTCTGCCAAGTTTTCAACAAGCTTTGGCGGGTTTTGACACCATGCAAGAATACCTCATAAGCAGTGATTTAAATGATAAAGTTAAGATGGCACTTTTAACTGTGCACAATGAACTTTTTTCTGTGCATTCCAAAAAAGCCCTACAATCTAAAATAACAAAATATTTTGTAAATGCTGAATGAATATGAATAGTAGTACTAATTGTACATTAAATCCGGAATAAAAAGTTTTGTATTACATACCTCTTGTATTTCATTTTCATGTAATATTTTAATTTACCTCTGACTTTTTATTGTTGGTTATTACGAAATTGTTCGTAACTTTTGTAAATTTCGTTTATACGTTTTTTCATTTACACATTTTTTTTTCTCAGTCCCTTGAAAAACGTATAAACGGTGCTCCACTATATTTCGTATGTCCCACAAGTTTAAATCTTATTTTCTTTCCTAAGCAAGAAGTACATGTTTCTTCTGATTGCCCAGCTCTTCTCTCCACACAACTCTTTAGTTAAAAACAATTCTTTAAGTAGTGAAAGTACTTTCCTATTGTCTTTTGCCTTTACTATCCTCCCATTATAAAGAAACTTATTTCTGGATGACCTGTGTTAGGTTAGTGAATGCAATTCATCAACGCAGCTTTTTCTCCCATCGATAAACTATTAACATAAAAACATTAACTTCGACATTTTAAATCTGAATTTTTTTTTTTTTTTTTGTTTTTGTTTTTCTGATTTTGTTTGCAGTAAAATTTGTAAATTAACTTTTGTAAAGGATCCTGAATAAACTAAGATATTTTCTGAAATATCATCATTTGAAAAAAAAAATCCTTAATTAACATCTTGATCAGAGAAATTGCACTGTAACACAAGCTTCATGACTGAATGCTAAACAAGAGAGAACATAATATTATGCCATCCAAATAAATAAAACATGACACAGACACTGGAAGATGCACTCTTTTGAGGAACAAAACAAAACAAAATACGACAAAGTTTGTTGAAAAAACACAATGAGTAACAGCTTTGTGAAAAATATCAACATCAGTTGACAAACAGTAACTTCCATTATACATCCTCTCTGATGACTTTAGCTAAAAAAATAGTTGAATTGCTGGAATGCAACACATTAATTTAACAAAATGTGCATAAGAACACTTAAATTTTGCAGAATAAGAACAAGTGAGATCAAGATCAAATGTTCATCCACAGATAGTAATAGAAATGAGACTCAGGAGACATGCTCACCACAATGTAGAAAGATTTTTCAGAAAAATGTTCCAAGAGTAGTTTAACTAGCGGCAAAAGACACGATAAGTTAGGGACTGATACTAGCATTATCAGACCAATAGAGTAGGTTGGTCAGATAAAGCAGAATGGCGAGACAGTACATGAAGCTCATGCTTTAGCTGAGATATTGCTGCAGATCTCCATAATGCACACATGGAAGAGGAGAGAAAGATACAAAGAGTCATCGTTCCAATTCATGACTTTCAAAGAAACATGTTAAGAGAGGGATTTAAAGTGTCAGTTCGTAACTCGTCTAATTAGATAACAATTTTCTACATTTAAAAAAAAAAAATCAAAAAGTCACAACAATTTTTTTTTTTAAGAATACTTGATGGAAGCTTTGACCCCTCAAAGACTAAAATCAAGAAAATAAAAAACAAGAACAAAATTCTTATTTCAATTTTTTTTTTTTAAAATCATTACCAGTATGTATTCTGGCAAGAGATGGTGCGATTTCCATTTCATTTGCAACTATTTTCACAATACATTTTAAAATAAGTCTACTTATTACCTTACATATTTTTTCCCTATCTATAATAATAATAAAATAATTATAGATTTGCTTTTTTGGTATTATCATTTTGGGCTATTTGGCTGTACATAATGTACTTCCAATATGATTCCCTTTTCTTTACTGTTTCATCTAAATTTCAACCACCACAAACTAAAAATTTCAGTATATCATCAAGTGGTACTGTTTCAAGAACAAAATACTAAGATTTCAGTAGTTAACCTAACAGTAACATGATGAAAGTGGCAATGCCTGATAAATTAAATGTTATTAAATCCCTTTAATAACAGCTCCATTTTTAAATGAGAAAAAGAAATAAATTTTTAGAAAAAGTTAAGTTTATAAGAAGCTTAGTATCTAAAATGATGTAATAAAAGTTAGTAGGTGACGGATGACTATAATTACAGCAAACCCTCTTTAACATATGTTGAAAAATAATAATAATAAATAATAAAAACTGACATAATGACAATAATGAATAGCATTTAAGGAGTTTCATTCGTTTAACAAAAATTCTTGTTAATCGAAACTTGAAATAAAATTTTGGTACCATTGTTCATGCTGAAACAAGCAAAACCAAATTAAGAGGGTACTCCTCTATCTAAAGTACACAAATATCTTCAAGTCATTATAACTGAGAAGAATATTCACTTAAGACTCCTGCAAGAAAGATAGCTAACAGCTAATGCCAAGATTAACATTGCAAGGGACTGAGAATCTGTTCTGAGAGGATATTTTTTATTTTTTTCATCCTCGTCATTTTCTTTCTAGAATACTGAAAAATCTAATACTCTAGAATTTGCTAGCCTCATCACTTCTGCATAGCAGCCCACGGTGACACTCATAAAGGCTACATCAGAAGTACGCATCAGCCTTCAAAGAAAACTAATGATTTTTGGTTGAAGTGAATCACAATGAGATATCAATAAAAAAGAACTACTATTTCTCACCACCAAACATTTATAAAAGTAATTCCAGTGTTAAAGAACAATCTTATATATTAAGACAATAGTCTTATTGAGCTGCTGCCATGAGATTAGGTAAAGTAATTCTTGTTAATGAAGGTTTACTATATTAATAAAAAATAAACTGGAGAAGAAGGATGGCAGAATAGATTTTCAGCCATTCAATTCTTTTTCCAGCTTTGTTTTATCAAGAATTGTAAGCAAACATCCTGATTCTGTGTCCTTAAATTAGAAGGGGAAAAAAAAAAGTGCAAATACTATATATTAATGCAAATCAACCAACAGTTTACTGTGTATTATACAGTTAGAAACCATGCACTAATACAATACCAATTTGCAATGAAGGCATCACAGTCATATCAAAAACAAAATGCTTGCTACTGCCATCTAGTGAGAGAAAGGACAAGTTCATTCATTTAAAATTTTAATGAACTAGAATTACTCATTAATATACTATTGAGGAAAAAAAAAAGTATTAATGTGAATGAATGAACTGTACTCTCCACAGAAAGGCATTACTGATATATGAGTACTCCCAATACAATGACTTTAAGGCAAAATTATCTGAAACTATGGAAACATCTTGTATGAACAAAATTCATTTTTTTGTTAATGTTTTATTATGATTAAAATAAAATTCTTGGTATTCTACAAGTGCTTACAAAATTTAGTAGATGGAATAAGACATATTTGTTTGATTTTTTTTTCCTTTAATTCAGCTGAATACATTATGAAGTAATTAGTACAATTAATTCATCCTGTTTATAGGATAATTAAAATAATTTATCATCAAACAGCAAGGAATGAACTGCAACTAAACTTTATTCCATTCTTTTTTTTGTCTTATGGAATTTTTCAGAGTGCTGAAGATCATACATTATTCTGTCTTGCACTGCATAGTCTGATGAACTAGTGCCTGAATCCAGTGTAATGTAAATTAGGAAGCATCCTTAAGACAAACTGAATTCAATGTTTGGGTCATGTTTTAAATAAGCATTTGTGTATTTCATATTTAATATCATACATTCAATATTTTGATATTTTTTTTTTTTTTGATGAAATATCAAGTACAAACTTCAAAAGAAAGCAATGAGGAGCTATGTCATTCAAATATAGCAAATGAATGTCCTTAAGCATATGATATGGACCAGAACCTTCCTGTCCCCAGATGTCAAAAGATGCAAAAAAAAAAAAAAAAAAAAGTAACCTCCTGTTAGGTTATCTCATTTGTATTGTCATGTATTGAAGCAATGACAAACGAGTTGAAAAAAAGAAATATATCTCCTGAAGCTGCCTTATCAATATTCAGCAATGCCAATGCTGTATACCGAGTACAGGAGATCATTCCAAAGAGGGTGAAAGCACTGTAAGCTGTAACAATCTTTCCATATATTTTTTTTTTTTTTTTTCATATCAGTCACAGCACTTTCGATGCTGATCGTTTATATGCATTAATGCAATTTTAAATGCCATTAAAGCTTAAGAACTGCAACTATGTTAAACTTACAAGTCATATAAAATTTAACTCAGTTATAGTAACTTATCCCTTTCCTGACCTTATTACAAATCTATCTAACTACAAAAAAAAAAAAAAAAAAAAAAAAAATGAAGTAAATTGTGTTTAATATGAAATCATAAATTAACTTACGCAGGCTTTGTTTTTCTAATAACAATATTTTGTTGACCATCAATAATTGGATTATTAGGAAATCTTATTAGCAGATGCTGTCCTCCAATTGGATGATGCTATTATTAAAAAAATAAAATAAAAAATAATTATATATATTAGAATTAAAATTGAATTCACATAAAATAGAATTCAATTAGAATTAAAACTGACATTTGTTAAAAAAAAAAAAAAAAAAAACAGGGCGATTTTGCCAAATTTTAAACAATTTGTATATCCTGAATCTCAAAACTAGAATAGAATAGTAAAGGTTCTTTTTTTTTTCCCCTTAATAATTTTGTCTAAATTAAAATAAAGAAAAGTAGTTATTGGAAAAAAAATAATAATTTCACACACAAAAAAAGAAATTAAATCATTCTTAATACATAGTCCAGGCAGACTGAACCAAAAAAGGACAAAACGCAGAATAAACCTATGTAGTTCTAAAAGTTTCAGGATTGTGTAGGGGTAGGTCCCCTGAACAACGTCCAATAAAGTCCCCTCGATTACAGGTGCCGCGGGGGGTGGGGATGGGGGTTAAAGGTCCCGTTTTTCATTGTTTCGCCCATAACTCGAAAACAGTGCGCCTTAGCAACAATACCTACGTAATGAAAATTAAAGCTTAGTAAATTTCCCACAACTTTGTTCCTATACATAATTACGGAAAAATGCATGGTTGGCAAGATATATCCTATACAAAGTATGTAATTTTCACAAAAATAAAATTTTCGTAACATGTTGCATCAAACTGACCTTTCTAGGTCATCACTCGGTCGTTTCACAGAAACATCGTTAGAAAGAAAATTGTAGAGCATGAAATTTCCTTTAAGAATATATGTACATATATACAGTTATATTGAACACGTCAAGAGGTATAGCATTGAGAAGATTGTTGCAAAAAATAGTGAATTCGCGAGAAAACTGCTCAGGTCTGTTTGACATCAAGGCGGGGCGATAAATGTCCACAGAGCGTTATATATATGGTTTAAATTTATGTTTAGATAATCTTATTATGTAGTGTGTGTGTGTGTGTGTGTGTGTGTGTGTGTGTGTGTATTGAACAAATAAAATTGAAAATATGTATTATTTTTGAAACAAAGAGAATTATAGAGAATAAAGTGTTAAAGTTGAACGAAACACATTTTATTGGCAAAAAAGGGTAAATATATTGTATAAAAATATTCCACAAATCTTCAATCTTTTGCCTCAACCAGGTCCATCGCCACACCTTCCTCCTCCAGAAGGTCGTCCGCATGGATTGGTGTGCTGTTGTAAGTGGGGAAAAGCTACAAATGAAGTGAGTAAAGTTTGAAAGGTATGGTGACAAGATCATTTTCAGTACGTTGCCTCCACTTAAAACGGTTGTATGCTTTCGTGATGTTGGCGAGAACATTTAGAACTCTGCGTGGTATGCATCTCGAACTGATAACGATGAGGAAGAGTGCATAAGAGTAGTACAAACGGCTACTGCAATTATAAAACAGATCCAATCTCAGGCTTATGATACAAACAGTTACCCTCCAAGCGATGCTTTCTTGAATGGCGCTGACCAGATGGTACCGACTAAGCTACAAGCTTTCATAGAGGCTCTGATCCCAAAGCAAAGACAGGGTAAAGAGGGAATTGTGAGGAAATAGGTGGGCATTGCCCATGCCATTATTTCTACCATTCGTCCTCACAGGAATTGCCTACTTCATATATCGGAAATTTGGGTCCAGGAATTTGATAAATTTGCTAGCTAGCTTGGGTTTCAGTGCAACGTACTATCAAGCAGCACAACTGGAAATGTCATCCCTATACCAACAGCAGACATCTATGTCCGCGGAAAACTTTTTGCCAATACGTGTTTGATAAAGCTGACTTTAATGTATCAACTCTGGATGGCCTCAAAACGTTTCATAGTTTGGGAGGCATGAAATGTGTGACACCCGCAGTCGCTCTACCGAAATCAGACGAGATCAAACAACTGACAACAGCTCCATCTGGTGTTAAAATGGGAAAATTGGATGTTTTGGAAATGCAGACGTTATGTAAACTTACCAAAGCCGGGATTAACGAATGCTATTGTGCAGGATGTGAATACTTTGAATCCTTTCCCCCACGATGCACTACTACCAAGTCTAATGGATACGTTATGGATGTGTGGAAAATGGTTATCAGGACAAAACATACAAGAGATTCCTTGCTAATGATCAGAACAAGACCAAGCTGTTTGCGCTGCTGGTGATGACCTTGACCGCACGAGGGATACAGGCGACTACCGTTCCGGGAGATGCTGATGGTTGTATTGACGATGTGGCTTGAACAAGAAGACTTTTCATTCATCTGTTGTTGTGATTGGAGAAGATGTAGACCTGCTTGTCCTGCTGATAGCCCTCACACCACCAAACACAAACATCTACTTCTTAAAGCCTGGAATTTAGGAAACATCGACACCACATTATTCTCCACCTCAGAATTGCAAAGCTCCCGTTTAGTGGATCGATCCTTTTCATTCACAGCTTCACAGAGTGTGACGCAACTTGCGGCATCTTAGGCAAAAGCAAAGCGTCCATCCTGAAATGCTTCACCAAAAATGTCAAGGTAAACCAAAGCCACAGCTGAGATATTTCACGAACACACTTCAATACGGGATGCTGTTGCAAAAGCTACGAAGATGTTCCTCATCATGTACCATGCCCCTCCCCCCGAACCAACACGATTTGAACAGTCACCATTATAACTGTTTTATGAAATCCTCACCATGGTGAGGGCCAATCTGACTTCCTTACCACCAACCAAAGGTGCAGCACAACAACACTCGTTTAGAATGTACTTACAAATGCAGATATGGCTGGGTAACTTTCACGATCCAGAATGGTGGGGTTGGGTTCCAGTTGATAGTATAGTCCTCAATCCCATCAAAACAACACACTTCTTGCTTCTCCCAGAGTTCTTAAATCAATGTTTTGCCGTAGTGCTACCGGCTGCAGTACTAAGTGTGGCTGCAGAAACACCAGTATTTACTGTTCGTCAGTTTGTGGATGCGAAGGAGCCTGCCTCAACAGCACACCAATCCATGCAGACGACTTTCTGGAGGATGAAGATGTGGCGATGGACCTGGTTGAGGCGAGAGATTGAAGATTTGTGGAATGTTTTTAATACAGTATATTCACCATTTTTTGCCAATAAAATATGTTAAGTTCAACTTTACTACTTTATTCTCTTTAATTCTCTTTGTTTCAAAAACAATACATATTTTCAATTTTATTTGTTCAATACACACACACACACACACACACACTACATAATAAGTTTATCTAAACATATGTCTAAACCATATATGTAACGCTCTGTGGACATTTATGCCCGCCTTGATGTCAAACAGACCTGAGCAGTTTTCTCGCAAATTCACTATTTTTTGCAACAATCTTCTCAATGCTATACCTCTTGACGTGTTCAATATAACTGTATATATGTACATATATTCTTAAAGGAAATTTCATGCTCTACAATTTTCTTTCTAACGATGTTTCTGTGAAACGACCGAGTGATGACCAAGAAAGGTCAGTTTGATGCAACATGTTACGAAAATTTTATTTTTGTGAAAAATACGTACTTTGGATAGGGTATATTGCAAACCATGCGTTTTTCCGTAATTATGTATAGGAACAAAGTTGTGGGAAATTTACTAAGCTTTAATTTTCATTACATAGGTATTGTCGCTAAGGCGCACTGTTTTCGAGTTATGAGCGAAACAATGAAAAACGGGACCTTTAACCCCCACCCCCCACGGCGCCTGTAATCGAGGGGACTTTATTGGACGTTGCTCAGAGGACCTACCCCTACACAATCCTGCAAATTTTAGAACTACACAGGTTTATTCCGCGTTTTTTCCTATTCTGCCTGGGCTAACAATTGTCATTTAGGAAAAGTTGCATTGAATATAAAAATTATTTTATTATAATAATTTTAATAATGTTTCTTCATTGATAAATATTTTTAGCTGTGTTTCCAGATGCATAGAATAAAGTAAATAAGTAAATATGCCATCTTTTTTTGCCAACATAGATAATCAATTCCAAAATATTAAGAGTAAAAAAGTTTGTCAGAGTGTACAAGCAGAATAGGAACTTGATTAAAACGATGGGTTCAAAGAAGCCGCATAGAAGCTAATGCAAATGACCACAATAATACAACTCGTTTTGTATTAAAATAAAAACATTTTTTAAGAAATAAAATAATTTTTATGTCAAATTCTTCTTCAATGTTGCTCAATAACATGACTTCATTTGTTTAAAAACTAAAAATTCTGTTATTTTAATATACACACCCCTACCAATCACCACCACAATTTTTCTTTTCAGAATCTACAAACTTCAAATAATGTTCTATAAATTGTGGCTATTGTAATATTTTATAGAAATAAAAATGCAATTAAGTTTAAAATAATAATAATAATAATAATAATCTGACATACCTGTAGGACTTCCATTGCTTTGCCAGCTGAGGTTTTATCATTATAATTAACAAAGGCACAAAATTTTTCTGGTATTAATCGAATACTTGTCACAACCCCATACCTTCAAAAGATTATAAAATTTACTGTTAACTTCATTGCTTGTTTTATTGCAGGAAACACCATTGAAACACAAGAAAATACAGACATGCAAGCAGATACTTTCCACTTTTTCCACTGCTTTATCAGAAAAAAAGTATTATAATATTCTTAAAACACTAAACAATGAATGAAAGTTACTTATCCTATTTTTGTAGAAAATCCACGAATTTAATTGCAAAGTTGAATGCATATGCAACAATTTTTTTTTTTCCATCTCAGTTCTTTCAAAATAGGATAAATTGTAAACAAAGGGAGGGGAACACTAGTCAATTACAATGAACGGAAATATGGAAAACAGATGCTGTTTTTAAATCGAAATAAGCCAAATCTGCAATTATATTGAAAAGGGGATGAATTATACTCAATGTTCACAACCCCCTCCCCCTCTAGTATTTGATTCTTATTTAATTCTGTTACACAATGCACTCTATGTCTATGAGTTGGAATTCAATTCTTTTTGAGACTTGGCCTCATTAGACACTAATCAAAGGCAAATCTGAGCATGTCATTTAACTGTAGATACAATCTTTTCCACCCAGTACTCAGCTGCTTCGCAAACTACTGATGCAAACAGATAAATAATATTCATATCAGCAAGTTTTAAACAAAATTTCTTTCTTTTTTTCTTAACTTAAAATAATCAATGGAAAAAGTGAATTTTTCTAAACATAACCTTACCTTCAGTCAACAGCTTTAAATTTTTAAGCAAATAATAAATGCTATCAGCTCCTAAGATTGAACATTTGCTTTTAATTAAGAATCTTAGTATAATCTGTAGACTTACATTTAACATCGCTGAATAAAGGTCTTGAAAAGCTTATATTATGTAATTTTTTTTCAGTAATTCAATATTTATAAATGCTTAATGTTATTTCAGCTTTTATATTAAGCACATTAAATTTCATTTAAGAAATCTGTCACGTTAAGGAGCACTCAAACATTCTGCAATACTCAAGAAATTTAATAATCTCTAATCGTAGAGAATTTAAAGAATTATACTCACTTTGCAAACAACTGTTTCAAATCTTTTTCTTGAACATCAGGGGATACATTTCCAACCCAGAGAGATTTTAAACCAAGAGGGTTTTTTGGACTGCAGAAAACACTTTAGATATAACAGTATTCTTACAATTAAATTTAAAACAATACATTATATGTTGAAAGAGTTTAATGCATGTCTGAATAATTTCACTGATATCTTACTAATGGTTAAATTTAAGGGAAAAGTGCAAATGATTAAAATTCCCATGAAATATCGTTATAGATAGTTAATTTACAAAACTAATACAGTAGAGTCCCAATTATCCGAGTTAACGTGGACCAAGACTAACTGGGATAACCGAAAAACTCGGTTAAACCGAAAATTGTAAATAAAATAAATCGTCTAGGTTTAAATGTATCTTTAAACAAATACAAAAGTTGTACAGATACACCACATACAATTCATATTGAAAGAGTTCATCTACTTAAAAAATTTCTTAATTGTTTTATATTACTTTGGTGTTTTTCTGCAGCAATGTTTCGGCATTTTTTAAAGGATAACCCTGGGTTGTTGGTGTCTAAACCATTCCCCGATTCCAGGTAGGGGGTCATATGACTAGACGAACGAAGATTAATTTGCGAAACAAAAATTTCAGAACTATTTGATAGCTCGGTTAAAGCGGAAACTCGGATAATCGGGGTTTTACTGAAATATTAAACAAGTTGCTAATATTAAACAAGTTTAAGGCTAATTCAGACTAAAGTTGCTAATTTTGAGAAAAAAATAACAAGACAGTAAGGAAACATTTAAAAAAAATAATAAAAAAATGGTTAAATCAATTTTATGCAAGAAACATATCAATGTTTATGTTAGATTTGTGTAGAATTCATAATAAACTTCTAGGGGACAGATTAATTACGGTAATTAATTTATTTATTTTTTTATTTTTGTTTTATTGATGTTCATGAAATATGAAGGTACATCAAAAGGCAATGTACTGTGCTAAGAATGATCTGTTGCTGTAACATAACAGTAGTGTGATATGCTATTAGGTAATTGTATGGAACAATAATGTAATGATGATAGCTAACATACGGATAATCATTGCTAATCATTGTTAACCAAAATGTAAAATGGTATAAAAAGATGTGTGCCATACGGACTGTTTTCTTTTTCTTTTGAGTTCTTGTAATATATATTTGCCAAACGAGTTAATCTTGTGACATATAAGTTTGAGGTTCTGCAGTTATATTCTGGACTGCTTTTAAGTTTTGTAGCTGTATAAAGAAGAAAAAAATCATGGAAAGGAAAAATGATGGCAGTTGGGAGAATATCCAGGATGAAAGACTGTATTTAACATCCTTTTTTTCCATCTTCATCACCAATAGCTATGGTGAAAGACTGATTTTTAAGGCGAATTCTTGACAAGGATAGGAACATCAGTTAAATTCCAAATCAGCCTGTATACAGTCTTCCAATAGAGCATAGGCCTACATCGATTACAATTGCTGGTCATCAAATGAAGATTTCAGCTAAGTGTTAATATTTGTAAAGAAATCTCTATTAGACTCATTTTTAGGACTATCTCACGTTCGAACTTTATTCTGTTAGTTTTACACAGTTAGCGTATGTTTATTTGCGATAGAGTTCTATTTCAAATTTAAAGTAAATGTATTTATAATAAGATGCATTTCTTATTCTAAAATTATTTGAGCCCATCTCTGTTTATTTAAATAAATGGGGCATTGTTTTGTTTTAGAATATTAAAGTTATGGTCTTTATAGCATCTCATTAATTTGTAGTTAAGGTAGAAAGGTAGAAAGCAAAAATTGGTAAGGTATGCTTTTGGTAAAAAACAAACTTACAACAAGAAGTAGCCAAACAGATTGAGACTGTTAATATAATGTTAGATAAGGGACTGAACAACAGTTTTACAAATATATGGCCAAATGAATCAATGTGTAGCCTAAAAACTAAGAAAAGATTGTCTTAGCCCACAATAATCAATTTCTGAATTGTTGTTGCTATTTTTGTTTACTTCCAAGTTTCATTAGAGATTGAGTTTGAAAGTGTAGTAATAGAAAAGATAAACCATTTATATATGCATAAACATATGAAAAAAAAATTTTTAAAAACAAAAAATGTTATGTTGTTCTAAAAATCATGAAAAAAATAAATAAATATGTCATTCTGAAATTTGGACTTAATAAGCTTTTGGGAAAAAACAAAGTTAACTGCTTATCAACTTTACTAATAACTTCGAACCGAAAATTGTAAATTAGTTATATATTAAAAAAATAAAAACAAACAAAATGATTCACTAGAGACAAACAGTTTACAAATTAAGTAAAAATGCTGAAAATGTAACTTATCTTACTTCATTTTATCATCACTTCCTTGCTGAAGGTGCTTTTGTGAGATAACAAAACTTTCATCATCAGAAATATATATTTCATTAGCACTACTGTTGGAATTTTCTGTTGGAAAAAAAAAAAAAGGTTTTATAGTTTACTGAAAATTTTTTATGTTTTAAATAATGATACAATACTATGGCTAATAATCATTATGCTTGTCCTTACCAACTCCTGCCAAAAGAGAATCCAATGCTGATTGAACTGTACCATTTTGTCTTATAGAAACTTCTGCTTGTTGTTTTGTAAATCCCATTTCCTGCAAAAATGAAAAAAGGATTATAAATTATAAAGTATGAACAATAAAGAATGTAAGCAAAAGACAAATACCTGAAATTACTTGGTTACCAACAAGAAAATTATTCATTCCAAAACTGCTTAAATTTTATAATTAAGATTAACAAGAGCAACTAATTTAATATCAGATCAATATGGGAATAAAACAATACCATCGCTAGAGAATTATGAAAGAATGCAATGAAAACCAACAACATCAAAACATTATCAAAAATCTTTTTATAATGTATTGTCACATTGAACCTCTTACAGTTTTAATGTATTTAAAGACAGTCTACAGGCTTTTATATTTTATTATGTTTTAAATGTAACTGAAATTGCAACAATCTGAAGAATGACCTGAAATGTATGCAAATGCTGTGCTGTGGGGATGATAAATACCTACCAAAATTTTACAACTATGACCAGGCTCTTCTTGAGAATAGTATTTAGTAAGCAGATGCTCTGAGTTCGAGGAGATTAATGATGTTTCTACAGAATGTCATTACAGAATAGTCATCCATATTCGCAAAAAAGAACATTTCCTAGATACATTGTTGTTTTGAGATACTGGATGATCATATTGCCAATATGATATTTAGGACACAGGCCTGTAACTGCAATGATACTGAAAATAGTTTTTGAGGAAAGGCATGGCCCCATATTGACCTGGAACTCGAGCTTTCAGGACAATCTCACAACAGAGAAGAGGTCTGGTGAAAAGCTTCACTGCCCCTTACAGTCACTCCAGCTTCTGAAGAAGCAATAAATGCTGCTGTAAGTCATCCCATTACAATCTATCTCAAAAACTGGTAGAGGTAGTTTTCAAAATGCATTCAATGAAAAGCCTGTCCCTAACCAATGACCAGATTAGAAGTGATTAATCCAAGAATAACTGGTAAACAGCCTGAACTGTATTGGTTGCCAAGAAAAGTTCTGCGCATTTTTAACAGGTGGAAAACTAAACTAATATACGAGTTTAAGAAATAATATTTATTCATCAAAGTATCCTTCATTTTCCTCCTTGACTAGTCCATCTTTCTGGCAATGTTCAAACTCTAGAATTGGCTAGCTTGGAGGTGAAGAAGTCTTCCAAGTGCTTTTTGATAGCACTGAAATCATTGAATGATTTTCTGTTCAAAGCATTCTGCAGGGACAGAAACAAGAGGAAATCGGATGGTGCAATATCTGGTGGATGTGGTAAGATATCCCAGCCAACCAAAGACACGTGAGGCCTTGAGTTGTCTTGCTGAAACACAACAGTCTTTCTGTTCACTAGTTCTGGCCTGTTCTGTTGAATGTTGTGGTGCAATTTCTCCAACTGCAGTACACATCCGAATTGATCGCCTGATTGTGTGGGAGTAGTTCATAGTAAAGAATGCCTTTGAAATCCCACCAGACTTGACCTGCTTTTAATACAGTCGAACCCCGCTATAGTGAACACGGCTTATAATGAACTCCCGGATATAATGAACGAAATGTTTGGTCCCATGCCATGCAATGCACATATAATGTTATTTTTTGTGGATATAATGAACCAAAAAAAATGAGGAGGTTGGATATAATGAACTTTTTTCTGTCTTTGACTGAATTTATTTTTCATTTTATTGTAATAATTTAGAAATTGCTACTTCAAAATAAATACATATACTGATTTTTGAAACCATCACAACACAACATTTTCCAAATTTGATATGGAGCTGTTCGAAACGTGCGATCATGATGTCATTATCAGTGGCGCACCAACGCCTTTGGGGGTCCGGGGCGGAAGTTCCATTATTCCACAACCAAAAAAAAAAAAAAAACCGGAATCTCCAATTCAACAACCAAAAAAAAAAAATAAGAGAGCCGAGAGTGATGGAAACGTTTTGGTCCTTCGACAAATATAAGGATAAATTTTTTCTTGAATCAGCCTCTCATCAGCTAAAGATTACTAATTTTTTTTGTACGCAAGAATAAAAAATATTAAAAGTTAGTTAACATGTTTTTTGTTATTATTTTTCAGTCATTCTGTATTTCATTTTATTGGTCATTTATTTAAATAATGTGTATTTCGAGGCAGGAGTTCAGAACCGATTAGTTAAAATTGTTTGCGGAACAGATATAGTGAACTCCCGGTTATAGTGAACCGAAATTTCAGTCCCTTGAAGTTCACTATAGCGGGGTTTGACTGTATTCCACTTCAGTGTGTGTTTTGGTAGTTTGTTAGCGTTTCCGCACTACACTGTTGTAGGCAATCCATTTTTTCATCTCCAGTCACTATTTGTTTCAATAATGGGTCCATTTTGTTGTGTTTCATGAGCATTGTCACAAATGGAATACTGGTTATGTAGCTTTTCTCAGATAGTTATGGGACTCAAACATTATAAGCTTAGCCAAATATTCATGAACGGTACTTTTGGGAGTTTTCAGAGTGCCTGCTAACTCCACAGTCGTTAATTTTGAGTTGGCCTCCATGTACCTTCATGTGATTATTATCCACTGCTAAAGGTCTTCAGGGTGATCCGAGTCTTTTAAGCTGAAATTCCAGGCTTTGAATTTCACAAACTACCTCCGAAAATTGAGTCACCAACAGCGCACTCTCCATACACTTCACAAATGTTTTTACACTGCATTTCGCTCCTTCTTATAGTAGAATAACATCACATGCTGAAATGCAACTTTTACTCATCCACATTCGAAACAATAAAAGCACACAGCTTCTACGGATCATGACCAACCTTTACTGAGAAATGCAGTCTCATGCCACCTTGCAGCGATACCAATGTATTACATGTTTTCAAACAGTAAGACTGCATAATTATGGAACGCTCAAACATACACTTTGTCAAAAACGCTGACAAACTTTCTGGATAACCCAATAGAAGAGATGATCTAAAATGCAATCAACTCCAATAACATACAATATATGGAATTTATCGTCAGTATTTTTATCTTAAAAGAGGAATGTCTGATAATGTATTTCAGCAAATAAACCTGCATCCATAACAAACAACAATGACAGTTTATCTATGTGCTGTCAATGTCTGAAGAGTGTAGGGCAAGATCTTTTCACCAGTCCCTAACAGAACAAGAATACAAGAAGATTTAACAGTTTCTCAGCATTTACCCCAATAGCCCAATATCTCAGCATCTAAAACCAATAGAAACATCTTTGCAAGAATAGAGGCAGGAAGTTTGGTGAAGACAAATAACCATCGTAAGTCTTCATAAAGACTGGAACCCAATGGCAAACAAACCTTGCATTTGCACAGGAACACAGTCATGTTCTTATGGAACAATGTAGTGTAACTAATATGGGTCAAGGATCCCCTTGACCGATATTATGAACTGCAAATGGTACATTAAACACAAGGATGAATTCCAGCTCGTAGATTGGCCTGACATAATCTCAAACGGTGCTTGGTGGGAGTTACATGAAAAGAGGAATTCACCGATGCAACACCAAGGACTGCAGCCCAGATATGGGAGGATTGACAAACAGATATGCAATACCTCCAGCTACCTTCTGAAAACTCATCGACTCCACTCATTGGTCACAAAAAGGGCATTGCTCATTTTAGGTTTGTGGTTAATGTAATAATTTAATAGCACTGCCTCTAGTCTTGTAAAGATGTTTCTTTTGGTTTCAGATAAATGCTAAGAAGCTGTTAAATTTTCTTATATGTATATATGTGTGTGTGTGTGTGTTTTTTTTTTATGGAAATGCATTTACGCATACCAAGGAATTGGTAATGTGAGACTCAGTCATAAAAGACTACTACTCACTAAAACCCTACGTCCGACTTCCAAAACACCCTACACGGAACCACCGTCAGGTACTACATCGCCTAGGGCAGAATGACTAAAAGTCCGACTCACATATCATTTCGCAACTGATCAAGTCTGATTTTCTCAGCCATACGAAGTTTCCGTATAACAGTGGCAGCATAGTCAGCGACTGCCGTCCAATTAGCCTGGAAGATAGTCATCAAACCAACGATGTTCTCTGGAGTCACACGCTGTCGAAGGGATTTCTCCAGCTCACTTCTATCTTCGTGGAAGCGTGGGCAGACAAAGAAGACATGCTCCATGTCCACGAACTGGCAAGTCGGACATGACGCACTGTCGACAATTCCGAAGCACCTCTGGTACGCTAGAAAACAACCATGGTCACTCAGTAGCTGAGTCAGGTAGTGATCCACCTCACCGTGCTTTCTTTCCATCCATATTGCAATATTAGATATAAGGTTATGAGTCCATCTTCCACTGGTCGATGAATCCCATCGTCTCTGCCATCTGACCGTTGTCTTGCTCTTCACAGCCCTCATGATCTTGGGTCGGTGTATGTATGTGTGTGTGTGTGTATCGTTTATTGTGATGAACTACAATAATCAAATTTACTAGGAAAGGTTTCTACAGTAGATATAAAAGAAATAAGACTAAAGATTGAAAGAACTGTATTAAAATTTCTTATTATTAAAACTAAGTCTGAAATTCATCTGAAGGATGGAGAATAACAACATTCACTAATAATATCAGATGATAAAACATACTAAGGAAAAAAATAGTCCAATAATGGACTACTCAGGTAAACTGCTGCTAGGCAGCACTGTCTACATCGATAGCATTTCCATTTTTGCATTTCTAATAAATAAGTGACACTATTTTGAATGATGAAATGCTATGAAAAGATTTATTTAAATTTAAAAATTAATTAATGAGATTATATAACAGGCTACTGCAGTCATATTATAGCTTAAAGATAGTTTCTTAGAAAAAAGAAGGTAGTGATAGCGATTAGTAAACCAATCACAATGCTTCACAACGGCTTCTGATATGTATAAGAAAATATAATACTAATAATGGTATGTTATTAGTATTATTTGTATAGCATTGTTGTCGTTGATATCAATTGTTACTGTATTGTTATGTTGACACCCACCATATCTTCGGAACCCAAACACGTAGAGACAAACTCTACAGCTCTGAACTACTCTTGGCTCTTGAACTACCTTTCCAACGAACCCTGACCCAAGTCTCTAGCCTTATTGGTTGTTGCGCTGATATCTGTCCACAGACGGAAAAACAAGCAGGGGATATAAGGCGTCTGATACCTTGTATCAGAAGCCTAAAAAACTTTCAGATAACAGAATTACAAAAAAAATCTTCAACTTACCCTTAATTGTTCAGAGCGTACTCTAAGAAGTTCTTGGACTGCTTCCTCACAATTTTTATCTAATTTTAAAACTTCTTCAAAAGCAACCTCAGCATCTGTATATTCCTGAAAGAAACAACTTATTATTTCCATTTAATTCATTGAATCAGCAATAATATTTTTCTCTTAAGAGAACCAAAAACTTTCTTTTTCCTTTTTAAAGCAAAATACATTATTACAACAGTCTTAGATTCACTCAACAATGGTTCCGGAAGTTAACACTGACTAATAGTTAACCCTAAAAATGACAAAGAAGAATTCTAGAAAAAGCACCACAACCTTCAGAAAGTTTGCCTTCTTCCCCTCCCATTTTTCACCTTAGAATTATCATCATATCTTAAATCAAACTGAAGTATATGATTTAAAAGAAATTTGCAAAAACAGTTTAAGCTATGAAAGTCTTCACAATTTAAATTAAAAAGATAAAAAGGCTTTTCATGATTACAAATATTTTTTCTACCGATTGTAAAAATCAGCAAAATCAAGATTTCTGAATAGTTTGTGTTATTTAGTAAGATATTGTATTATCCAGTTTTTATTATTAAAAATAATTTGCATAAACAGCTCTGATCCACTATTGTCAATATTGCATAAATGAAGTGAAGATAATGAAGTGGAGATGAGAAAAAGGAGATGGTAAGGATCAAACATATGATTCTAAGAGGCAATGTACAAGGCAATAATAAATGCCGACTACTAGACCTCCACTGAAGCAAAAACCAATTACAGTACATAGTTAAACCAGTATCATTAATATACCTAGTTAAAGAAACAGTTTCAGTAATGGAATATAATCATGAATATAGGAGTAATATAAACAACAATCTCAAGCTCACTGAAGAGCCAAAATTATTAAATGCTAAAAATTACCAAGCAATATAATTAAGGAAGCAACTTAGCAAATCAGAAAATAGATTTTTCTTTATGTATTTAATGTTAATTTTGGTTAGAGGACAAAAGATGTATACTGATATAATACTATTTTTTTAGGAATAAAAAATAGTTCATTATCCTCTTCGCAAGCAATTCAAATTTACTTTTTTTTTTTTTTTGTTTTTTTTTTCCTAGTATGCTATTCTGCATCTTGCTGATTCACTTTCATGGTATTTACAAGCACTGACACTTTGAGTTCATTGCGTCACAAAACATGTAAATTACAAAATAAATCAAGAGCTGTATAAAGTCCTGCTGCTAATTACAAGTGCCTTATAGATCTTATCTTTAAGATTACTAACATAATCCTAAACAATGGTTTGTACAGCTACTCATAACTACTTTAAGGCTTCTAGAATTAGCAGTGTATGTGAAAAAAAAAAAGTTGATGAAATATATGTCTGCCCTGATTGCCAAAACTTAATTTTGAGTGTTTCTTGGCATTCAGAGATAAGTATTACTCCTACGGTAAACAGCATTACATTAAATATCATCCACATCACACAAAATAAATGTTAAAAATTCTACATTTATTCCACAAAGCAAATTTTCAAGGAGAATGGCCGCCTCCCCCCCCCCCTTTTTTTTTTTTTACATAACAATAAGTTGCGAAATTATCAAAAAACAATATTTGAAATACTTCATGTTACATCATTTTAACTCTTTGTTAATAACAATAACACTTTAAAAAAAAAAAAAAATCATTTTGAAACCTTCTTTAAAACAATATTAGAAATAGTGCACTCTACATCATACCAACCAGCTGTTCAAAAAAACTATTAATAAAAGATATCTATTAATAAAAAAGAGGCTTGAAAAAGAGGAGGCAGTCATTCTCCTTCAAAATTTGCTTTGTGGAATAAATGTAGAAGTTTTAACATTTATTTTGTGTGATGTGGAAGATATTTAATAATAGAAATTATAAAAGAGAGGGACTGGAGACAAGGTATGGATCGTTTACATAGCATTACATTAAGTTGGGAAGAGCAATATACAAGGTGATGTTAACTAATTTATACTCATTACTAGGAGATTCTTAATTTTTTTAATAAAACGTTCCTTCTTCCCAGTGTTGCAGTGATGGAAGGTATTAAAATTCCATTTAATTTTTATTGCTGTCTTAATTGCCAGATTCAAGTAAATTCTGGATATTAAAAATATAACCACCAATAAAGTACATCAATAATTCTAAGTAACTTAAATTATTTTTCTTTAAATTCCTATCAATGTTCTTAAGAACAGTTATATTCAGCTTTGATGTGAAATAAGATATTATTCATTGGTGTAAATGTTCTAAAGCTTTGGAACTAAACAGAAATCTTCAAAATGCAATCCTTCTGCAATTAATACTGCAAAAGATTCCATCAAAATATGGAAATTAAAGACAGAAATTAAAATTATGGAAGATATTGTCCAAGATACCAACACAAAATTGATATAATTACATGCCCATACTCTTGGTTATATCACTTATATAGAATCCATTTTCAATGAAAATAGCAAATGACATCACATAGATGACACAAATATGAATGGATAGGCGAGCATAGAGGCTAAAGGACCAAGATAAGTATTATATCCACTGGCAACGATATTTATAAAATTCTAATCAGAAGATGTGATGAGTTCAGTGAACATGTGGTGGGAGAGTTTGCTCTGCTAATGTTTGAATGGTGTAAAGGCACTTTCTGGATAAAGATATTACATCTAACCAAAAAGGTTCCCAAAATTTCTGCTATTCTTTAATATATAAAGACAAATTTATTACTATCTTGATACTACAGGACAGAAATTATTATTGTTGTATTTATAAAATATTCTCCTGCATCACAGAACATTCTGAAAATCAAAACTTAAAAACTAACAAAGCTTTTTTTTTTTAATTTCCCTTTGTATAAAAAAAAAAAAAAAAAAAAAAATCTCCCAGCAATAATAAAAAAAAAATCAGTATCATTATCTCTGGTAGAACAGTTCATTTGTTTTACTAGGTAATATTTTTATTTGTGAAAAGTGTAGAAACTTACCTTTAAACCTGCTAATGCTCTGCCTTTTCTATAGTAACCTTTTGCCCATTTTGGATTTAACTGAATTGATCTTTCAGCATCTTTTAAAGCTCTAAAGAAATAAGATTAAACAAGTTCTTTTAATTTTTTTTATTAATGTTTTACTTTAATGGCATTCAATAAAGTTAATAAAAGTTTCTTATTGTCAAAAATATATTCCTAATCAACTTACCAAACTGAATGTTTTCTATACTGATAGTAAGAGAAACCAGTAGCCACCCACACACGAAGAGGCTTGGAATGAAGGGATCAACAGATTTCAACTGGCTAGGAAGTGACCTAGATTGGAGATCTTCCCTTCACATTTCTCCCCTTGGGGAACAAATGTTTTGTCACTGCTTAACTGGAAATGTCTTATGAACCTGATTATCTCTGGGAGGATTAAAACTTTCTGTTAAGCAGAACCGCCTTCGAACAAATCAGGTCTGATCAGTGAAGATAGACTCTAGAATTTTAACCCGACTGAAATCTGAAGGGATTTCTTCCTTCAAGAGCAAAGTTCTCACCTATACGATTATGTGAATTCATTTGCACTATATACAGCGAATTAGAAATTGTTTGCTGTTGTTATTATTACATAATGTTTTGTAGTTGAACAGCAGTAATTTTATTTTTTAGTCTTAATTTTATGTATATTTATTTATGAGTAATGTTGTAGTTACATAAGATACATTTCTGAAATGCTTATTTTATAAAAGTATAAAAATAAAATAGATTTGTAAATATGAAGGAAAATACTACAACATAGAAGATCAGAAGAACTGAATCCTTTTGTGCAAGATCAGTTTTATTATTTGTATTTGCTCAACTTATAACTTTTTTCTTTTTTAAATAACAGTTTACCATGACCTCCATAATTAATTAACATAGATTGTTATTTATTTATTTATTTACTTATCAGTTTTGTTTTGTTTTTTATTATTATTAACCCTAGAACAGACAGTACTTAAGAAAAAAATAATACAGACAGGTTGGGTTTCTCAGAACTGACGAATTTCTGAAAGGAAAGGAAAAGGAAAGGAAAATAGGTTGGAAGTCGTAACTGAGAAATTCAGCTGATTTTGGGGGTTACTGTGGGGGGGGGGGGGGGAGAGAAAACTTTAGGGAGAGCATTGTCGCAGAAGATTTGATTACAAAAGGTGTACAGTTAAACAAAACAGTAGATTTTAAAAGACTGGATTATTGATTTAATTTATATTAATAATAATAATTGGTGTGCGGTTATGTCATTAATGTCATTAAACAAAATAGTATTATTGATGTGAAGTTCAAATATAATAATTGGTATGTAGCAATTAACAAAGTTTATTTGTAAGGAAGCTTACACATCTTTCATTCAAGTCCTAATTGTCTTTTATTGCATTTTTAAAACTTGAAAAAGAAAGCAGGGAATGTCTTCCAAAAACTTTATCGAAAATATGTTTGTGAATAACGTGTGTATGTGTTTATTGAAATATTATGAAGAGGATCGAGTTAAGAAGTTATGATACTAGAATATATAATTCACGTATTATATTCAACTAAAAATCAAAATCACTTTCTAGTTTTTCGATTTCTTTAGTTGACCAGGCAGGATGTTGGATGGCAGTAATATACAGTTGACTCGTGATAATCCGACATTTGACAGTCCGACACGCTTGGTAGTCCGATGCAGGTTGGTTCGAAAACCGACCCAATTGAGGCGGTCACGGAGGTGAAATGCACAATCACTTGCGATGAAGTTATGTCGGCTGCAAACATTTTGATACGTTGGTGTGAGGAGAGGGAACTCAACTACGAGAACAGTTTAAGGTTAAAAGATATTCAAGAAAAAGCCATGACAAGACTCTTTATGTAAGAATAAACAAAAAAACTATTACAGATTTTTTTTAAGCCTTAAATACATATGTATGTATTTTTATTTTCAGACATAAAATTATGTATTACATTATATACTGTAATTTTATTTTTTTAAGACATAAAAACAGTAGTAAATTAGTATTACATACATATGAATTCATTTGTGTAAAACTATGCCTAATGAGTTTTTTTTTTTTATATCCTCAATGGCCGTAAAATATGTAATCAATATGTATTGTAACAATATTCTTACTGTAGTACGTACAGTACTGTATATACATAACTTAAATTTTCTTGCCTTAGAAGTCAAAATTCAGTTTTAAACAATCAACCTTTGGTAATCTGACATTTTTGATAATTCGACACCCCCTCGGTCCCGTAACTGTCGGATTATCGCGAGTCAACTGTAATTTATAATTCACTTTTAAACAAGTTAAAAAAAAAACAAAACAAAAAAGCGAACATGAACAACTTCGAACATGTCTCAACTACTAACTGACACAAAAAATGGCATGATGATGTAGTGAGAGACTTCTACAGGTGATTATTGAAAGTTACCAAGAATCGCAGTCCAATAAGTTGTGAACTCTTAAAAGAAAAAAAAACTAAAAGACAGCCTAAATGCACTCAAATAAAATAAAACCCTGTCAACTGATAGGTAATGGAGCCAATAGTTGATGTGAACCTGTTTGTTACACTGTGCCTCAAGGATAGGAAGTACGACAAGTCAATTTCAAAATATCTGAAAAATCTCTCGACTTATCACTTCCCAACCTTACATTTAACACAACTGATACTTGAGAATTGTCCTTTTAAGGCCCAAAACTCACAAAATTTCCCTTCGTGTGTGGATAGTTATTCTATTAATATGTAGATTACTGCGCCCTTTAATTTACAAACCTTTCTTATTTTTCTTTAAGCATTTGCATAGGAAATACATGAGCAGTTCAAAGCACAGAATGTCTGAAAGCTGCCCCTAATTTTATGAGTAAACACTGTATGTGATCTTTTTAGTAATGGCAGTAATATTAATGTAATTCTTTCAGTATTGCTTGAATAACGCTTCTGGCAAATGTATTTCTAAGTTAAAAAAATCTATGTAAATTTACATTCACTAGCATGACTTGAAAAAAACCTATTAAACTAATACAGAATTCTTACTGAAATATTTTATATAATCTTTCAATGTAAATCATATTATGTAACTATTCTTAATTAATAAATTTTTAAAACTATTTTTTTTTTAAAAGTATTTATGTCTAGATGTTAGTGGCTTAAAAATGATTGCCAACCAACATTCATTGGAATAGATACATTTCTCTCTCATTCTTTTTTCTTTTAATCCCTTTTTTTCTTTTGTTTTTAAGGACACTTTTTTAAGAATCATACATGCATTTTCATAGATTAGTCAATTTAATATGATAACTGAAATAAACAGGTAACTTCCAAAAAAGTTTATCTTTAGAAGACTCACCATCAAAAATATATGAACTATCATTCCAACTTTTACATTAAAAGGTTTAATTCGTTCACAAAAAATATTATCACTTACAAATAAAATATTTATTCAGAATGAATGTAGTGCTACAATACTACAAGAAAACAATTGATTTATTTCAGAATTATCAAACATTTACATCTGATCCACAATTAGAAATAAAAAAAAAAATGTAGCATACCTGTGAAATTGCCCTAATTTGTCATAACAGAAAGATCTATTGCCGAAAAACCTATTTGGAAAAAAGAAATTTTATTAAACAAACTCGACAGAATTTAATTTGAAAAATAAATAAATAAATAAAATAAAAATGTTTTAGGAGAAAATTTATAAAAAATACTTAATGTTGTGCTACTTTTACATAAGGGTTAAATGATTTTGGAACAACTTATTTCAATATTACCTTCTTCTCATCCCAATTTGTTTAGAAAGTAAAATGACATGTGAATGTGATTCCTACATTCATCCTCTGCTTAGCTATGAACCCAATGAGATACAAAGATTTTCATCGATAACCAAATATTGACCTGCACGTATTTCCAAACAAATATTTCCTTAAACTTCAGGGATGGTCAACCTTTTAGAGTTTCAGAGCTACCCTTCATTTAAGAAAATACTGGTGGTTGACTAATCAAGTAATGAACCAGACAAGTAAGATTGGCAATACTAATGATAAATACCACAAAAGATAAGTGGCTAATGTATTTCAAATATTTTTTTTTCCAAGATACATTTTACTTATTATCGGACATTTGACACTGCATTCCAGTAATGGACTGGTTATGTTGCAAATCATACAATGTTAATGCTGTCCTCTAGCGGATATCAGATGATCATTAGTTATGAGTTTCCAATGTTTTATTTTTATTGTAGAAAGCAGATTCACATAAATAGGTAGATTTGCTGTAGAGTGTTGTTTTTCTTTTTCTTTCCCTTCTTTGTCTCCATAATGATATAAAAAATGGACTGCTTGCTAGTATTATTGATACAAATCAAGTCGGTCTATCATCCTGGGATTAGGGATCGTCTTAGCTACCACTGTAATACATTATGAACTTTCTAGCATATTCCCAGTATTCTCAATACTGCCAACTCCCTACTTATTGTAGAAAAAAAGTAGTAATCTTGCATTTGAACTGATACTTCTGCTAATAAAATAAGCACCTGAATTTCTCATGCACTCAATTATAATATATGCCAGGTGTGGCCAAACCACAACTTCCTATACACATGAAGCTCTTTGACACATAATGTGCCATTCGTGGAAATATGTTGGCTGAGCTCTTTTATAATTATTATAAAAGATAAATCAAAAATTTCAAGCTTTATTTACTTACCAGATATAAACTGAGACTTTAATGGATTAAAACGTTCAATTTAATGTTCGTGGTGAGATCTTACAGCAATGTCTCTTTGTGTCACAAAAATATTATAAGACTGTAATTTTTTAAGGTGGTTTCTGATTAAAATATCTCTAATTTTATTGGTTTACATTCTTTTCTCCATATCTTGACCAGACATTTGCTAAGACATTTACAAATACAGTCGGACCTCGATATAAGGTCACCCACATATAAGGTCACTTTTCTAAAGTCCCGGCTCACTGAATAGGAATTCTTTGATATGGATTATCGGATATATGGTCAGGTCTTAAATACCGTAATCGCATATAAGGTCACTTTTGTCTGTGATTTCAGTGCCACACTGATTCAGTTCCAAGAATTTTTCCGTGGTTAAGATCTTTGATTGGCGTCATTTCTCCTACTGACAGAGAGGACAGCTTTTTCACAAAGCACTTCATACTCTCAAATTCAAGAAAAAAAAGACGAAGAAGATGATATTCCTTTACCTGTGTTAATACAAGATCTCAGAAATTGCAGCTGTGCTATAGAATGGGAAAGTGAATATGTGAGAATTGATGATGAAATTGCTACCACTTCTCAAGCTTCGATTTCCGAAATTGTTTCGCAAGTTTTAAGATTCCAATGCATTAGAAAGTGAGAATAAAGACATTGATACTGAAAGTGAAGCGGCGACACAAGCAGAAGCACTCAGAGAATTAAAATTTCAGAAACTACAAAACTTAGAAAACATTATACAAAAGATGAAACCAAAATCGCGACAGTCCTGTATTATGGATTATTTTAAGTAAGGTCAGTTGTAAATCAGTACTTTGCTTGAGCATACTAGTACTATTTGTATACAACTTTATTCCGAATTGAAATTTTCAAAAAATAATTTCTTTATGATTCCATTCATTTTAATTGGTTTAACTAAATTAAAAAATTATAACCTGATAAACTGATATTTTTGTTATACTGCATTTATATAATGCTTATATATTGGCAAATGCTTAAGAATCGGTTATAAGGTCAACCCGCTTATAAGGTCACTTTCGCGAGGTCCCAAGGGGTGACCTTATATCGAGGCCCGACTGTAAATATCATTAAAAATATCATTTCATGTTAATGAATGCAAATTTGCATATTTTTCTTAGATGCTTCCATAGTTCTTTATTGTATTAAGTAAACTCAATATAGTTAAAACAATAATCAATCAGGATTTTGAGAACATCTGATGTATTTCGTGATTACTAAAACTAATACAAATTAACAATTTAAAAACTATATATATATTACGTATATGTATTTCTTAATAGTTATATAAAAAAAATTGGGAATAAAATACACATTCAACAATAAAAATGTGTGTGTAATATTTATTCATGTCTTGTAGCGCTCAAAAATGTGACTCATACATTAGGTAAATTTTTGTTTCTACTATCTAGTTCACTACTGTTATTTCCGTAATCTCTAAAGCAGCAAAGCACAACAGCAATTATATAGGTAGTAAGTGCAATAATGTATAGTAAAGAATGAATCACTATACATAAGCTTAATTTATCTCAGTATTATGAATTTTCTTTTTAATAACAATTTTCACTTCTGTTGAAATTAAAAAGAAAACAAATGGATCATTACTTTATTTCAAGGAACCACAATTCATTTAGGAGATAAAGAAAGCATAAAAAGCATCCAATTAATAATGTGAATATTTGATTTGAAATAATATAACACACCTATAATCTTTTGGATCCATTTTTATTGCATCAGTGAAAAGGTCAACAGCAGGCTGAAACGAACCCATATTTGCCATTTCATTTCCTTTCACTATAAAAAAGAAAGAAAGAAAGTAAATAATTTTCATTATTTTATGAAACTGAAACAAACAAACATTATTTCTAAAACCACATTCATATTAATTCCAAATTTCATAATTATATTTATTATTAATTTATAATTCCTAATTTGCTAATTTCCATCAGAAAACCAAACGTTTTAATAATAAAAACTTCCATAATGATATCAGGTTTTATCAAATTTTGCTAGTCGAGTTCCTCAGAATTCTGTGAAATGGGACATGCCACTTCTAAACACTCATAAGAGTTCTATTAAATGATACCAGTTTCATTTTCTTTACTATGATGAGTTGTTTGTGAGATATAAGGTTTGCTAACTGATGAATCCTCTGCCCCTAGTGCTTTTTTTTTAAAGCCACAGAGAATGAGATGTCCTGCCTATATAAAAGTTTTCATATCATTTCCTCAAAGAGTTCATATCTTGAATTTCACCACAGTTGGACTGTACAGAAAGCAGGTAACATAATGCTGCTGGCATTCTCTTTATGAATCCTCTTAAATTTCAGGTGATACTGTAGGACATGGAATTCTCTTGAAAGATATTCTACTAAATGTACATCCTTCATTAATCTAATAACTATAACCCCATTTAAATTTCCCGCCAAATTTTAATTGCTTCAGACAGCTTTAAATATTGGATTCTAAAAAGAAACACTGAATCTGGAGAAGAAATTTTATCCAAAGTCACTACAACAGATTCAGCTGCTAGTTTACCTTCTGTGCTCGTCATAATTTAGTAAAATTACAACAAACCATGGAAATTTAAGTACAACATAATTATGCAAGGGGAAGTAAAGATGGGACATTAATTCATTTAGCACTGTTATGTAATTTACTATGCAAATGACTATTATTGATAAGCATACAATCAATGTTGATACAAAGTTGTTCTGTCATTTAAAGCATAATGTGCGGCCTTCTCAATCTGAACGAAATGCTAAAATTATAAAATTATTCTTCTTAATCTCAAGGATTATTAACTATAATTTATAAATACCAATCATTTACAATTATTCACCATGTTGATACCTTTTTCCTCGTTAATGTTATTAACTTCATCGATCTAAGCTATTTAAAGTAACAAAAAAAAAAAAACTATTTCCTTACAACAGTGGTAACAAAAGACTGACGAGTTCATACTTCTTGACCCTTCCCCACCTCTCAGAATGGGAGGGAGAAAGTTGATAAGAATTAAAATGGGAATTTTCATGTAATATACTACTGTTCTAGAAATAATTAGAAAACATTCTGTAGAACACCTGAGATTGAAACTCAAAAACAAAGAAAAATCAAATCTGATAATGAAATACTTACTAGCTAAAATTCTACCTTGTAAAACTTGTGGGTCAATATTTTCTACCTAAATATAAAGAAGCAAGTAATAATTAACAAATTCAAGAATTCATGTTTTAGAATTCTAATTTTAAAATAAAAATAAAGCATTATAAATACATTAAACAATAAGAACAGAACACACTAAATGCTCTAAAAGAATATACTTGCTTCTATTTCATGAAATGGTTTTCCTATGAACAAGTGTATGGTAATCAAAGAACAAAAGCAAACTGAAATAACACGAGATCTGTCTTGAGATGTTTGATAATAATAAAATGTTCAATTTCCTTTTTAACTTACAAGTATGCTTTTTATTAATTTTGCAGTAATATATTTTTGCTTAGTTAGGCAGATAATCACAACTTGGCTGACTGAGATTTGAAAAGAATTCTGCCTTGTTAAATAACAATTATAGAGTTTTGACAACTAAAGAACATGAGTATTTCAATTTTTTCGATAACGTACTAACTATGTGATTTTGTACAACCGTTACAATAGAAGATTTTCTGCAACATCTTATATTCATGAGTTAAAAAAAAAAAAAAAAAGTATATTATAAAAAAAATAAAGTTCTTTACAAAAATGTGAATTAGTACACTTTTATTGTAAAATTTTTATGGAGTAAAGCAAACACATTTTTCCATTGCATACATATTTGCTTCTCAATTTACTGAAAGTGTATATGTTTATTTGTAATTATGAGTTAGTGTTAACATCTATTTCAGTGTATTGTGTATTATCTAATATTTATATCTTATAATTTTTATATTTACCATGACTAAAGACGTTACCTATATTCATTATAGATTTAAAAGTTTTTTTTTTTTTAATATTTTCTAATGACTACTATTATATAAAAAAATATGAACAACAGGAAATGTTTCTAATTGCAATATCCCACCAATCTATACCACTGTTGGCTGACAGTAAATCATCATAATACTGATTTCTAACTAGGGAAAAGATGTCAATCGAAGAGTATTAGCATTCTCTCAATTGACGAGCTCTTCTCTTCTTTTAATATTTCAAAGCACATTTAAAACCTAATCATCTAAACTTTGACTTTTTGCTTAACTTTAATGATTTTGAAAATTGTAAATCCATTACTCAGAATTTAAAAATTAATTGACCAAAAAAAATATATCTTTTATAAAAGAACTTTCCTACAGCTTGGGACAAATTTTATATTAAAGCAAAATAATGAACAAAATGCCAATTAAAATAGCTGAAACTATATCTGATTTTTTTTTTTTATTACTAGTAATAATAATGTTAATACTGATACTTAAATAATAATAATGGAAGCTGGAATCTTTTCAGGAGATCTTATAAATCAGGAAAACCTATCTATGAAAGAAGAAAACAAAGAAAAAGAAAAATAATAATAAAAAAATAAAATTATACTTAAAAATAATATAAAAAAATAAGTTGAAATTAACTTACTGTTTGATGTTCATTTGTATTTTCTTTTGTATCTTTATGTGTAGTTTTTTGCTCAGATTTCACTAATTTATTATGAATACCCGATAATTTATTTTTATTGGCAGCTACAGCAACAAAAGCACTATTAGGGTCTAATCCCTGTAAAACAGTAGGTAAATAAAATAAATATCAAAAATAATTTAATCTCAGGCAATTCTGGGATATAATTGAGAATATATATATAAAAAAACCACAATTTGAAGGGGAGAAAAAAAAAATATGAATTATATTTCATCAAACAAAGTAGCGTTCTAAAAATACTATTTTTTTTTTTTTTATTTTACAGAAATAATGATCAAATAATACAAGAACAAGAAGCATATAATATTTTTCTTTTTCTTTGGCTTTTTAAAACCTGAATACTTTATATTCCCCAAGCTAATAATCTAAGTCAACAGAAACAAAGCCAACTGACAAAATAAAACTTCTTGCTTTTAAAAATTGACAGGCTACTCACTTTATTCCATTTATCTGCAAGGAAAATTACCTAAGTAAGTTTTTAATCAGATTTTGGACAAAAATAAAAAATTAAATTAAATAATAAAATTTCCTCATTAAGAGATGAATGGTGGTGATAAAATAATTGTAATATATACTTTTGTTGGCCAAGATAAAAATAATAAATCTTTCATAGTAATGCTTCTTCATGTTGTTTAATTTGTTTTTGGGTTTCAGTGCAATGGGTATTGTAAGGTTGATAAAGGACAAATCATACTATTCTCGTTTGTCCTCACTGTTTTGATTATTGAAACGGTTATCTATTTTGATGATTGCGCTTCTGCCTTGTGATTTCGTTGCTCCCAATTGTAATTTCATAGAAATGAAAAGAAATACTTCTTGTGATTGGTGCTGCTTTTTAAAAAGCCTTAAAAGGAAAGTCTTTTAAAGTTGCCTTTAAAAAGTCAACAACCAATCAGCAACGAGATCTGAAACTTTTGACTTTCAGTTAAAACTGCCAATACGCAACACAATTTTCAAAGGATATTAAATGATTTTTCGCAAATTGTCAACCTGTTCGAAACTGCATGAACAGTGTATTTTAGAATCTCCATTATGTAGAGGAAGCAGAGTGAATGCAAGATCAAAGGGCAACAAATTCTCCCCTAGTCCTTTGCAAATGTGCTAATCGCTTCCACAACAAAAGAAAAATATCTTTAAAAAACAGACATCTGCACATTCTGCATAAAATGAATTTATTTCAGTAAAAATATTGTTTACTTTCGAAAGACAATCTCCTGACTATGACACTAATTCACAATAACCTCAGATTCGGTTGCAGTGGTGGTAAAAATAATGATGTTTGGCTCAATGCTGTAGGAGTTCTCTTTTGTTTACTGTTATGTCACAGCTTAGTCTGCCATTATTCAAGCTCACTAATGACCTTTCCCTGAAATTCACTGAATTTTGGACAGCTCTAAATTCCTTTTAATGATGAAACTGGTGATGAAAATGCTAACAGAAGCAAATCACATATCAAAACAATGATGAAACCAAGGATTGTGTGATTTTGACATAATTATCCACCTTCTGAGGTACGGAATAGTGTGTAACTGTGGATGATGAGTGCTAATACTTTAACAGGTGTTTAATTTTTTTTTGTTCAAACAAATAGTCATATTTAAATGTGCGTTTTGGCATGCAAAATAAAGAAAGAATTTTCGAATTTTTTCATGAAATGTAATTATTACTATTTATTGCTGCATTTAATATTTTGTCATTATTTGAAATTCAATTAACTTGTTACAATCAATTCTATGAATTAAATTTCATAAAAGACAAAGTAGAATGTGTATTATAAATATTTAAACCTAAAATAAAAATAAAAAATTCCATGTTACTAATATGTAGAATACCCATCATATTTATTAATTAAACATGTTTATTCTTCTTTTAAAGATATGGGTCGGTTTTATGACAATCATTTTAAATTAGTTTATTATCAGTGCTTATCATTAAGATACACATTTGAGTAAACACAAAATTAAAGTAACCCCATTAAATTTTCATCATTAAGGCGATTCTAAGTAAGTGACCAGTGTCCATCTTGAACCAGAAATTGGGTAAAGGGGACTCATATTTGTTCTAAGCATAGTCGACTCAGTATATATAGACTTTCAATTTTGTCCAATTACCACTACTTTCGTTAACCTATCAGTGATCCCAAGAAGTGATTTGGACTGAAGTCAGGTTTTTCCTCAAATCTCCAGACCATGGGGAGTCCAATGACATACAACTCATGGGGATCCGAATTCCAGTTCGGGATGGAAAGCTTTAAATACTCAGACACGGAACCATAATAGTTCCTCTCTATGGACTAAAACTATATGGATAGCGTAGTAAATGCAAGTCAGATTTTGTCCCCCAAAAAAAAAAATTTGTCATTTATGTATACATTTAAAAGATATCTTATTTCATTTATTTTTTTAGCTTTATGTTACATGGATCCCTATATTAAGAAATAAATAATTAAATAATTTATTATTTATAAATAAAATTATTGTAGCTTGAAGAAGAGAAGTAAAATGTCTCTTCGAAAATTCGCCTTATAAATAAATGTATTTTAATTTTACATTTTTCATGTGATGTTGAGAAGATGATGATGTTTAATAATTCAATTATTATTGATGGTGATTATGGGAAGAGTTAAGTGTAAGGAAGTCTCCTAAGATATGTTCTTAAAGAAGTATGAGACAAGGCCTCCAGAAATTTATTAAGGTTTGACTATTTTTTGTTTTTTTTTGTTAATTTAATATGAAATGAGGAAAACATTAAAACACACATGTGGGAAACAATAAATAATAATGTATATTAAAAATATGAAAAGAGGAATACAATACATAAATGGGTTTCAGGGCTGGACATTTAACATCCTAAGCAGATATTGTCATTTTCAACGGTAGAGAAATAGAAAGAAAAGGTTAAAGTGAATACAGTTTGAATGACTTCCACCTCAAACTGCCCCCCCCCCCCCCCAAATCCCATGATTGGCAACTCCCAGATGAGAACATCCCTTCCCAAGATTCTAAGAATATTCAAACTATATTCATGTTAACCTTTTCTTTCTGTTACTCTACCGTTGAAAATTACAATATATGCTTAGGATGTCGAAACGTCCAGCCCTCAAGTCCATTTATGTAATGTATTCCTCTTTTCATATTTATTAATATACATTATTAATTATTGTTTCCTACATGTGTGTGTCAATGTTTTACTCATTTCATAAATATATTTAAAATACATTAAACTCCAAATGAATTGAATTTAATATGAAAATCTTTCTTACCTCTTCTGACTCTGAGGAATCTTCTGAAGTATCTCTGAAATTGTAAACAAAAAAAGGCAAACTTAACTTCCAAGGTTAATCTTTAACATTACCATTCACCCCAATACTGATTTTTTAACTGCTTCATTTTTTTAAATATTTATAACAAAGCTAAAAAAAGTCGACTTTGAAACCAAAACAAATCAAGGTTTTTGTAAAATAAAACTTATTTCAGTTCTGTCCCTCAACCAATAATTATTCACTATTCTACCAAACAGTACAAAGATGTCAGAAAATATATAGAAAAGATTGTAGAAAGGGTTGTCCTGTCAGGAATAATCCATGTAAATTAATGTTTACATTCAAAATTAATGTTTTAATAATGAGGCCAATGATCTACACTGAAGAATAGCTTCCAGGCAACAGTTTATGTAACAGAAGATACAATACATTTATCTTAAAACAAGTGAATCCGAAAAATTTTCAATACAACAGGCCCCTTTTCTGATCAAAATAAATCGGAACATTATACTTGTTTAAGCTCAACTAGCTTCAACTGTCTATCTTTCTTTTTGTTTGGGGGGAGGGGGATAAAATATTAACAGGAATTCAAATAAAATCAATGTAACAGTAAATTAGGACTAGAAAGCATAATGTTACTTTAAATTATGTAAAATTTATACAATGCAGCTAAATAATTCTCAGAACGTCAGACCTCTATATGCAATTCAAGCTTTTTAACATTTAATGTAATGATAAAATTAGCACACTTTTAGTCTCTCTCACTTCCTTAAAACTTTTACAGAAAATTTGCTTTTATTAATAGAAATTTTTTAATAGAAATTAAGGCGCAATGAAAAGCCTTAATTTCTCTGTTCTTTTTTGTTGGAAGCTATTTTTTGCTAGAAGCATTTAAGAATCATACAATTGGTATTACATTCTGCAAATCCATCTTTGCTTCCTTTCTATATTTATGCTCCTGAGTGATGAGCAATAACATCATTTTCCAAATATTTGGAAATTTTAAGTATAAGCATTATTCCTTACATATCAACTTCTGATTAATAATCCACTGGTTTACATAATAAGTATTAACATGTTGATATGTTCATTGTCACCATTGTAACGGTTGGTGATCTTCAGGTGTCGTTAGATTATTTTACAATTTTAATTATATATGGTACAATAAGAAATCAGTACATATCATATTTCAACCTTCCCAACCCCTCCCAACCTGCTCAAATCAATTCTCATGGCTCTGTGTAGGAGGCACCTCTGGTTAAATTGCTGCACTAAGTGTCTGTTCGATACTAGATTGAATAGGTTTTTTTTTTTTTTTTCCTAATAGTTTCGTCAATGATATAATAAGGAAACCAAAACAAAACGTAAATAGGATAGAATAAAGGATGTATTTTTCATATATTAATAAAAATAAATTCTCATAAAAATTTATGAAAAATCAAATTAGATGTTTGATCAAGGAACTTCTATTTTTTTTTTCGAATTCCGAATCCTAAAAATCAACATAAAATCAATAATCAACAAATTTAGTGAATCTAAGTGTTTTTCAAGGCCCTGGTTCATCACTCATTACTATGGGGAGGGAAAAAAAAAAAACATAAAAGTTCGGTGCGAATAACTGTTTACGACAGTTTAAAGTTCTACTGAGATGCCACACACAATACAAGTTCCTCTTACAAGTGTCAGCTGCATACTGATCAATAGAATTTGCCTAGCCACAACAATATGGTGCTGTTAATCAGCATGTCTACTACTAGCGCCATCTACACAGACTCTATAGTTAGCAGTGAAAGTGTGTTAAACATTGCAGCCAGCAGAAATAGCTCTCCCACAAATCCCTAGCTTTTCTCTAAAAAGATCATTGGCTTGTAGCATGATTATCTTTAATTTAAAAATTCTTCCATTTTCTTTAGATGTATCTACCTTTTCCTATGTTGCCCTTCTCAGAAGCTTGTTTAAGAAAACCATGCATCATTTCAAAAGGTAAAAATTTTGTTAAAAAAACAAACAGTGAAACTTCAAAAGCAAATATTAAATCTTCTAAGATATTTTAATATTGAAATAATGTAACTCAAAAAAATACACCTCACTCAATCTTTCTTCGATATTTCAACCGTTTAATCAAGAGTTTTTGTTTTCTGTTTATGTGAAGAAGAATGATCTATTCATTCTTTTCTTATTTATGTAAATATTTTCCTGAAGTAAACTCTTGATTAAAGGGTTGAAAGATTGACTGAGGTAAATTTTTTTGAGTTACATTATTTCAAAAATTGATTTAACTTTAATGGACTCAATCATGCATTAGATTAAAAAATAAATTTTACTTACATGTTTTCGTTTTGAGTTTTATTATTTGTCTGATTGTCTATAGAAGATACCTAAATGAAAGTATAAATTAAAAAAAAGATAAGCATTATATACTCATTAAAAATCCTAAATTTTCCAATTTGGCTTTTGGATATCATTATAATCTATATGTAGTTAGATTAGAAAGGCAGAAATTGAATTGGGACAAGTGTTAAATCCAAAAGGAAAAATTATTAAAATTCTGATCCCTGTAAGTTTTAGTTAGTAATCATGATCAACTGCTTATGTTTACATTAACTGCTTATACATAATATTATGCATATTAATATTATATATAATAACACACATTGCGTAATAATAATAAATAAATATATTTATTATTATGCAATAAAGAATTACAGAAATACAGAAAAATGAAGCTAAAGCTTTAATAACATATTTTAGTATAGGAAAAACTCTTACCTCATTTTGTTGAGCTTTTTCTAATTTTCTTTTTTCTTTTCTTCTCTAATAAAGAAAATAATACGTAAGTCTTCTAATCAATTTCCACATGTATAGATAGGTTAACTCTTTCTGTACTTAATAGACAGTACACTAAAACCTGTGGTTATTAAAATCAGAATTGTTCTATGTATATAAAACAATTTACCTTAACTTTGTTTTAGAAATTTAGAAGTTGTTTGTTCAAAATGTTTTATTCATAACATATTTTCAATTTTTAATTGAATTGGTTATTTTTAATTGTAAACTAATGCTTTATTAGATTGTTTTTCATCAAAACATTACTTGTATCATTCAAGTATATGGCAAGTTCAAATGGCAAGACTGTTACTGCTGACAATAACAACAATTACATTCCTACTCCTAATCCAATTTTCCTTACAAAAAATAATAACACCAAAAATCCTCTTTTACCAGTTTTTATAATGAATATGGGCGCATGATCTCTTTAGGTAGATCTCTATTGGTTTTAATTGTTAACAAGTTCAGATTAGCAGACGAATATGATAATAGTGTCACAAGTTCTTCTTGTGTATACAAACAGAATAACAATTATCAAAAACATCCACAACATTTTATTCTTCATTGTATTCTTGAAAACAATGAGCACACAAATGGAAGATATATTCAGTATAAAGATGCTTTTGTGATATTTTTTTCAGACTTATAATTAACCCCCTTTTTTTTAAAGAAAGTAAATGAATTAAACTTGCAATGTTTTACCTTGATCTATAAATAAATGCAATTTTTACCTTAAATATATAAACTGCATTTATTTGTAAAATACTACTCTTGTCTCAAGGATTTAGATGACGAATTATTGGGGATGGGGATTAGGAAATGCATTTAATTTTATTGTCTAGACTTAGGCAATATAATGCTATTACGCACAATGCAATTACGAATATTGCGTTTATCCAAATCTCACTGTTGTGCTTACCAACCACAATAATAAAGAACATCAACTGACAAAGATATGCCTTTTTTTTTTTTAAGACAAAAAACAGTTACAATGTTCATTTTTTGTATCAAACATAGAAGTATCCATTAATGCTAAACTAACATGGAGTTTGAGAGAGGTCTAACTGGAACAACAAGTAACTGAAAATGTAGACCAGCTAAGTAACCTTCAGTCTGCTGCTATTTGAAATGCAAATAACCATAATAGCATTGTTACTTTCAAAAAGAGTACTGTAAAAGCACTTATTTTCGCGAGCCGTAATTTTCGCGAAAATGAAGATATCGATGATTTCGCGAATTTTATATGAACAGAACCGAAAAAAAGTAATTCGCAAGGCTTAAATTTTCGCGATTACGACGGGCTCGCGAAATTCGCGAAAATTAATTAAAGCCTCGCGAAAATAAGTGCTTTTACAGTAACTGTTTTCCCTTCTGTTTTTATTCTATGATATTATAGGGTAGATTACTTGAAAAGTCAACAAGCCTGTTGAATCTCTCTTTTTTTTTTTTTTTTTTTAAATTTGAGATTTTCAGGGTATTTTAAAAGTATTTTTTCTTTTTGAGAAAAGCACAAGAAATTATTTAAAAATATGAAAAAAAAAAAAAAAAATTGTTATTTACCTTCTTTTTTGCTCTACGTTTCTCTGCTTTTTTTCTTTCTCTTTCCTCTTCTTGTAATAAAGCTACTTCATTTTTTAATGCCTCCTGTAAATATTAATAATGTCTCAATAAATAAATAAATAAGTCTATCGGTAACACTAAATATTTTACTTAAATCAACTGAATGTATAATTTTACAAATTCCCTGTTGTTTGTTTTCTTTCTAACAGCTTTTCCGTGACTGATCACAGCAAAATTTACTAATTCACTGAAATCTTTCTTGATAATCACTTTAAACTTTATGAGACATTGCTTAAATAATCTTAAGACTGTTATTAATTAAAATAATAATAATAATTTCCACAGGTTGAAAGTAATTTTCAATCCGTAATGTTTTATTTTCAGTTTTGGAAATAAATAACTTTGGGACAATGCTGAATTTCACTAATGTTTTGCCATGAACTACAAATTTCATTAATTTTTCAGATCTTCACTAACTTATAGGAACGGTGAAAAAATTTGATTACTTATTTAGAATTAAAAAGAAAATATAAAAGCCATTTTTACCTCTGTAGATAATGGTATTTTTTTTGATGAATCTGAAAAAAGAAGAAAGAAAAGACAATTTTAGAAGCTGTGAAATGTAATTGTGAATTTGAGATTAATATGTGATTTGATAAGCTACAAAATGTTTGACCACTTTCATCGCCAAACTTAAAACAAAATTTCCCAGGCTGCATTATAAATTAAATTATCTTACATTTCTTAGATCAAGAATCTTTCTGAAAAAGCAAACACCATTTTTCTCTTCTGAATTTTCTATTCAAAGCTGAGCAAACCTATCTTGATAATAAAGAAGCAGTTATCACAGCTTGCAATTCATCAGAGAAACTTACAAAACATTTTTCTATCAAGAAAGAGAACAGTAAGAAAGTTCGAACTAATATTACTACAATCAAGATAACATTGTTGATACTGCTCAGCACATAAGTTAACGGTTTCTCTGTTATCAAGATAGCTTTGCCCCATTAGCAGTTTATCTACATTTTTTTTCTACTATGTTAATAGTTAGTTACTCATTGCTTATTTTTTTTTTTTAAATATAAGAACGGAATATTTAACTAAAAGTCAATTTATAAAGGTCAATATTTAATCTTAAAGATATTATATATATATATATATAATAAATTTAAACCATAAAAACTTATTTTGAAATAAAATATCACTGACTATTAGTGTTACTAGTCTTGGAATTAATTAAAAAATTCCAGCTTTCAGATAATCTCTTATATAGTTTTCCAGATCTGTGTGCAACACACTTCCGTAAAGCACTTTCTCTGTGTTTGAAATATAATTTTAATTTCCTGAGAAAATAGAAATAATCTCTGCAATGAAATGTTCCACGGGAATCAAACCTGCAATCTTCTGATCCGAAGTCAGATGTCTTATCCATTAGGCTATAGGGACTATATTCTAATTATTGTTAAATATCTCTTATCACTCCCTGTGTGTGTGTGATGCAATGAGAGAAGAGCCAGAGAAAAAAAAATAACTCATTACTTTTAGCCTACTAGATTAAAATTTAAATTTCAATGTTTATTTTTTTTAGCCTACTACAAGCGCAAGCCAGATAACATACTTCCTCTGTGTTGGAAAAATAATCTTATTTCCTGTGAAAATAGAAATAATTTTATAATGAAACCTCTACGATGGGAATCGAATCTGCAACCTTCTGATCCAAGTCAGACGTCTTATTTATTAGGCCACGGGAACTACATTCAAATTATTGTTAAATAATCTGTTTATCACTTCCTCTGTGTGGGTGACTCAACGAGAGAAGAGCCATAGGAAAAAAAAAAATCATTAATTTTAGCCTATTTAGCCTACTAGATTAAAATTTAAATTTTAATGTTCATTTTTTTAGCCTACTACAAGAGCAGGCCAGATGAGCATTAGAGTATGCAGAAGATCGCCCTCAACGATGAACTGAAAAGTCGTTAGACATTTTTTGACATGAATGAAGAAATTACAAATGACATGCAAAATATTCTATCTCAACTAAAAGCCATTACATTGTTATCCCATCATTGTTGTTGGGGCGTATATGCTAGTTTAAAATAATGCGGTTCAGTACAACATCCAACTACGTTCAAAATATTAGTTAGCAATGGAGTCAGTTTGTGGTTCCATTCTA
The DNA here is from genome assembly GCA_023159025.1 of Thereuonema tuberculata. Lineage (NCBI taxonomy): Eukaryota > Metazoa > Arthropoda > Chilopoda > Scutigeromorpha > Scutigeridae > Thereuonema > Thereuonema tuberculata. The sequence goes on along the minus strand of JAFIDM010000001.1, from coordinate 53,915,650 downwards.
AATTCTGCATTTTATGTTTGCGATATATTAAATTCAACAGGTTACTGAATATAAGTCTAATCTACTTCAGAGATGCATATAATGGATTGTTGGTTTGTTTAAGCTTTAATAATATTAAAACTTAACATATTAAGTTGACTGCATCTTCTAGATAAATGATGCAGAAGTATTTGTCTACCAAAACAAATTCTTTTAAGCCAAATTATGTTTCTGCTCACATCCAAACAGTTACTCAGATTGACTAGGAGTTTCATGTACCTATTTTGAATTTTGCACACACTTATGATGGTTTGAATTTCAAAATGCTTTTCAAAAAGTTCAAGAATTTAAATCCAATATCTCTGCACTGAACATATAATTTCAGTTTTATTTTTGAGGCATATCCAACTGCATTTGTAATCACTCACAAAAACTTGCAGTAACCTTTTTATCAAATCTAATGTTTGTTTTGTGTTTTTTCAACAACTGAAACTTTTTGGTTCTCCTTTCCTTCTTATCAAGAATCTAGGTCACATTACTTTCTCTGTAATTCTCTAGGAAATTACCAAATTTTTGATGATAATGTCTGTAGTATAGACTTACAAGTAGATATACTCAATGACAACAGGAACTAACTCTGCTCTAACTGCCAATAGTTTACTGCATACTTAATTTTACTGTAGCTATAAATTTGATAAGTTTTCCAGATATCAGAATCTCCATCTTTTGACTATTTCCATTCCTCTAGCAAACGGCTTTTGAAAATTCTATCCTATTCAAATTCCATTACATTCACAACTAAAATACTGTTTACTTAGGATTCCTTTATTCCTCCAAGGCAATCTATGAAGTGAAAATGAAAATGAAGAACTTGTAGAAGTCTTCTAAAATGAAAATACCCTTATTATTTCATGACTATTCAAATGTATGTGGAGAAAGCAGCAATGATCACTTTCTGAAAACAAACTGGGAAAAGAGAGATTAAAAGAAAAGTATGGCTTGGAAGACCAAAATTACAATGGAAAGGCAGAATCAAGCAATGACCTTAGCATCTCAAATACAAGCAATGACCTTAGCATCTCAAACACTGATAAACTCAGAAGAATAAAAGAGTAAGACCTATGAATGCAGCCAAAACCCAACCATACCTTTTCTTTTTATAATCTGACCTAATCTCAATCAATCCACTTCCTTGATCTTATTAATCACAGTGGTTCTCATGTATCTTAAGGTTCGTAAACCCTTTTCAAGAATATATTTCTAAAAACAAATTGCTATATCTATCTTATTTCTATGTAATTTGATATAGGTATTATTAGAAAATTTTTACTTGGAACTCCGAACGTATTTGTAAGCATTTCCTGGGTACTATTGCTCTAATGTGTAAGGCTTCATTGCTAACCCATAACACTTCTCCTTCCGCTTCCTCATTCCCTGTCACTCGTGCTCAGCTTCGCTGTTGAGATTTCCTGAAGCTTTAATGGCCATCTGCATCTGCAGATTTTATTTTATTTTCCGTTTATATCTTTCAGTGCAGGAATTTAAAGATAAGCTATAACTCATTAAAAATATCTTCTCAAAATGGCAAGGAATGTGGTTAAGCATTTACACTTGCACATGCATTTAGTTACATTTCCATAACTTCAATTCCTCTTTTCAATCCAACTATCTCCTTAACAAACTGTAGATTGTTTAGCATTTATTCATATCTTTCAGATTTATTGATTATATTTGGTACTGATGATATTTTAAGGGTCACCAAATTGTTAAACTTTATATCAATTATTCTGTACTGACTATTTATAATTTCATCATATAGCTGAAAAGAATTACTATTATATTTTTAAAGTGACTTAAAAGTATTGCTATATTAGATAACTGTCATATTTAACATCTTGTTGCAAATTCAAATCTAAAATGTGTTTTTCAGCTTAGTACTACTTGAATCGTAGAATTTAGTAAAAATACCTTAAAAAAAAAAAAAAAAAAATCAAAAAAAATCTTGTGATACTAGTCTGTCTTGAATAAGTGTTTTGTGGTAGATAAGCTCATCTTGCTGCCTGCAGACATGATATGGTATAACTTAATCAACCCCTACTCACATTTCTGTATCCATCAATGTTCTGGTAATTCTCACCAAAAGCCTTCTTGGTTCCTGGGAGTCTATTTTCCCTCCATTTCAGGGACTCTTAATCTATTATTGCTTTATTATAGCATTAGTAGTGCACAAAGACTAGCAATGCTTATCTACTCTAATGTCATGGAACATGAAATCTGAAATTTATAAAAATCAATGTTTGGCAGCAGTTATTCATCAAAATTGTAATAAAAATATTTCTGTATTTTCATTGTCTTTTCTTCCCACTGCATTATTTCCCAATTCTGCCAAAACATTTCCATTTACAGCCAGTAACTTCTGGCCAAGCACAACATTTCCTTTAACCATCACTTCTTTGTTGTTTAAAAAAAAAAAAAAAAAAAAAAAAAAAAAAAAAAAACAGACAAGTTACACTAGGTCTAACCTTTAAACTATTTAATTACAGTCCATCATCTTTAAATGGGAAGCCAAAATAAAGTTAATCTAAAGACCATTGTAATACTTAAATCATTAATCTGAATTATTTATTTAAAAGACAATGACTATCATATTTTTGTGAATGGTGTGGAATGACTAGTTCTTGCTTGAAAAATTATCTGCAGCAAATCCAACTTAAGTTTGGCCAATTTGTTTATAAATTGGCAGCATTATTTTTTCATCAAAACACAAAAAGTTAAAAAGAAGAAAAATAAGAATAAAGATGCACAAATTTGGACAAAAATTGGATGAAATATCATAATATATTCAGAATCCAATTTGTACAGAACACACATTCTAAGTTTAGAAATTAGACAAACATATAAGTTGCTTTTCTTGAAGTTTTATTAATTTTTAATAATGGTTTGAAAAGAACAGAATGAAGAACAAAGATTTATGTCCCGGAAATACAGGCAAACATATAAGCAAAAAAAGGTATAAATAGCAGCAGACATCCTGGTTCAGTGGAGGGGGCATTGAGGGCCTACAAAAGTTGAGAGTTAGGCTTTCTAACAAAGTAAGTTCTGTAGGATTTGAAAGGATAGCTAAAATCCCCTCAACTGAATCCAGGAAAACAAATAGGTTCTACCCTAGTCTGACATGAAAGCAAATTCACAGATCACAAGAAACCTGAATTTATTTAGCAAAATTCATCATTTTTAATTTGCTATACTTAAATCTATATTTATTGTAGTAAAAATTTTAAAAATCATAATAGGGAAGAGCAACAGCTGTAATTATTTTCTAGACAGTATTATCTGAAATTCCTAAAAGTGAAAAAGGAAGAAATTACCTTAATGAAAGAACAAGTGAAAAAAACAAAAACTATCAAGAGTGTAACGCCAAAATGATCTGGCCACTATAGAAGTAATAATCCTTCTCCATTTTCTGGGTTTGCCCACCCATTTATCAGTCAAAAACATACTAGTTCTATCTTCACAAGTGATGTATTTCTCCAAGTAATGAAACACATTTGATTTTCTTCAAAAAAAACTTTTACAAATTTTATTCTGAATCGTTTCTCAATTCCATTTTATTAAACACACCTGAAGGTCAAATAGGCTATCCATCAAAGTCACATATCATAGCTATTCTTATTAACAAGACTCAATTCAAACCAACTTTTTTTTTTTATCCCTTTCCGTCTTTTGAAACAGATGAATGATTAAAATACCACTAAATAAATTAAATTATAAGGCTCCATACAGTCAAATTTATAACCTGTCCCATATTTATGGAGTTTCATAGCAAAAGTTAATTCATTTCTTTTCCTCCATTTATTTAACTAGCTCATTAAACAACTGAGGTCGCATATTATTCAATGAAAAATCAAAACTTTCACTAAATCCACAATATGATATAAAAATTACTTATGAATATTTAAATATCTCTTTCTCAAAATGTATGTTGTTTTATCTGTTTTTGCTCTGAACCTTACATATGTAAAGTAAAATAAATAAATAAATCAATAAATATTCTGTTTTGATTCAAAATGGTATTATTTGTTTACTATAAACATTTCAAACTATCCTAACTTGTCAAGATATTTCATTAGCTAAACATTCATTAATAAAAAATAAATAAATAAAAATAAAATAAAACAAACAATTAAAATAAAATTTAAAGAGAGAGAGAGAGCAAATAGAATTTTTGAATTTGTTTTTACAGTTTTGTGCTATTTGTATTCAGAAGTAAATGCTAGTTTTTAATAATCTGAAGGAATTAATTCAAAAAGAAGTAAAGTTCTTCCATTCATAGCAGGTTTAACATTAATCAGTATGAAACATTTATTTTAAGAATTTAAAAAACTAAAATGAAATAAAAGTGGTGTGTAGCATTTCGAGCTCTACAGGATGCATAAGTTAATCCAAAATAGAGCAAAGGTTAGTGTCACAACAGATAAAAGAAAAATTTAAAAATAGAAGCAAGAAAGATGACAACTGATAGTTCCGATAGAAAGCAACTTGGCATTTGTCCAGAGCAATAATTCAGAAATGAAAGGAAGAAAAGCAGAGTGGACTGATTCAAACTGACTCTTCTGCATCACCTAAGAACAAAAAAAAAACCGAGGCAAAATGCTGATGATGAGGGAACAAACAGGAAATACTTTTGATGGAAACGGAATATTCTGGAATTTATAAAGTTCATAATTGTTGTTGGTTTTGGAAGTGGCAGATCAGTGATTAATTCACCTACTACTATTATTTTTTTAAGATTTAAAAAAAGAAAAAAAAAATGAAAAAACTAATTTAACTGTAATTTATTACGATTTGTTTCCATTTTCAACAATAACATTGGCATTGTTGTAAGATAGCTTCAGTAATATTTATTGCTTTTGATGTTGGACTATCGTCTTTGTTCCAAAGTTAATTTTAAGACAAGTTTCCATTAACACAGATAGATTCTGATAAATAATTTTGTTGTAAATTAATTGACCAAATATCTGAAACTCCAAAATATTTACTTGTGAAAATTCACAAGCTACCCGCACACGAGGGAGCTTTTGCTGTGCAACTCGAGGCAATTGAGGTGCACAGAAAAAGTTGCATGCGACAGTCAGGGCGCACACGATGCAACATTGTTAGCGCCGCCGTGCGGACAACAAACGAAGCACACTACGAATTTGAATGACATCACTGGACATGACGTCAAAGATACTGCTGTGATATCGTTCCAAAACTAAATATTTGTGATTTATTTTAAACATATGAGAAATATTTTTATAATATTATTAGCCGGTATGTAATCGCAGTTGATGGCAATAATGCGATTCACGAATAACAACGACCAACAGCCAATAATAATCCATTGCTCACTGAAACAATGATGTCACGTAGCAGTTTCCGGAAATGGTGAATGAGCGAAACTCCGCTTGCGATGTGAAATATTCAAAAAATCTAGGTTTTCAAACGCTATGCTACATTCTACCGCATTAAATTACTGCATTTACATATAAACTGTATTTATGTGTGAAAGAAACTCGAAATAATCTGATATTTTTGCTGTATTCGCGATTCGCCCATCTGAAGCGAAGGAAAAATGTTTCGACGCCATGTTTCTTCCTTGGGCCGGCGTCACGAGTGACGTATTCCGACGCTGCACTGTGATTGGGTAATTCCATGCAGCTTCCATGCAACTTTCCGTGGTGCACCGCCGTTCTGTGAAGCTTTTTTTCCATGCAACTCCCATGCAGCTCAAAAAACCGCTCTAGGCATCAAGTTGCACATGCAACTCGGCCAAAAGCTCCCTCGTGTGTGGGCTACTTTACGTTGTCTTCCCATCATCATCATGAAAATACGTTTCAAAACTATTAAGTTTTGTATTTTTGAATCAGATTTCAATTGTTTCAATTTAAAAATGAGTTTAACAAAAAACAGTAAGTAGACATGTTATTAATGAGAAATACTAAAATACTTCCTGTTCCTAAAATTGACCTACAGGCAAATGAAAACTTACTGCTCCATCTGTATCTTTCCCTGGAACCTAGGCCAGTTTGTTTTTACTATTTTATAAAAATTACAATGAATTGTAGGCTATCTTATAAAAATTGAAATAAATGAACAGACAATGGGAAGCAAGTGCAGGGAGCTACAACAGTTTTGCACTTTCTGCAATTACAGCATTTTCTTAAGAGAAGCCAATCTGATAAGTAAAAAAAAAATCTTAAATTCACAAACTTCTAGTAACTAAAAATAAAAAGTTTCAAATTACTTTCCATCTGCATGCTAAAGGTACATGCTTTGCTGTTTTCTGGACGATCCTTCCTTATTTTAATTTTTAGCGATCCTCTAAACAAAAGTGTAAAAGGGGAGAGTTGTTTTATGTTCATTATATCCTTCCATCTGTCTCCACCTCTATAGCCTAAGAACAAACATTTTCTTGGAACCTTTTTGACTTGCTGAAATGAGAAAATACAAGTTCCGATCTGCATTTCCTCTTATCTTGCAGGAAGTGGCTGAAAGGAAACATGTCAGATATTGCAATGGTTTATGTACACTACGAAACCAGTATTTTGCCTTCACATAATTGTTAATCTTCACACAATTCAACTGAACTGAAACTAAGTAGAAAACATACATTGCCTTCCAAACACACCACGACAGCCTCTAGCTATACATATTTTGCTCAATATTTTGGAATTTTCATTATTTTTGGTCAGATAGTTATTTGTAAAAAAATCGGTTATCCAAATTTGCATTTTGTAATGGGAATAATCCCTTGTCAGATACTACATTATAAAAAAATATCATAAGCTCTAATATGATGTATAAAATAAAAACATCTGCTTCTAAGAATGTTCAGCTCCCTTAAACAAGCAACCACACTACGTATTGGCTGTAAATTCAATAATAATAAAAAAAAAACAACAACTGGAGAAGTATCACTATTAGTTACAGGCATAACATGAAAATGAGGAGAATGAGAAATAAGTAAAAAAAAATAAATAGAATAACTATTTTGAAGTAAACAGAATTAAATACAGAACTGTTACTGTCCATTAAATTAATTGAATCCAGATTTAGAATTTGAAAATTGTTATTACATTTACCTTCTTTAACACAATTGGTAAAATTATTTTTATTGAAAGATTTTTCTTTTATTTTTTTAGGCTTAGCTCCTCTAAAAGACTCTTCTTCCTCATCTTCATCTTCATCACTATCTGATGAATTTTTTTTAGTATGCTGATGCTGTTTTGTTCCTATATAATTACAAAGCAAATTTACAGAATGTAAACTGTTTTACAAAGACAAAAACAAAATCCTAAAGTGATTTAAAAGGCCCATTTACTTAGCTATTTTCTGAACTTCCACAATCCTGAGTTTCTCACTTTATGTAATTAAAAAGTTCAAAATAAAAAATAAAATACATAGGAAAAAAAAACAACAACTAAAAGATTTATATCAAATTTAATTGTTACAACCAAATTTTAAAATCTTCATTATCAGTTATCAAATCAAGTCTCCCAAATAGTCTCAGCACTTCTTCATTTATTTTTTTCTGTTTCCTAAATCAACCCTTCATTTTTCTTAAATGATTCCATAAATAAAACATGATAAACAACAAGCTGTATTTATGACTCTTTTTAATCATAAATTAAAGGCAATAATGAAAAGCTTTATTTCTGTGCAAGAAAGAACAAAGAAAACTTATTTACAATGTTGGGGCAGATCTACATTAACACAAATGCTGAACTATTCAATATTTACAATTTGTAATCACTTCTCCGATACAGTTCCTGTGGCAGATTCATTAGCATACTACCAAATATATGGCCCTTGATAGTGGAGGAGCTACATACATAAAAACTGCAAATTGTGATAAGAATATGCCCTTTGGTGAGAATGTAGTTTATGTTTATATAATGAAAATAAGAAGGGGAGGCATCGCCCAAAGTGACTATAATCCAAGATGGCAGCTATATTTCAAAATGGCTACCCGTGTTTTGATTTTGCTACACCTTTTTTGATACAAATCATACAAAAGAGTGCTTTATATCGATTTATATGTTTTTCAGATCAAGGATTTCATTTTTCATCTTCAAAATAGGATCAGAATCAATATAACGGCAAAGATAGTCCTTATTTGCACAAAGGCACATCCTTATTGCAGTTTTAGAAGTTATGTATTCATGGCACCTGTTTAAAATAATAATATTGATGTCAAAATATTGAAATGTTACTTATTTGTTTCAGTATAACTTGCTTAAATATGACTTTTAAAAATATTGCAATACGCCACTAGTTTGCTATTCTTTATTTTCAGATTTGAGTGCGTAAAGATTGCATCCTGAAATGGCAAAGTGGTTCCGTTTAGTTCCTCAGATTGATATGGGTGAAGATAAACCGAGACCTGTTGATTGGACAATTTGTATACTGTGCCAAAAGACAGATGCTGATAAATTGGTTTATCCTGCAAATAATACAAATGCACTTGCACGTAACACCTGATATGCAATGCTTGCGAAAAACTTAAAGAACTTTGATGGTATAAATGCTTTACCCAAGGATATTGATGTAAAATTGTTTGATAAAAATCAGAGCGGGATGGAACAAACATTTTTACGAAGAGAAGCTAAGTGGCACAAGAAATGTGCATTGAAATACAATTGTACAATGTTCGAAAGAGCAAAGAAACGCAAGCATTCTGAAGGTGAGAAAGAAGAGTCGACATCATCGCATGAATATAAACAACGATCATCCAAAAAGGTGTGGGTTTTTTTTACGAGGGTTCTGCAGCCAGTAAGGATCAATTGTTTAATGTAACTAACATTTCATGTAGATTAGAAGGTGAGGAAGAGTGCCAGTCAACAAGGAAATAATATTCTTTCCTTAGAGTTTTGGGTCAGTGGATGTCATGAAGTGGATGGAGTGGTGCAATTGCTCAAGCTGATATTGCAACTTCTAGTGCTGCTGAAAGTTATCTGAAAGTAATCCACGAGAATAAAGCCAGAGGAATTTGTCAAGTAACTGCTGCAGCACTATACAACTTGTTGCATGATGCTTACCAAGAAGCAGATTCCGAGCTTGAATTTCAGACGTTGTGTGAAGAACGAGCTGAAGAGAGTATCATGTTCAAATACTGGCAGACTTGTCTTAATATGGAAATCCTCTTGCTTCTCTTTGTTCGCTCAATCAGAGAAGGAAACTACATCTTTGTTTTTGAGTATTTTAAAGAAATGATGCCTTGGTTTTTTTTTTTTGCTTGATCATTATCATTATGACACAGGATCCATCGGCACTGAGGCATTGGATGGTTTCTGGACCAGAAATTAGTCGGTAAATACAAGAGTTTGAGAGTGGCATTCAGCTACAACCTGAACAAAACAATCCATTCCATTATGAAGAGTACCACTCATTTCAAGTCAAATATGTTGCTAAAGTTCGAGCACTTTACAGCATATTAAAAGAGTTAGGAAACCCATTTTTAGAAAATGATAAATACCTTATTTCATCGACAGCAGGATTATTGTACACAAGCAGAGTCAACTGCTTTAGTTTATTCAGCAGAGTCAACTGGTGCTGAGCTATTCCACAATTTCATTGAGGGACGACTAATAAAAATCTTCAACAATATTTCAACTTTTGAAGAAAACAACGTTCCCCAGTTCAGTACTCCTGAGATGAGCTTTAGCAAGAAAAATACACTCAAGATTTTAAAAGCAGACGTCCAGCTGTTTTCCAGACTCTTTATAGTTACACAGAATCGTCAGTTCGATATGAAGAATTTTTTTCAAATATGAAAATCAGCCATATCCACCTGCACTTTCCAGTAATGGTCAATTTCGATTAGGCAATAAAGCTGACCTAGCACACATTTTAGAAGATACTGTAAACACGAATGACCATGCCTTCCCAGGAACCTGTGATGCTGTAGTTTATGATGGTGCAGTTCTTACTAATATTTTAAAGCCACAAACTTCAAAGACATTTGCTGATTATTATATTAACATATTTCACTCTCACATTTACAAATACATTGAAGCTTTCGGATGTCAAAGAATTGATTTCATTTGGGATAGATACGTTACACAAAGTATTAAAGGTCAAACTAGAAAGAAGAGGGGAGCAAGAATCAGGACACAAGTGCTTTCACACATAACTGTATCTAAAAATTGACAAGGCTTTTTGAGAAATTCAAATAACAAAGAAGAGCTCTTCAGTTTACTTAGCTATAAATACCATCACACACGTACAGGTTGTAACAACGTTAGGTGAAGACGTCAAAGGAAATATTAACGTACAAACTTCCCTCATTGGGTATTACTTGTCCTGGTCATGAAGAAGAGGAGTCAAGAATAATACTGCATCTCCAAGACTTGGTGGAAAACGGCTTCAGGAATATTTGTATTCGCACTGTAGATACCGATGTCTTAGTTTTAGCAATTGCTTACTTCTTTACCTTTTCAACAGCGGATCTGGATAAACTTTGGATTGCTTTTGGAACAGGAAAGTATTACAGATTTATTCCAGTTCATGCTATAGCCGAAGCTATTGGAAGGGAAAAGGCTATTGGTTTGCCAGGATTTCATGCCTTCACAGGCTGTGATAGCATTCCTAGTTTCACAGGAAAGTCCAAAAAATCAACTTGGAAGACATGGATGCTCTTCAAAGAAGCTATTACTGCATTTTCGTTTATCTCACAACCACAAAATTCAATTTCTACTGAAATTTTAGACATTATTGAAAGATACATAGTACTACTGTACTGTTGAACTAGTGACAACGTAAGTGTTAATGATGCAAGACAAGAGTAGTTCATGACCAAAAATCGTCCACTTGCAAGTCTGCCACCGACTAGGGTGCATTACAACAACAAGTATTACATAGTGCTTTTCAAGCTGGACACTTTGGGGACAAGCAAACAAACGAGCAATATGTGTATCATCTCCAAACGATTGGAGATGGTGGTTGCATGATGAATCTTGGCAGCCGAAATGGTCGGAGTTACCAGAAATTTCTGATTCCTGCAACGAGCTTTTCAAATATATGTGCAAAATCTGTAAGAACAAGTGTAGCTGTAGAAATGTTGGTTTATCTTGCACGCTGATGTGCAAATAAAAGAACGAATGCTAAAAATGAAGTGGTGTCGGTATAAATATTCAGCAGAACTTACTTTTAAAAGTGCACTTTTTTTGTTGTTGGTCCTAAAGATATACGATTAACATTTTGTGTAAATACATTTACATTTAATATCCATTAATACATTTACGTTTAATACATTTTTGGTGTGCTTACGGGTATATTAAAAGTATATATATTTTGTGTGTAACCTTTTGTGCGAACCATATTCGACAAAAAAGCATCTACATTAACATTTATCCTATTTTGAACATGAAAAATGAAATCCTTGACCTGAAAAACATATAAATCGATATACAGCACTCATGATGTGTATCAAAACGGGTAGCCATTTTGAAACATAGCCGCCATCTTGGATTATAGTCACTTTGGGCGATGCCTCCCCATCTTATTTTAATTGTATAACCATAAAGTACATTCTCACCAAAGGGCATATTCTTATCACAATTTGCAGTTTTTTCATGATTTCTGTCGTGTAGCACCTCAACTATGAGTAGTATAAGATTTGTTAATGATGGAAAATCAATCCAGCTGCATATGACATATATAGAAAAGTATACGAGTACATGAATTCAATGAATGAGTTGTGATACTTTGAGACTATGTAGCTGAAGTTATTCCGAATTCATTCTTGAAGTAATCCAGTTATTTTTTTTTTTAGTTCTTTCAAGTTTTATTGTTATGCTCATCAGAAGAAAAACAAGTACAGTATTTCAAACTGAATATAACAAGTTCTTTTTCCACATTAAAAGAAGGAGAGATTATGAACTGTGAGAAAATTGAAGGTAATAGCACTGTCTTGATTAAAGCATTCAAAATAATGTTATTTGCTGCAATTCGAACATAAGAAAGTCAAAAGGTAAACTCTTCTATCCCTAGTTGGGTTCTTAGAATGTGAGAAGACACAGATTTTCATCTCAATACAAATTCCATAACCTTAGAGGTCGTTAAAAAAGAAATCTCTTCTTAAAAAAAAAAAATCTAGCAAAACAGGAATATGAAGAAAGGTCAGTGACTCGTACAAATGCAACAAAGATCGAACTGCACAAGAATAGTAAAGGAAATCAAAACAATGCTAACAATAAGAAAACAAAGCATATAATTAAGACATGAAACAAATTGAAAATAATAAAAGTTGTTACAACTATAAAGCAGAGCTTAAAAATTCAAAACAAAACGATGAAAATAAATTGAAAAAAAAAAAATAAATAAATAAATAAATAAATGCAAGAAACATATTATAAAAGCAGACGAGCTAGATAAAAGAGCTGAACAAGCAATAAAATAAGTATTATAATTTAAAAAGAGGATTTAAGAACTGATAAAGAAAGCAATTACATCCAACCAGCATACATTCAATTGATAAAACAACACTGAAGCGAGTAAAATCAATTGTAAACAGTATGAATTCACAAATCAAAATTCAAAATATGGAAAGACAAAACAAACCCACATAACAGTTTACAATTTATTTTTGAAATGATATCTATTCACTCAAAACAATTAAGTGATCCTTGTATTTTATATCCATAAATAAAATCATGTAAAAATAAAACTATACAACTACTTCCTACTCTTCACATAGATCATACTTTCGTACAGCTCTGACAATGTAGCTATACTTTGAACCATTAGATCAAAGCTACTAATATTTACTATCTGGTAAGTACAATAAATTAATTTTATTTCTAAATGTTAATTTAATTAATGAAATTACTTTTTCTCAAAAGATTCCATTTGCAGTAATGTAAATTATTTTGCAATAATTGAAGCTTTTGCCACATTCAAATAATTTCTAAGGTAATACTATCAAGTTAAGAAGCTTTATATAAAGTTTTAGCAGCAAAGGAACATTAAGAACACGCTCTGCAAATTGAAATTTTTTAACAAAATTTTATAAAAATTTCCAATGTAAATAATAGGAACGGCGAGGAAATCTGAATATTTCAAAACACATGATAAATGTGCCAAAGCTTTGAAAAGTATTGAAATCTCGAGAAATTTTCATCACTAATCCAGATGCTATCAATTAACAATACTGCTTGGTTTGTAAAGTAAAAGGGTCTACAAGTGATATGCAAAGGATTGGAATACTGACAGAAATATGCCTAACAAAGAGGCTTAATGTGCATTTATTAAACTAAAGATAAATTTAAAATAAAACGCACACACAAAACACTTAGGACGACATGAGGTGGGAATGCATAGTGGGAGTGAGGGAAGTGAATAGATTAGGGAGGTTTAGCAATAGTGACGTGCGTTTTTGCCCGCCGGGTGATAGGGTTGTATGCCTGAAGCTGGATTATGTAGAAAGATTCAGCTAGAGTCGGTGGGATAGTTTTGTGATGTCCTGTATGTTTGTGCTGTCCCTGATGATGGAACATACTCAGTATTCCGAAACTGTCGGTTCATTACCATCTTTTTTATTCCTTTTTATCCTGTTTACAAGTGCATTTTATTTTCAATTTCTCTTTATTTTAGAAATGAGTCTCTCAAAACAAATTACTGATTGATATATCACAGGCCTATGAAAAATTATTGCAAGTCAGAAAAAAAAACCAAAAAAAAAAACCACTAAAGTATTTTGGAGAAGGGAGTTACAATAAATAAAGGTGTAAAGTTTATCAGAAGTAAATATTGACAAGAAAGAAAAGAAATTTAATGTGCTATGAGAATCAGTGAATAAACTGAATAAAGAAAAGGAATTTTTTTTATGCAAGTGCTGAATTTCCTTTTCTTTATTCACTCTATTCAAATATTGACAAATTTCACTAAACTTAAAATAATTTATTGCAAGTTTGTTATTTAGAAATTCTTACATGTTTAAAAACATAAAACAAAATACCGATAGGCACACGGATTCTTTATACTTTAAATTTATAAAATTTTTGAGGAAGTCATGAACTTTACTAACTCAAAGACAATCCAAAATATACACACGTGGAAATGATTTTCAGCAAATCGGGATGAAAAATGTAAGGATTTTACTAACAATTTACAGATTACACAGAAAAAAATATTATTGAAGCTTTAGTGCTCTTGAAATTTGCAAGTTAATTATGATTTAATTATTGATTAGGTAACTGATTTGAAAACAAGGAGAGTTGAATCATAGCATTCCAGTAAAGCAATCACAATCACTTAAGACATCATGGGAATATTAGAAGTACATCTCATGTATAAGAGAAAAAAAAATCAAAAATCACCAAAACTTACAATGGAACAAGAATGAGGCAGCAAAATGGGGATTAAGATTTGCTCAATAATTACTTCTGATTCTAGTTATGATGCCTGTCCCGTGTCTATGAATTTGGTTTCATGTCAGTTTTAGCATTACCAAATTTTCAAGGAGGAAATTTTATAAACGACAGAATTTCTTTTCCCCTTACTGACACAGCTAAAAAGCTGAGGAGCATATTATAATTTATTTTCCTTCTTTTGATTAAGACAAGATAGCTATTCAGTGAATTTGATACCTCTCAATGTTTATTCTTTGTATTGTTGAGAAAGGTGACCTCGCTGATGACTTATCATGATGAGAGAGAAGTAGCAGTTGCTATGTTGTCACCATCACTGATTTTAAAAGGATCGTCATAATGATATAACAATGCTAAGACTTTGCTCTTGCAGCAGCCAAGAGAAAATTCAGTGTTTTTAAAAAATAAAACAGATTATTCCAGTGTCTGGCTCCAAAACATGAAATTAAACAATTTCATGTGTATCTTACATTGTTACAGTAAGCACTGTAACCAAAAAAATAGCAGTATATTAAAAAAAGTAACCTGACAAAATGAAAGAGGAGACTAAACCCATTTCATTTAAGATACTGTACCATGTAAATGGTTTAATTATAGATTCATGTATTGTCCACGTCAAAGAAATTCTATAGTGGAAAAATATTATTGATATTCAAAACACAACTAAAGCAATTCAATGGTAAAGGTAAGAAAAACAATACCATTTCAGCAAATCAAACAATATGACTTACAACTGTACACCGTCAACTATCTTTGGCTTCACTGTATACAAACATCTGTTAATGTAAAAAGCTTCTTGTACCGAAGCTGAAGAATGAAAAATTATTGCAAATTAATTGAATGCTTAATTTCAAGAATGCAATAAAGAAGTACATTTTTCTGGACTTTTTTATAAATTCTTCTTTCTATGATACTTTTTTTTGTGTGTGTTTTAGATTCAAACTGCTACAGCTATTCAAAATCATTCCAAAACTGAATGCATGTTCTGATATTTTTTTTCCCCCTAAAACAACAATATCTATCATCTATAAAATATTATAGATAAGTATCCATAAAGTACTTTTTTTATCTCCTGCAATATTTCATATATTTTGATCTTTTGATAATCTTTATAAGAATGGGTGGAGGGAAGAGTTATATATATATATATATATATATATATATATATATATATATATATAT